>CM031238.1:337099224-337496724 GCA_018340775.1 Taxus wallichiana var. yunnanensis
CCGAACAAAGAAACTAGGGTTTTGACAACCAAGCTAGAGCCAAATTGTCCTATCAATTCAAGCACAAAGCATTTTCTTCTTCAAGTTCCGGGATGATCCACGGTGCCGCCTTGCCCACCATTTCCCCATGGGATCATGTTCGCACACCCGGTGAGGACCCCGCACTGCACGGGAAACCCATCTCCTGCCACAACCTTTGTTATTTTTGAAAAACAAGATTTTTTCCTTTTCATGATTTCACTATTTTCACATAATTCACAATTTTTCTCTAGTGCGACACTCCATCCAGAAATTATGCCAACCCCCCATCTTTTCATTTCCCATATTCATACTTATTGACAAAATTTTCACAATAATCATTGAGTATATCCTTTTTCCTATTTCATCACCGGACATTTGGATATCGAATGAAGAATAAAACTTAGCTTCATACTTATCTTACATAACCATGACATGAGCCAAGATATCAAGACTAAGAACCAGATCTTCCATTTCTTCAGTAACTTTAAATATATCTTGCATAGACTCCTTCTTTGAATCTTTTGAAATCTCACCTTCACATTCATTTAGAGAATATTTATTTTGAATTTTTAGGAAACAATTTGGGGAAATTGATTCCTCATCCCAAGACTCATTGATCTTCACTGCTTCTTCATTATAGGAGGCCTCATCTTCAAAGGACTCAAAGAATTTTATTTCAAAATTTTCATCATAGAGGGAATCTTCCTCTTCAAATGGAAAAGAGAAAACTTCACTTTCATCATTACATCCATCAATCATTGTTTCATGAGAGATATTTGATTTCTCATCTTGATTTTTTTCATCATGAAAATTTTTGGAATCAACTGAGAAGTTAGAATTAGATTCATACATGACTTGAAATTTCATGGCTTGTATTAAGAGTTTAAGACTCGAGTTGGGGGTCTTCTATTTATTCTAAAACTCTTATAATTTATTGCATGGATTCTTCTTTCAAATATTTTAAAGGCTCATCATAAGTTGGCATTTATTCTTCATGGAGAACATGATCAAGTGAGTCTTCATTTTTGAATGGGAATGAGAACACTTCTTCAAAAAAAAATGCATTGGTCTATTTTTCAGCTTAGAACTCATCAAGAATCACTTTTTCTTCTTCGTTGCTTGTATCATCTAGAAATTTGGGGATGTCCTCTTATAATTCAATATTTATCCAAGATTCTCCATAATCAATACCCCATTTGAAAGGAATGCTTGGTCCTATTAAGATAGTAATTTCATCCTCCTCTTTGGATGTTATGAAATAATTCCTATTCCGTTATCTTGGTACAAGATGTTAGCTCTTGGATCTCCTAACTTTTACACTATATATCTCATCTTTTTATTGGAAGCAATTTTTCCATATCTCCCTTAACCAAAATGGTTGCAAAAGACCAATTCATCTAGATTTTTCCTCCCAAGTCTCGATAGAAACTTCTACTTAGCAACATTCAAAAAGATATTGAAATGTCTGGTACTAAGATAGTCAATAACACCTTCTTGTCCAAAAATTTAGAGAGATCCACTTGTGAATCCTCGATCTTCCCCACAAGTGGAACTTCCTTTGACTCCATGTAGTAACAAGATCTAATGGCCCATGTCAAGGTTAGTTTGAGAGAATCGAAACTTTTATGGGAATTACATTGTCAGAAGTACTTGAATCTATTATACAATTATTCAATCGGTGTCCTCCAATGAGAAGGGAGAGATAGAAAATATCAATATTTTCATTATTTTATGTACTCATAGCAAGCATGTTCTAAAATGGAAAAGTAGGTGGTGTTGGTAGTAACCCTTTGGAATTGGAGATTACGATATAGACTTTGAACTACAACCCTTGATGAAGTGGACAAGTCTTTCAAATTACTTTGGATGTGTTTGTAAGAATTTAGATTTGAAAATATGAACCTTTGAATTTTTCACATGCTCGATGATGTCAAATGAAGCAGAGGTATATGAGGTAGGTACTCCCGGTGTGGCGAGATGCTTTGGGAGGTGGAAAAGGTACCGCTTTGGGAAGTTGGGATGGTTTTAGCAATAGGAGTGGTTGGTTGATAAAAATTGGATAATTTTTTAGAAACATTTGAAACTTTAGAAGGGAAAGCATTTGTAGAATTAGAATTGGAAATAGGAGATTTATTAGGAGACGTAATCAACATGGCGATTGCTTCTTTCTTGCTACAATTTTAGGCTTCTCTTTCATAGACTCCATAGAAGGCAAAAGCAGAGATCCTCTGTTGATTATCTTATTTTTCAAATCACCTCCCGAGGGTCCTCCTTCTTTTTTTGGTAGTGGAGTAATAATATCCCTTTTGAGATTGTGAACGTGTGAATAATACACACAAGAAGCTCAAAGTGCATGTTCATCATCATCATCTTATCCTGAGGAATACTTAATGAAATTGACTTATACCTCATCTTCCATGTCTTCAATTTCAAGAACATTTTCATCCTAATTTTCTTCCTTTGGTTCTTTAATTTCTTCTTCATGTTCCTCAAAGCATCACGAGCTACATTAATTGGAGGTTCCTCAAGAGAAAGTCTCGCAAGGTGGTGGACCAACTCTTTGGTTATTTAGAAATTTTATCTCAACGGCATATCTCTTTATGTAAGCTTGTTCCAAATGCTTATTAAGGAGATAAAATCATTTGTTAGATTCTGTACTAATTATTATGTTGTTCCCGCATTTGAACTTTTATATTTCTCCTTACTCAAACCTTTTCTATCTTTCCCGACATGATCAATTCATCTTCCACTTCCACCGTAAGCCTTTATACCTCATCCAAATCATTTGGTTGAGTTCTTCTCAAAGATGAAACTTACTTCAGGAATTTGAACATTTGTGAATAATCTCAACTTTTTGTCCTTCATAGGCCAGGAAGCTTCGGGGATCTTGTACAACATTCTATTGAATTTGGCAAAAACTCGCTCAATGGCTCATATGGCTCCTTCTTGAGTTGAGACCATTGTGTGATAAGGATTTGAGAATCCTCGGTAGGTTTTAACCTAGATTAAAACTTGGTATTCATATCATTCTAGTTAGTTATAGACCTCCTTGGCAGATGGTAGAACCATTCCACAACCCGATCTTCCAAATATTTTATAAATAGACGGACAAACACATCATCATGCTCTACACATAGCACTATATAAGTAGTAATGAAGGCTACAATGTGGTCATCCATTTGCCACTTCCAATCACCATAGAACTTGGGAAAATTATTTTGTGACCCTTAAGTAAAACCATACAATGGCGGGTTGAGAGATAATGGACTGTTTTTTTCCCAAGGTAGTGGTGCTTGCTTTGAACCATTAGTGGTTCCTCTTCTTTTGATTCTTATTCTTATTCTTCAACTCTTTAAAAAAATCTTCAACAACTCCCTCTTGTGGAGGGATGAAGTTCATTGGTTTAACTACTACCCCATCAATAAAATATTCAAGAGAGGCAAGGTTGGATCAAATTCAAGGAAGTATTCATTTAATTGTTCTCCTTATAATTTAACTAATATGAAGTTATAAATCAGCTTACAATTTTTCTTCAAAATTAGGATCAATCACACTACTAGCCCATGAATCTCTTGTATACCATCTCTCTTCCAGATTGAATGCACAATTCAAACACATTTCTTCTAAACTCTCTCCTCTTCTGATTTTGAGCTTGTCTTACTCTTTCCAAATCTTATGTCTATTCTTCTTCAAAATCCAAAACTCTTGTAGTTTCTCGGTAGTAGAAGAAATTTACAAGATTATTCCAAATGGCCTCCTCAATTCCAATGCAATATCTTCTTGGGTATGGAAGAACGTTCAATTTTTAGGGTGGGGATGACCAGAAATAGTCATTAGTGGAAGACATAAGGCTCAATGGATTTTCATATTTCAAATTTTTTCGTTTTTAGATATATGATTTTTTTTTTTTTTTTGGAATACATATTTTATGGATTTTTGTGGTTTTTGATGTGGTGCGAGAGATAGAAAAATCTGCCCCTTGGTGGGTGCCAAAAACTGTTGGTGAAATAATTTATCGCAAGGGAAAATTATGGGATTTCACCAACGCTTTGGGACTAGGTCCCTTTGCTTGAATGGGGAAGCTCCATTTATTAAAATCAAGGAAACAAATATAAACTAAACTAATTTCTAGGGGTGGCCCATAGACCAGGGATCACATAAGAATACTTCCCTAAACCTGTGGCAGGTGCTTGTATGAAATAAAAGGGAATAAAATTGCTTAGAGAGAGAAATGGAAAAGGGAAATAAAATGGTGGTTTTAACCAATAAGTAGCTTAACTATGTTTATTGCATTAAAATCAGATTATTTAACTTGAATCGGTCAAAAGAAACCTTTCACATAGAAAGAGGAGCAATCAACAAAAACATAGTTTTATTGTATCATGTTGCACCATTTACAATGCTCTTAGAGTGTAAGTTGAGATGGATCTGAGAATAACATTAGATAAGAGGATAGAGGCATTGAAGGAACTTATTCCTAGGAAGATATTAGGAGCCATTAAAAAGAATTAACCATCCCTTTACAACATGGTTCATTTTAAGAGACCTCTTAGAAATCGGAGGTGGAAAATACCTGGTGAATATCCTTGGAACCGGTTTCGTGGGAAGGTGAATTTTTTGGGGGTCCGGCAACAAAATTTTTGCCTGATTTTTAAGAGGTGTGATAGAAGGCTACAGATGCGTGACAGGAGATTTGTTGTCACGTGTCAACCACCTTGTTGAAATGTGACATAAAATATTCTATCGTGCATCTACAACTCTCTACCCTCCTGGTGTCGCGCGACAACAAAATCTGTGTCATGCGTCAACAAACTCTCTGTCAAGGCGTCAACTTCCTCCACACTCCTGTCGGATGTAAAAAAAATCTCTATGTTATGCGTCAACAAACTCTCCATGTCACGCATCAACAAACTCTATGTCACTCGTTACTGAGCCTCCGCCCTCCTGTCACGCGTCTATAGCCTTTGCCCTCTCCTGTCATGCATTTACTATACTTGATAATACATATGCCCCTAGGTGGTATGAGTGATCTAGTAGTGTTCTACCTAGTGAATAATCTAGGATTATATAGGGGATAGTTTCAAGGGTAGGTGAAGCCGACCCCTAAAAAAATTAAACTGTAATTTTTAGGTAATAGGTCACTGACCCGCTGCCAGAAAATTCACCTTTTCAAATTTTTCAAAAATGGAATATTCACCAAATTATGAATATTCACCACTAAAATTATCCCTGCTTTACAATGAGGAGGTCATCTCCTTTATAGTGTTATAATTCATCTCCTAATCTATCGCCCACATGAATTTTCCTATTCCCATTACAAGTGACTTTTCAAATGTCCTTAGGAAAGAAAAAATAAGTCCCTTTTTTTTAATGCAAAAGGGACTTTTACATTACACAAATATTACATAGTCACTTTAATGAATAATAAAAAATGTCATTATTACACACAATGAAGAATTAGAATAAAGGGAGTTGAAGGAGAGTGAGAATAGAAGAAGTATAAATATAATGGATAAGGATGAAGTAAATCAGTTTTTGAAGGAGATTTTGCCTCACGATGCATCCAGGAGGAAATTCACTCTGTTTGAACTCAAGTTATTTCACTTCTCCGATAAAAAGGACAACCACCGGTGTGATATTCTCTAATTGAGGAATTATCACATACCCCAATGTATTGATCCAAGCCTTTGGAATGTGTCGTAGCATCTTACACTCAATAAACCACCTTTTTTATCTCAAGCAATGTTTGAAATAGAGCCACAGATTTCTACGAGTGACTCTAGGGTTTCTTCATTTAAGGAGAAGGGATCTACTAACTCTTTCCAAACCATTTCTTAAAAAGGATTCATGATATCTTCCAAATATGTGTTTTCACTGATAGGAGGGGCCCCAAGCTCTTATACACATTTGTTTAGATATTCGAGAATTCCGAGAATTATCCTTGCAAACTTCAAGCTCTTCCAAAGTATCTTTTAGTATGTTACACCTTGTATCTATGGTGTGGAACCAAATAGAAGAAAATTTATTAGATGGAGTCATAAATACATTTTTTTCTTATCCAAAATGAGGATTCGAGACTCCCCATTTCGAGGTCAATGGGAGAACACTATTCCATATCATATTTTCTTTCTCCATTTCCACCCTGGTGCCTTTGATTCTTGAGATGGTACCTAAAATGAAGCAGAATAAGGAGAGGACCTCAGGAAAAAGAACATTTCAATTTTTAATTATTTCCCCACCCACTTATCATTTTCCCTCCCTAAATTGTGAATCCTTAGGCTTGTTTAAGGGTCTGTGGGTCAAAGTTGCTAATGGGAGAGACTACCTCAACCGAGGGAAAGGATCATGATCATGTCTCTAGGAATGAGTGAACATATGAAGACAAGTTCCTCACATGTTCCTCCAATAGGTTGATGGTTTTTTTACATCCTTCATTTTGCTCCATTATCTGATTTGAAGACTCCTTGAAAACATGAGTGTCACCTTCGTGCTTATCTTGACCAAGTGATACTTTGGTCATATTGTAGTCATTGGGGGTCATTTCCTCTAATTTTTTATCCACCTTAGGTCTTACAACTTCCACAACTGAGCTCTAAAAGCCTCGGTGTAGAATCTTGAAGTATTTTGTGCTTTCCTTGACTTCTTGGCTTTTATGTACTTGACATGGCCTCGAAGTTTGATGTTGTAAATTTTTGCACCATTCTTAATTCTCCATTGAAAAATTCATGGACCCATGGGAATGGATCTAATGGTGTGGAAAATATTTAATGGATCTTTGGTGCATATTGTAGGACCAATGTGTAAACACCAAATTTAGGTCACATGCCCTTTAGTCCCCTTCAATTAATTAATGTAACACATTTAACTAATCGTGACCCCTTCATCCCATATTAATATCCATCCTCACATTTTTAATTTATTTAATTATTTTAATTAAGTTAATTTCATCCTCACACCTCCACCTCATCATTACACCTCGCCTGGACCCATTCCAAGGGCATTTAACTCACAGTGACCAAGTCATCACTCTCAACACCGAGTCATCACTCCCAGTATTGATACACCACTTGACCTAACTAACTAAGAATTCTTCTCAAACATAATTGGACTTCTTCTATACCCTTCCTACCTTTTATAATGAGAACTCCCTTCCTAAGTGAACTCAACTTGGAAAACATGCCAAATCTGGGAAGATCTTCATATTTTTGGTAAAAGGGACTAATTCACCCTAACCGACGATAGTTTTTCCTCGGTCGATACCGGTAACCAAAGCACCATCAATCACCTTATATATACTTTCATAACTCTTTACACGAGTTTTTCATTCATTTATTAGAGTTTTATTACATTCAAGTGTAAATCTTCAAGCCTTCCTGCATCCAGATGATGAACACACACAACCACAATGCAAGACAAGTAGTTGGTTCTCCTTCTAGAGCATTGGAATACTCACAAGAGCACACAAGTTGTACTTGTTGTGGCACTAAACCAACCATCACATCACCGATCAATCACCAGCCACCTTTAGTCACGAAATCTTCATAAAGAACAAGTAATGTGATTTTAATCATTTGTGCTTACTTTATTACAGATCTTTTATTTACTTTCAGTATTTTAAGTTTCTATTGTTACCCGGATATCTCCATCTTCCCACCAATCTACCAACCCAACCATTCCAAGCCTTTCCACCTTTCTTAACCTCTCCTTCTATATTCCGAGTCTTCTCAGTTATATTACAAGCCTAACCACACCTTCCTCACTCTTTGTGCAATCATAGAGAGGTCCAAAGGCCACTTTTACTAATTTATCACCCATTGCCCCTACCGACGTCAGTTTACCTTACCATTTCAGTTTAACCCCTATACCGGTGTCGGTCACCTGACCGATATCGGTCTCTATGTCATTTCATACCCTCTGACCAGCAAGCCTTCAATCTAACCAAAACCAACCCAGACCTTACCTGATCAATCCTAGACCCTTTATCGACCTCTGGCAGACCTGTAAAACCTAGAACAACCTACCAAACCTCCAGATCTAATCATAACCTTTCATGTTAGATTAGATTTACTTATTGTATTAGCACGAGATACCTAAATCGTTCAACTACAATAGGATTTCCTTATTTCATGGTATTTGTTGCATTAAATTGTATTTGAAAGTGGATTGATAGCCTTCTAGGAAGCACCTCGCTTCCCGGATCTAGCACTCGCTAGGCAGTCCACTAACCTATATTATTAATACTATTTGGTGGTCTTGTTGTGTTTCTTATACAATTGTTCCTCTTAGCCAAAGGGAAGCTCACATAATCAGCTTGGATCAAAAGTCTAAAATGTGCTCATTCTACCTTCCATCTTCACCTCATAGGTATTCCTCCTTAACCATTTTACCTTCTATCTGTTTCATCCTAGAAATCGTAAAACTTATTGGTGAAACAAAAATTTTGTTTATTGTGGGTTGACTCAACCGCTTAAGATGAGATACTTAGCTCTGTTTGATACATAGGAGATCGGGAGGGGTCAATCTCTCCTTGTTCTAATTCTTTAACTTGTTTCTCCTTGACCTTATATTTCTTTTAAGACTCATGTGGGAGGTGAAAATTCAAGTGCTATTGGTTTCCAAAACCTTCCTCTTATAGGTATTCGAAGACCTGGATGAACCAAGCTCCTCGGGCTCCTTGAGAAATAGTTAGTGTGATAGTTGTCTAGGTAGGGTTGAAGTGGTGCCCTTTTCCCTAATATAGGTATTATTTATTTTGAACCATTCCCTCAATATTTGGATCACCACTATAGTCTTTTATTTGATATATCCATCATCACAAATGCTCCATGAGGGAGGAGGAAGGAGGGATAATTTCGTTGAATGGTACTATGGATTGAACAACTCAAAACCATCATCTTAAACTCCTCCAATGAACAAGTTAAACCTGAATGCTCCCATCTATTCCATTGTCATCATAATGTCTTCCCATTTCTTAACCTCAAGGTCGACCACAAAAAAATCCTAAAATTATTCCATTCGGGGAATGTGATGTAATTCGGTAACATGGAAAGACTTTGGATCTTTCCGTATGTTAAAGTTGGGCCTAGGGACATATACAAACAGATGAAATGCAGCTAGGTAGATCTCAATGTTATTGGTATTCAAAGTGGAATCTTATAGGAGAAGACATCGAGTGAGATAGGGAATGAGATACCTTTCTTCTTCAAACCCTTACATTTTATATGTACACGATAATTTTTCCTACGTAACTCTCCGGGATGACCTTATCACTAGGATACTTGTGTAGTCTTGGTGGAGCAAGGTTGAATCCACTCACCCTAAGCTAGGTGAATGTATGAAAATGTGTGAAATAACCCCATACCTCTCAATCAAATTTGTTTCCTAGGGAGATATTATTATTTTAGGATCTCCTTCAAGGAGTTGGATGATGAACATGGTGAATGCATCATTCACCCTTGTCAAATGAACATTACTTTCCTTGAAGTTTATTTTTTTTACTCATCAAAGGCAAGGACTCTCTGAGGAACATTTTGGGTAGTGGAAAATCCTCAATAGGGTATAGTGTATGCGATATTAAATACCAGATAGGAGGCCATAGTGAATCTCTTGGTGGTGAATAGTTGCATATGTTGGTGGTGGATGTTTTCACTGATGATATGGCCCTAATCTATTATTTGATTTCCCTCCATGATTTTTAGCATAAATTGGGCCATCTAGTCTTGGAATTCCTTGGTGTGTTCTTTTCCCATTACTCTACTCAGTAAGAAAATGGCATCTAAGTAGGCTTCATGAAACTCACTCCTCGATAGTTACTTTGGTAGCCTTGATGGTTTCCACCTAGGTTTCAACTAGGAGCCAACTACAATCCCTTGCAAATAGGAGTTTTTCCTAAGCCACTGTTGGGTTAAAAATTCCTTTGTGATGATCCCAATTTTTCTTTAAGTTGGAATTTGTAGGCAACTTGAAATTCCCTTTGGATTCAGGACTGTCATCAATGAATTGTCATTCATAGTGATTTTCTAGGAGGTAGGGTCATAATGTTTGGCACAAGCAAAGACCAACTTGATGCTCTAGACTGAAAGTGGGTGGCCTCCTGCTATCAAAATTCCACTATCAACTATCTTATCCTCTATTTTCTCTCTTAATTCACTATTCATCCAATTCCTTGTCTGCTCCATATTCATATGGGCTACATCATTGTCCCCCATAAGTGGATATTCTCAGTAGATAGTGTTGAAATTAGATCATACCCAGTGTATTTGATCTTCATAATTTCAAATAACATTGAGGGAATGAGGAGATAAATGTGTGTGAAAAATTTTCATGTGATTTGAGAACTTACTATTTTTAAGTCACACCTCACCCTTGCTTTCTAAATTTAGCCAATTTTCAGTTTTGGAATTCTAGACTTGAGGATTTACTTTGAGGGTTTAGGATGATTGCTTATTCATTATCATACTTACTATTATTACTAAGGATTAGATGCCAACTTACTAAAAATATAAGTAATCCTTTTAGTTGTCTCGATTGAGATGAAAATGGTCTCATTGGATTAGGAATTTCAATGTGATCTCTTGCTCCAATTTTTAGGTATTTTAATCCTCTAGATTTCTCTGGAATCTAAAAAGGAAAAAAATTACTAAAATTTTCTAGGGATTGTTGTATAAAACTTAGAGGTTCAATGAGGACATGCTTTTGATCATCTCAAAGGTGTTCACAATTAGAGTGCACAAGTAAAATTTGAGAGGAAACAGATCAAAAATTAGTGAGATATGAGTAATTTTATGGTTTTAGGCATGGGGTTTCTTAGTGTAATTTTGGCATGACATGGTTATATCATTAATGGAGGGATGATATATTCAAAAATAATCTCCAAAAATTTTGAGTATGATTTAAAAATTTACCCCTTAACTCAAAGTCAGAAACCCACCTCTTCACCCACCTTTGACACTTCTTTCTTAACTCGGTTGAGGGTGAGTTAAGAGTTACTAAATGGGTCCCAAAATATCTCATGTCCCTTAACACATTTATTAAGGGGGCATGAGGAGAAAAATTTCAACGTCATGATGAAAATGTGCCGAAGGGACAACCATCATGAAGTGGGGGACAAGGGTGAAGAGTGACGTGAGTGGAAACATGCCTTAGGAAGCAAGTGTGAAGTTGTGAGTGATGGGAGGGGGAGTGGTTCCTTGGTGGTGCAATTTTTTACACCTAATTCCCTTTTACACCAAGTGAAAAAGTTTAAAAGGTGGAAAAATTGTGCCAAGGGGGAGGCTCAACATGGAGAGGGGGTGGTTTAAAGGTGTGATTTGAGAACACTCACCTAACACTTAAAGTGGTCACTTAAGTGAAGAATGTACTTCCCTCCCTTGGCAGCACACTTTTTTACACCTCACAAAATTTTTCACTAGGATAAAAGGTAAATAAAATTATCTCAAGTGCACCATGGGTCATGCTCAACATGGAGAGGGGGCAAATTGACTTGTGAGTGCATAACACTCACCTAACCATCTAAATGACTTCCTAAGTGATGAAATTTTTTCCTTTCATCTCCTCACATTGGTGGCACAAGTTTTTTTACCTCATGAACCTTTCCACCAATTTAGAAGGTGAAAATTTTCATCACATGTGTGAAAATGTGTCATGTACACTTTTAGAAACCCCACCTTCACCAACTATTATAAATAGACACCAGAGAGTGATTTTTTCCCCAGGAGATTACCTATGAGTTAATTAGGAAAATATCATATGATTTTGACTCCAAAATGTCTTCTGAGATGATTCCCATTATTCTTTGGGAGACAATTCATGTCTAAAATTTTAAATTTACCCCATTTTTATTCTTCTAAAGCATGTGCACCGGTGAAGGGACTGCCACCAAAAAGTATGATGTTAAAAATGACAACAAACTAATTTTAAGTGAAGAGGGAATTACATAAGTCACCTTGAGATTTTAATCATGCCTCAAATATCCATATAACTCCTAGAATGCTCCTTTGAATCCTCACCAGGATCAGGGATCTTCATCTACAATGTCAAGTCAATATCTCAAAATCCGGATGGTAGAATCTCCTGAAACCTTTTGCAATGAAAATTAGACATCCTTATATTTTTGATAAATTTTTGGTAACTTCACAAAATATTTCTAGGCTCCTTAACCATTCATAAAAAGTATGCTATCTTTTTACTACCTTTGTTTCCTAACACCGAGCCATAAGTAGCCCGATGTTGCACAAGTTGTTCCTAAACATAATATGCCTTGCAAAACTTTCTTGAACTACTTCTAATGATCTCATATATTTATAAAACACTTCTTATATGCATTCCCATAGGATGCTCATTAGATACAAAAACTTGAAAATAGGCCTTTCGGGTACTCTAAAAATACTTGTCTTTTCCTAGATCCAAATATCTTTGTGAATCAAATTGGATGACACCTCCTACACATGAAACACAATTGAAAATAATATTATTACATACCTCCTATCCATGATGGGTTTACATAGTCAGAAATTGACCGAAGGGAAAGGTTACATTACCCGGTTTAGGGATTTTCAAGGGTGGCTTAAGTTGTCATGTCAAATGTTTTGGATTTTTCATGCTAGCATTTTGCATGAAAAAAATTATAAATAGGGTTCCTATTAAAGCCTTGTATCAAAATACACCTCTTGAAGTGTATGGACAAATAAATGATATGATATCTCACACTTAAGAATATTTTGTAGTCCTTCATCTATCCGATTTAATAGAATTAAATCTAAGGTAAGGACATTTGTGATTAGATAGATAAAATAGTAAATAAGTAATATTAAGAAATGGAAATACAAGAAAGAGAAATAGATAAGTTTTGGAGGATGACTCAACTCGTATCTATAGGTCTAAACCGATTCTAGACTAGAGAATGATATAGAAAAAGATATTTTGGGTTGTGTAAGCTATGTGTCTAGAACTATAATATGGAAACTAGCAAGATAGAACCTCCTGGAATGGGAAAGAGCCACCTGTGCCAAGTGTTCATTCTCAACAGTGGTATCTGTGGAGTGGCTCAGGATCTATTTCTTTATATGTCTCTCAAAGTGCCATTCTTTGCTCATTTTAGGTCACATTAGATTCATTATGGCACACTTGTACCTATAAAATAAACCCTAGTTACCCTCCCATGTAGTGAAGTATGCTTTGTCTTTTAAGTACTAGATAGAAAATATTATATCCTTGTAATAGTAGGTCCTCTTGAATGTTTTCCTTTTGATGAGGTTAAATAATACATGTATATATATATGATTCCTTTTCTTAAGTTTCATCATTAACAATTGAAACATCAACCAAAAGTAATAAAAGAAAAGAAGAAATAAATAATATTTTAAAAATTAAAAATGAGAAAGGCATCTAATGGGGATAGTGGCACTGAGTGCTCATGTCCCCGATGGGTGATCCTATATAAGATGCTCAAAATTTTAAACGGTGAAATCATATCTCGAGAAGGATATCACTGGTATGTAAATCCTTAATTTTTCAATTAGAAATAGAAAGAAATAAAGATGAAAAGGATAAAAGTAAAATAAAGTAAAGGGGTGTTAATGAGTAATTATCTTTCTTATAAATCATGCCTATAGATGAATAATTTAGAGGCTGTATATACATAGTAAGTGTGTGATTTAGTGACTACATTTGCCCCCTTTTTTATCTTGGTGAATAAGGATTTGATAGGATAAAATAGAAAATAAAATAATACCTTGGAGAATTGAATGAATATTGTACCCAATAGTGTGGTGAATGATTGTTGTAGTGTGTTGAACGAAATAGTGAAATATGTGTACCATGAAATTCTAAGGAGAGGGAATGATAAGAATCATAAGGATGACATTTGTGTGTGTGGAGTGATAATTATGTGTGCATGTAGTTCCCTTTGTTGAAAACACACTTAGATTGAGAGGGGGTGAATCAGTTATAGTCCAATTTACACATATTTAAGCATTAACATACGTAACAACATCAATCACATAGATATAAAAATTTCATAACACAGGATTTATGTGAAAACCCTTTTAAGAGAAAACCACGGAAAAATACTACTTGAGCTCTTGTCCAAATCCAATCACAAAATTAATTTTTTTACAAATTTTTATAGGCACCACCATCTGGACACACAAATCCCCAATGATGATCACCAACTTAGCAATGATTTGTGAGTACTAACCCACTAGAGAAAGCAATCCTCAAGGCTAAGCACCAACTCAACAATATTCATGAGCACTAACTCAATGGAGATAACAATCCACAAGGCCGAGTACTAACTTAGCAATCAAACAATCCACCCTTTATACTTTCTTATTCAACCTAATGATGGCATGTAAATAATTCTTCACTTCTTCTTGTTGTCTCTATGCAGCCATGATTCACATTCAACTTATTTCAAGATTTTCTTGCTCACTCTTTGTTATTTTTTAACAACTCATAATTCTAATTTGTTTGAGTTTACTCTTTCTCCTTCTTTTCTAATCCTCTTAATATGTCTTCATTAACCGCTCCCTTATTTTCGCTCTTTTTTCTTCTCTATTGTAAAGTGGCATCATCATACCATGAGTGCTCTCTTAATTTGCATATTAAAATTGTTTACATATATAATGTTTATTTCATGAAAGGATGTGACTAGTCCGATGATTCAACAAGATAAATATAAATTTTATTAATCAACATGAGTGGCCATAGTAAAATGAAATTTAAATATATGAATTAATTGTTGGGAATTTGGGATCGGAATAGTGTTATGATTTAATAACAAACCCAATCATGAACACACGAGTAAATCTAAACAATTCCCCAAAATATCTAACCATGGAAATATAAACTAGAATAATCCAAATCAAAACAAGGTACACACACATAACACAAAGCATGTACGGTGGTTCACCCAATGTGGGCTATATCCACCAAAGATGGAGATCTCATATATATAATATAACAAGAGTACAAACTAACTCTTCATACAATAGTATAATGCATCTCTCTAAGAGTATCTCCTCTCCTCCAGATCTCTAAATGGATCTACATAAGTGCACTACAACCGTGCCTCCAAACACCACCAAATCTCACATCCGGGAACTAATGCATCTCCCACGTGCAACCAAGTTCTCTATGAATCTAAAAACAAGGGTCTACCAATGTAAAACCATAACTTTGCACCAAGAAATAAGTCTTTCCTCCATTTTTTCATCTAACATTGTGATAATAAGAAGATAGTCTCCTCTACAATATCCTGGATGTTATCTTGTACCCACAATTTATCCTACCTTTTCTCAACCACAAACCATCTCAATCATTTTATGGCACATTTTTACGAGATATCATATCAGCTCCCCCTAACTTTAACTTCTCCCCCTTTGAATTCAATGGAAAATAAAAATTTTCAAAAATAAAACACTAACTAGAAAATATCAACATTATGGAGCTCAAAATATAAAATGAATATTAGCTCCCCCTAAACACATGCTTCTTCATAATGACCTGAGGAATAAGATATCACTCAAAACTTTCATATGAGATATTCAAATGTTTCTTTAAGAAGAGGCTTTGTAAAAATCTTAGTAATTTGTTCTTTTGTAGAAATGTATTCCAGCTTCACCTATTGGTTTGCAACTTGTTCTCTCAAAAAATGATACTTGATGGGAATATGCTTTGTTCTGGAGTGTATAGCTAGATTTTTTGAGGTATGTATTGCACTAGTATTATCATAGAATAGAGAAATTGGAGAATCAAATACTACCTTGACATCCTCAATATTTGTTTCATCCAGAGAACCTATGTACAACATGATACTACAACAACGTATTCTTCCTAGGCATTGTGGAAAGATAAACAAAGTCCTACTTCTTGCTCAACCAAGATACTAAATTGTTAGGCAAAAATAAAGCACCACCACTTGTACTCTTTATGTCATCAATATAACCAACCCAATCCGCATTTGTATCTCGTAGTTAAAGTGAAATATTCACATCTTTTGTATTATAGACCATAATCCAATGTACCTTTCAGATATTTGAAAATTATTTTAACAAAGCATGCACATGAGATTCTTTTGGAGCAGCTTAGAAACATGCAACCATGCCTAGATCTTACATCACATCTAGAGTTAAATCAATTACATATAATAAGCTTCCAATCATTGATCTATAGAGAGTTTAATTAGCCTCGGGAGATTCATCGTCATTTCTCAACTTACAGCATGTGATCATGGGAGTACTTACTAGATTGCAATCTTCCATTCTAAATTTCTTCAACATTTCCTTAATATACTTGGTTTGTGAAATGAATATTCCTTTTTCAGATTGAGTAATTTGTAGCCCAAGAAAAATGAAAACTCACCAAGCATGGACATTTATAATTCTTTTTACATTTCCTCACAAAAGTTTGACACATCTTATCACTACTCCCTCCAAAAATAATGTCATCAACATAAACAACAACAATTATTTGATTCTTACCTTTAGTTTTGACTTAGAGATTATTTTCAATTATTCCTTTCTTAAACCATTATTGATGAAGATACTTTTCCAATCTTGAATACTAGGCTTTGGGGCTTGTTTCAATCCATAAAGAGATTTCTTTAATTTCCACACAAAGTCATTATTATCTGATAGAATGAATCCTTCTATTTGTTCAATTTATACTTATTCTTCCAGATTTTCATTTAGAAAATTATATTTGACATCAATTTGATAGAATTTAAAGTTATTATAATAGGAAAATAACAAAAACATTGTAATAGCTTCTAAGCATGCAACAGGAGCAAAAGTTTCTTAAAAATCAGTACCTTGAACTTGTGTATAACTTTTATAGACTAAGATTTAATTATTTTTTACTAATTTCCCATCTTCATTTAGTTTATTTCTAAATACCCACTTAGTGCCAATCACATTCTTGTCCTTAGGTCTTAGGACAAGCTCCCAAGTTTCCTTCTTCTTTATCTTATCAAGTTATCCTTCCATAGCTCCAATTCATTTCTTGTATTCTCTTGCTTCAACAAAAATTTAGGCTCAACTTTGGATAGTAAAGACATATTTGCATGTTCTTCCACATTTCCATTCTTCTTATAGTGTTTACTCCAAGATTTTTATCACCTATAATTTGGTTTTTTGAATGATTCTTCTAGACTAATGTGGATGGTGTTTTGTTTCCTTTATTTCAACTTCTTCCTTTTCATCTTCATCTAAATTTTAATCCTCACTATTGGATTCTTCAAAATAATATTTTCTAGTACCTTGTTCTGCTTTTACTTGATATCATCAACCTTCACATTTTCAATTTCAAAAATTTTGAATGTTTTCATATTGTAGCATCTATAGGCATTGCTTATTTGAGAGTAACAAAAAAATGTGTTCATCTTCTCTAGCTTCAAACTTTCCCAAGTCGTAATCATCTTTCTTGATATAGCACTTAATTCCTAAAACTTTGAAATGTTTAACTCTTATTGGTATGCCCTTCCATAGTTCATAATGAGTTTTGTTTCCATTAATTCTTATCTTCCCTCTATTCAAAATGTAGATTGCGGTAGTTACTTCCTCTCTCCATAACTCGTTAGATACTTTAGATTCATCTAGCATAGTTCTAACCATCACTTTCATAGTTTTATTCTTCCTTTTAACAACTCCATTCTGTTGTGGAGTTCTTATAGCAGAGTAATTCCTTTTTATTCCATGAAGCTCACAATACTCTATGAATTCATTTGATGTTAATTCACATCCTCAATAAGATCTTAAACACTAAATTTTTAAATTTGTTTCATTTTCAAGTAAAGCTTTGAATGCCTTAAATTTCTCAAATGCTTCATATTTTTCCCTTAGAAATGTAACCCATGACATTCTAGTTAAATCATCAATGAATAATATGAAATATCTCTCACCTTGCATGTTTTGAGTCCTTGTAGGCCCACAAAGATCAGTATGCACTAGTTCCAATAACTTTGTGGTTGAGTACTCCTTTTTCTTAAATGAGGCTCTTATCTACTTTCCAAATTGACATTGTTTGCAAATGGTATTTGTTGGTTTAGTAATCTTTGGCATGTCTCTAACAACTTGTTTAGAACTGATTTTTACTAGATTATCAAAGTTCATATGACCCATTCTTCTATGCCACAACTAGCTCTCATCTATTTGTCCCATGTAGCACTTTTCACCTTTAATCTCACTAAGAATGTAAAAATTATTTTTTGTCCTACATGCATCAACAACAACCTTCCCAAGATACTTGATTTTCTGATTTCACCGCCTCCAAAGATAGAATGTTATAGTGTATCCTCTATTACTCATTTGAATTACACTTAGCAGATTATGTTTCAAACCTTCAACATACAAAACATTCTTAGTTTTTGACTTACCATTGATTAAATGATAATACCCTTGCATCCAATTCTTGTTATTGCATTGTTGTCTCAAATTTTTACAGATAAGAAACTTTATTTTATCTCCATTAATGTGGCTTGAGAAACAACTATCAATTTACCATTGGTTTTCTTCATTTTGAGCATGGAATGTTGTCTGAACAATCATGGATTCTTATTTACTCTCATATTTTTCTTGTTTCTCCTTCCAAACTTGTGCGGAATAATTTTTTTATTATCTCCGGTTTTCTCATTTTTATTCTATCTAGTAGATTCCACAAACCTACTTCTAAAAATTGGTTTTTATTCCCATAGTTGTGGCACTTATAACATTCAATGTCAAAACTCATCAATGGAGAAAATCATAGTTATAGTTTCTATTTGAGAATACATATGATCTTGCATTTTCAATCCTCTTTTTATTAAAATTATTAAGAAAGATCTACACTCTACTGCTTTATGACCAAATTGATTACATGAAAAACAATAACCATAAAAGAAATTTTGAAACCTATTTTTTATATTGCCTATGTCGGAGGGAATGATCTTCCTCTTCGAACTCTTTGAAGCCTTTTGGATGAATATTGGAATTATGAGTACCATGACTATTTTTTTGTTTCATTCAAGCTGAAGTAATTATATGTTCATCTTCCTTATTTTTGCTCTCATTTTTTATAGTACTTTTAACAAAATTTATATAGTTTTTTATTTTTATGTACTTATTACCTTTGTAGTATCCTTAGGATCTTATTTTGCATACATTTTAGTGTATCCTATGCTAGTTTTTATAAATGGTGATCTTTGGCTATTGATAATATCAAATAAATATTTAAATATATTTTCAAGTTTCATATATTTTTCAACTTGGTAGTTTATTTCTCAAGTCCTTTCTTAAGGAAACAACTACACACTCAAGTTTTTCACAACGTTCTTCCTTCTGCTTCAACATTGTTTTCACACCCTCATCTATATTCTTCATTTTTTTAGTTGAATCTTTAGATCAATTTTTATCTTATTTGATTCTTCCATATATTGTGTCATCTTTGTCTATAGGTCATTATACTCTTCTTCTTGACATTGAATTTTCATCTTTTGTTTTTATTTTTCTTTCTCAGATCTTGAGCTCTGTAAGGAAGAAATGATCTCTCCTTCAAGATCAATGTTTGCTTCATATTTTGATTCTTCATCATATTCAGGATTCATTTATTTTATGTTTTCTTTAATTTCTAGAGCCATGAGTATTGAATAATATTTATCATCGGAAGAAGCGCATTCATCATTATCTTCAAATGAGTTATTTTCTTTAATGTAGAGATTTTTATTGTGCTTGTGAAAGTTTTTATAATTTTTAGACATCGTTAGCTTATGACTCTTCTTCTTGGATTGATAATATATGTCACTGTCCTTCAAGCTTTGTTTTTATTTATTAGCTTTGTTTTTATTTATTAGCTTTGTTTTTATATGGGCATTTGTTTGCATAATGTTCTATTTTACCACAATCAAATCATTCGAATGGTAACTTACCTATATATTTTCTAGATTTTTTCTTCAACCTTCCGACAATGTGAGCTTCTTCTTCATCAAATTCATCACTAGAACAGGCATGTGACTCAAGCTCCTTGGTTTTTGCCTTCTTTGATGCTTTAAAAGCTAACTCTCACTTTGATGATTTATCACCTTCAACTCTCATCTCATATGCTGTGAGAACATCATGCAGCTCATCGATTTTAATATGCTTAAGTATTTTAGTTCTTTAATGGTGGATACTTTGGCATCAAATCTCATAAGAAGTGATCTATGAACTTTTTACACAATAGTTTCATCCTTAAAATTTTCACCAAGACCTCTAATAGTATTAACAAGAACATCAATGTGGAGAAGGTAAGCAATAATGTTTTCTTCATCCTTCATTTTCATACTCTCAAACTAACTTATGTTTATTTGAAGTTTGGATTTATTTACTTTATCATCTCCTTTAAAGATATTCCTTATTTTATCTCAAATATGCTTCAAAGAACTATAATGCATTACTTTGACAAATTTTTCTTCACATAATCCACTCAAAATTGTATTCATAGACTTTGCATTTCTCTCACTTTCCATTTTTCCTACCTGATCTCTTGGAGGAGTTACTGGAGTTACATAACCGCTAACCAAAAATTTCTAAATGTCAAAACCAAGAGACATTGAATAGGTGTGCATCCTTATACTCCAAAAATCATAATTGGTTCCATCAAATAATAGAACCTTTCTTGAGGAAAAAAATTCTTGACTCACCATATTTATTTTTGTGATCTACCTTCAGTTATCAAACTATTCATACGCATGAACCCGCTCCGATACCAATTGTTGAAAACATACATATACCGAGAAATGAGGTGAATCGGTTATAGTCTAAGTTACACTTATTTAAATATTAATATACATACAATAGAAATCACATAAGATATAACAATTTCATAACTTATGATTTCTATGGAAAGCCTTTCAAGAGAAAACCATAGAGAAAAGACTACATGGAGCTATTGTACAAATTCAGTCACAACATTAATTATTTTTCAAAATTTTGTAGGCACCAACCTATTGGTGATACCAATCCCCAATGCTAAGAACCAACTTAGAAATGATTTGTGAGAACCAACCCACTGGAGACACCAATCCCCAAGGTTGACATTAACTCAACAATATTTGTGAGCACCAACTCATTGGAGACAATAATCCCTAAGGTTGAGTGTCAACTCAACAATCAAACAATCCACCTTTTGTAGTTGCTTATTTAACCTGATGATGGTATGTAAATATCTCTTCACTTATCCATGTTGTTTCTGTACGCCCATGCTTCACATTCAACTTATTTCAATCTTTAGTCACTCTTTGTTCTTTTTCAACAACTTAGCATTCTAATCTACTTGAGTTTACTCTTTCTCCTTCTTTTCTAATCCTCTTGATTTGTTTTCATTAACTGCTTATTTATTGTTGCTCTTCTTTCTTCTCTATTTTAAAATGGAATCATCATACCATGAGCGCACTCTTAATTTTTAAGTTGAAACTATTTATATATACCGTGTTTATTTCATTAAAGGATGTTACTGGTCCCATGAGTCGACAAGATAAACATAAACATGATTAGTCGGCATGATTTTCCCATAGTGTTGGCCATCGTGTGTTTGTGTTCATTGATGTCAATTCCATTAATGTAAAATGGTTTCATAGTGTTGGATGTGTCTCCATGTGGTATTAGTCAATGGCCAAACATGAAGGTTGATTGGTAGTGACAAGTTTGGTGATTATCTATGAGGTCTTGGTGCATGGTCTAGTGAGATAAGTCATGGATTGAGCTCTCCTAAGTTTTTCAATGGTTGGTATGAGGTTATTCATGGTCTATGTGGTGTGTTAAATGTGTCTTTGAGTCTGCATGAGGTCAAAAAGGTTAGATCATGTGAAGTCATGATTGAGTCAAGGTCATTCTAGGTGTATTCCTAGCACTGGAGCATACAGAATGAATTGGAGTCATGAGAAATAAAGTTGGTTAGTATTTTACAAGCATGGTGGCACTATATATGAGGTGTATGGTGAGTTTCATGTCTAAAATCAGAGGTATGATACATATATGAGGTCCTTGGGAAGAAAACAAGTGATAACATGCTAGATAGTACAGGTAAGTCTTAATGGTTGGAGAATTTCAGGAATATTTGAGCTATGTGGTGAGCATGGATACTTAGAGGATGTTTTCATGATGCTTCATGAAAAGTTTCAAGTCATTCTGAAGAGGTAATTGCAAGAGCTTTCTTGACCTCCTTGACTTGAACAGCATCCTTCTTGACCATAGGAACAGACTTAACAATGAACCTCTTTTTTCTTTGGAAAAGTCTTGTTATATGACCTGATTTTTGACAGTTGAAGAAAACAAAATCCTTCTTTCTTCTTGGCTCATATATACTTATATTCTAACCACATTCTTTATCTCTATGGCCATACTCACAACATGAATGGCATTCACCTTTGAAACTTTCAACATCCCTAGAAGACCTTTCTCTGCAATCTCTAGATTTGTGACCAAAATCATGAAAAATATAGCAATAACCAGTACATGAATAACCATACCTCAAATCAATAGTTGTGTAACATGGTTAGACCTTTTCAAATCATCTTTCTTGGTCATTTTCTCATCGATTGAGAACTAAGACCAGCTTCACCATCATTCTTCACATGTTCTCCTTTGAATCCTAGACATGTTTGTCACTTGCCACTCTTTGGCTCTCTAAAATACCCTCAAGAGTTTCATAGCTCTTTTCTAACCTTGCATACTTCTTCATATTTCTATATGCATCGACCAAATTAGATTCTAGGGCTTTCAACTTCTCTTCATACCTAGAACAAAGTTCTTCTTTATCCCTTAGGGATTTAGTCACACTCTCCACTTGAGATTCCAAACCCTTGATAGCTTAACCATTCTCTATTTCCATGAACTTTATTTGATATTTTAAGATATGAATCACTTACTGAGTAATCTCATACTTCATCCTTAATGCAGCCTCAATATCTAAAGACTTACCCATTTCTTTGCTTCTAAGATCTTCTTCAAGTTATTAAACTTGCTTCTCAAAGACCCGCTCTTATACCAATTGTTGGAAGTACAATGGAATGATATGGGGATTGAATCATTCCTATAAAATTTATACTTCGTAAACCACTGTTACAACATCCATTAAACATCCATTCAACCATATACATTTCACATTAGCTTATTAAGTGTGCATCATACATTCAAATGAACATGAAACATGAGAGAGAACACATAGACACAAGATGTAAGTTGGAAACTCTCAAGGGGAATAAAATACACTTAAAAACTTTTCTAATATTACACAAACAAAGACTCAAGTGAATATTACACATTACAAGATATTTATTTAGTGAGGTACCAACCCCACAAAGAACACAAATCGCTAAACCCTTGTTGATATTACTCACAACAAGAGACTCCTATGAATATGAATCATCATAAGATATTTTTCAAAAGTATGACCACTAAAAATATGTTGATACCATAGCTAATTGTGATCCCAAAATTCAGCTCCAAATTCCTTCAAACCCTCATTCAAGCACACCTTCTTCAACTCACTCTCTCTAGATCTTTCATGGACTTGTCTTGGTCTCAAACCATTACACACATTCCTTATAACATTATTCAACATGTAACACACTTAATAATCTCTTAAATCATGTAATACAATATCCTTTGCACCCTTAAGCAGGTCACATTTTCCCTCTCACAAGACTAGTTCAAATTTGAACTTTAAACTCACTTTTATACCCTTCTTAACTCACTAAAGCATAAGGGAGGTCATTCCTAAATCATAATTTTGAAAAAAACTTTTAAAATCCCAATAAATTCATAAAAATTTCACATATGACCCATAAAGTTCGGCCATGCCAAAACCACCAAACATGCTCAAAACAAACTCAAAACCCCATCACTAGGATGAGCTAAAACCACTAATTCCAAAACCATGATTATTCAAGCCCAAAAATTTATCACACATGTAATATATCATAACAACATCATCCATGGTCATTAATTATCTTGGACCAATAAAATAATTCATAACATAAGCCAAAAGGCTCATATCCTTCACCAAACAGTTGTTTTTAGCACCTTGTCTTCACCTTTGGGCCTCAAGACCACCCAAGATAAAATCAAATATGGAATGTAACCACTCAGTTTAATACTCATGACCTTTATAATGCATCCATGCATGTTATACCTTATGAAATATTTATATTCTAAAATCATATAAACTTTCCTCTTCACCAAATCAAACTTCCTGAAAGCGGTTTTAGTAACTCGGCTTGTTTGCACTCTTTTCGTCACTTTTAATTCCTTAAATAGGAACAAAATTCATCCATCTTCACTTTCCAACTGATATCAAGCATCATATAATCCATTTCATGCCTCATTCACTTTATTCTTTCAGCTTGAGCAATCATGTCTTGAAAATTAGCATACCTTCTTCTTCACAAACTAACATGAACGATCCATAAAATCGCATCACCAAGACTTAACCTATATAACACTATAAATATATAAAAATCATATTTCCATAAAATATTATAAATCCTTCCAACTCTAAGTGGAAGGCCTTCAACCAGACAATCTCTGCAAACTGCTCCTTAAGCCTTTTAGGACTCAAGAACTGACCTTGAGCTCAACTTCCTCTATCACCTCAAAAATCAATTTCAAGCTTAAAAAACATGTATTGCCCTTATAAATTATGTATAAGAATGTAACAACCTTCAAAAATCATGATCAACTCATAAATATCATATTACCTCATGAAGCTACTTAGACCTTGCTAGAAAAAGCATCCTCCATATTTGACCCTCAAATAATAGGTCATAAATTATTCATTCCTTATCAAAAACACAATTTTGATATATCATTAGAAATATATCTGAACCAGGATCATAAAAAAACCTAAATGGAGTCTTAAATCTTGTGTAGCTCCTAAATTTCAACTTTTACTACAAGATGTTCCAAATAATCCCAAAACCCAATCTGCATAAATAGGGCACACTTTTCAATTTTTCAAGCCAACCATGATCTGAAACTATCATGGACATGTATAAAAACTCTAGGAATAAAAACAATGTCAATTTATTCTTCAACTTATTTGGAAAATCTTTCCTTAAACTAAACTTCTTTAGAAACATGCATTTTCAGGTGGGGCCTGTATACAGTCACATGCACTATCTTACCTTTTAAAATTTTGAATATTCCTCTACAACACCCAATCATCACTTTGGAATAAAGATTGAAGACGGGTTTATTACACACCTTTTTCTCCAAGTCACTTTGAGCTAGGGTTTAGCTAGGGTTTCAAAGCAACTTATCTTCTTAATGATCATTCATAAAAATGTGACGATAAAACCACCTCATTATTTTTTGAAACTTTCATAACTAACCATAGAAGATGTGCCAAATATCTCAGGTCCCCATGTAAATCACACAAATCACAACAAGCATTAGAAGGACCACTTTTATTTCAAAATCACACTGTAAAACACCTTATTTTTCCAAAAATGAATTAACTTACAATTCCCTATTCGGATGACTGAAACTTGTCATGAAGAATCATGAAAACATCCTCTAATTATCCATTCTCACCATATATCTCAAATATTCTTGAAACTCTCCAACCATTAAGACTTGTATGTGTTATCTAGCCTATTTTCACTTGTTTACTTCCCAAGGAGCTCATACATGCATCATACCTATGATTTTTGACTGAAACTCATCATACACCTCATATACATTGCCACTTGTGCTTGTACAATACTTTGGTCAGCTTCATTTCACATGACTCCAACTCATTATGCATGTTCCAGGTGGGAATATGCCTAGAATGACCTTGACTCAACCATGACTTCACATGAACTGACCTTGTTGACCTCATGAAAACTTATAAACACCTCTAACACACCACATGGACCATGAATAACCTCATACCAACCTTTTACCAACTTAGGATAGCTCAATCCATGACTTAGCTCACTAGACTATGCACTAAGACCTTATAGATCATCACCAAACTTGTCACTACCAATCAACCTTCATGTTTGACAATTTAGTAACACCACATGGATGCACACACACACACACAATACCATGACATCATTTTCCATTAATGTAATTGACATCAATGACAACATAAACACACAATGACCAACACTATGGGAAACTCATGCTGAATAATCATGATTATGTTTATCTTGTCGACTCATGGGATCAGTCGCATCCTTTCATGAAATAGACATGCTATGTATAAATAGTTTCAATTTACAAATTAAGAGTGCGCTCATGGTATGATGATTCCATTTTAAAATAGATAATAAAGAATAGCAATAAGAAATAAGCAGTTAATGAAAACAAATCAAGAGGATTAGAAAAGAATGAGAAAGAGTAAGCTCAATGATTAGAATGTTGAGTACATTGAAAAAAAAGAACAAAGAGTGAACAGAGCTTGAAATAAGTTGAATGTAAATTGTGGGTGTACAAAAACAGCATGAAGAAGTGAATATTTATTTACATACCATCATCAAGTTGAAGAAGAAACTACAAAATAAGGATTCTTTGATTGTCGAGTTGGCACTCAACCTTAGGGATTATTGTCTCCAATGAGTTGGTGCTCACAAATATTGTTGAGTTAGTGTCAACCTTGGGGATTGGTGTCTCCAGTGGGTTGATGCTCACAAATAATTTCTAAGTTGGTGTTTATCATTGGGGATTAGTGCCTATAAACTATTTTAACATAATTAATTTTGTAATCGAATTTGTAAAGAGCTCAAGTAGTCATTTCTCTGTGGTTTTCTCCGAAAGGATTTCCACATAAATCCTAAGTTGTGCAATTGTTATATATTATGTGATTTTCGTTGTTATGGATGTTAATTTTTAAATAAGTGTAAATTAGACTATAACTAATTCGCTCCCCTCTCAAGTATAAGTGTGTTTTCAACAATTGGTATCAGAGTGGGTTCCTTTAGAATAGTTTGATCACTAGAAGGTAGATCATAGAAACACACATGGCGAGTCAAAAAAATTCCTTGAGCAAGGTTGTATTTTTTTATGGAACCAATTATGCTTTTTGGAGTATAAGGATGCACACCTATTTAATGTCTCTTGGTTTTGACATTTGGAAATTTTTGCTTAGCGGTTATGTAACCCCAACAACTCCTCCAGATCGGGTAAGAAAAATGGAAAGTGAGAGCAATGCAAAGGCTATGAATGCAATTTTGAGAAGAAAAATTTGTCAAAGTAATGCATTATAGTGAGAGCGGATTATGAGAAGAAAAATTTGTCAAAGTAATGCATTATAGTTCTGCAAAGGAGATTTGGGATAAGATAAAGAATATCTATGAAGGAGATGATAAAGTAAATAAATCCAAACTTCAAATACACAAAAGTTAGTTTGAGAGTATGAAGATGAAGGATGAAGAAAAACAGTGTTGCTTACCTTCTCCACATTGATGTTCTTGTTAATACTATTAGAGGTCTTGGTGAAAATTTTAAGGATGAAACTATTGTGCAAAAAATTCATAAATCACTTCCTATGAGATTTGATGCCAAAGTATCCACCATTAAAGAACTAAAATACTTAAGCATATTAAAAATCTATGAGTTGCATGAAATTATCATAGCATATGAGATGAGAGTTGAAGGTGATAAATCATCAAAGTGGGAGGTAGCTTTCAAAGCATCAAAGAAGGAAAAAACAAGGAGCTTGAGTCACATTCCTGCTCTAGCGATGAATCAGATGAAGAAGAAGTTCACTTTCTCAAAGGGTTGAAGAAAGGATCTGGAAAGTATAAAGGTAAGTTAGCATTCAAATGATTTGATTGTGGTGAAATAAAACATTATGCAAACAAATTCCCATATAAAAACAAGGTTGATAAAGAAAAACAAAGATTGAAGGAGAGTGACATGTATTATCAGTCCAAGAAGAAGAGTCATAAGCTAAGGATGTCGAAAATTAGAAAAGTGTTCACAAACACAATAAGAATCTCTACATCAAAGAAAATAGCTCATTTGAAGATAATGATGAACACACTTTTTCCAGTAATAAAGATGAATCACTACTCATGGCTCTAGAAATCAAAGAAAACAAATAAGAAATGGATCTTGAATATGATGAAGACTCTAGAATATGAAGCAGAAGTTGATCTTGAAGGAGAGCTCATTTCTGCCTTAGAGGAGCTCAAGAGCCTGAGAAAGAAAAATCATAAACAAAAGTTGCAAATTTAATGTCAAGAAGAAGTGTACAATGCCCTATAAACAAAGATTACAAAAGATGCGGAAGAATCAAATAAGATCAAAATTGATCTAAACATTCAACTGGAAGAAATGAAGAATATATATGAGGGTGTGAAAACACTTCTAAATCAGAAGGAAGAAGGTTGTGAAAAACTTGAGTGTGAAGTTTTTTTATCAAGAAAGGAACTTGAAAAAAATTACCAAGTGAACAAATATCTAAAATTTGAAAAGGTATCGAAGCATTATGTGATATTATCAATAGCCAAAGATTGCCATTTATCAAAAATGGTCTAGGATACACGTGAAAGGTCTGTAAAAGAAGATCCTAAGGAGACTCCAAAGGTAACAAATACGAAAAATCAAAAATTATATAAATGTTGTTAAAAGTACTATAAAAATGAGAGCAGCAAGAAGGAAAATGAACATACAAGTACTTCACTAAAAGCAACAAAATAGAAAATAGTCATGTTCCTCACAATTCCAATATTCCTCCAAAATACATCAAGATTTGGAGAAGGTAGATCATTTCTCTCGAGGCAAAGCAATATAAAAAATAAGCTTTAAAATTTCTTTTATGTTTATTATTTTTCATGTAATCGATTTGGTCATGAAGCAACAGTGTAGATATTTCTCGAGAATTTTTAATAAAAAGACGAGTGAAATGGAAGATCATAAGTATTCTCAACTAGAAACCATAACTAATTTGCTCCATTGATGAATTTTCACATTGAATGTTATAAGTGCCAAAACTATGGGCATAAAGCCCGATTTTGTAGAAGTAGATTTTGGAATCTACTAGATAGAATAAAAATGAGAAAACCCGAGGTAATCAAAAAAATCATTTCGCACAAGTTTGGAAGGAGAAACAAGAAAAATATGAGAATAAAGAAGAATCCATGATTGTTCAAACAACATTCCATGCTCAAAATGAAGAAAACCAAAGGTACATTGACAATGGTTTCTCAAGCCACATGACTGGAGATAAAAGCAAGTTTCTTATCTTGAAAAAGATAAATGGAGGTACTGTAAAGTTTGGAGACAATGCAATAGAAATAATTACATGCAAGGGTACTATCGGTTTAATAGATAGTAAGTCAAAATTTGAGAATGTTTTGTATGTTAAAGGTTTGAAACATAATTTTCTAAGTGAAAGTCAAACGAGTGATAGAGGATACATTGTAACATTCTATGTTGGAGGCCGTGAAATCAGAAAATTAAGTACTTGGAAGGTTGTTGTTGATGCATGTAGGACAACAAATAATCTTTACATTCTTAGTGAGATTAAAGGTGAAAAGTGCTACATGGGACAAATAGATGAGAGCTGGTTGTGGCATAGAAGAATGGGTCACATGAACTTTGATAATCTAGTTAAATGCAGTTCTAAACAAGTTGTTAGATACATGCCAAAGATTAATAGACCGGCAAATACCATTTGCAAACAATGTCAATTTGGAAAGCGAGGCAAGGAACTCATTCAAGACAAAGGATTAATCAACCACAATTTTTTTGGAACTAATGCATACCTACCTTTGTGGGCCTACGAGGACTCAAATCATGTAAGGTGAGAGATATTTCATGTTACTCATTGATGATTTGAATGACATGGTTTACATTTTTAAGGGGAAAATATGAAGCATTTAAGAAATTTAAGGCATTCAAAGCTTTACTTGAAAATGAAACAAATTTAAAAATTTAGTGTTTAAGATCTTACTGAGGATGAGAATTAACATCAAATGAATTCATAGAGTATTGTGAGCTTCATGGAATAAATAGGAATTACTCTGCTACAAGAACTCCACAACATAATGGAGTTGTTAAAAGGAATAATAAAACTATGAAAGTGATGGCTAGAACTATGCTAGATGAATCCAAAGTATCTGACAGATTCTAGAGAGAGGTAGTAACTACCACAATATACATTTTGAATAGAGGGAAGATAAGAGTTAATAACAAAAACTCCTTATGAACTATGGAAGGGAAGACCAACAACAGTCAAACATTTCAGAGTTTTTGGAAGTAAGTGCTATATTAAGAAAGACGATGAAGACTTGGGTAAGTTTGAAGCTAGAGCTGATGAAGGTATTTTTCTTGGTTACTCTCAAATAAGCAATGACTATAGATGCTACAATATGAAAACATTCAAAATTGTTGAAAGTGCAAATGTAAAGGTTGATGATATCAAGTACAAGCAAAACAAGGTACAAGAAATTGATTATTCTTAAGAAGCCAACAGTGAAGATGAAATGTAGATGAAGATGAAAAGGAAGAAGTTGAAATAAAGGAAACAAAAACACCATCCACATCGCTCTAGAAGAATCGTTCAGAAAATCATATTATAGGTGATAAAAATATTGGAGTATAAACTAGAAGAAGACTAGAAAATGTAGAAGAACATGCAAATATGTCTTTATTATCCAAATTTGAGCCTAAAATATTCTATTAAGTTCCTCCTCATTCACAGGCTAAATATAAGGTGCAACCTTCACATCATCCAAGGGTATGACCATGCGCTCATCCTTGTTCTCAAAAATGATATATATTTTATTAAAGCGTAGGTATGCATTATTAGCATAGCACCAAGGACATCCAAGCAGCGCTAGGAAGTTATCTGCCTCAGCAATTTCTAATACTTCAAAATCACCTGTAAATTTGGCTCTTGAATAGTGATTGAAGCATCCTTCAACACCCCAATGGGCATGGCCCTTGTTTTATTTTCCATATACAACACATTAGAGGATGGCTGCAATTATGGCCTTCCCATTTGGTTCCAAACATCCAATGTCAGAACATTGACCTTTGCACCTATGTCAATAAGAATGTTATTCACTAACCATATGTCTATCACTACATCCAGTGTAATATCCTTGTCATATTCGTGGTCTTGTGGTGGTAAATTTGCATGAAGTATCTGGCACTCATGTTCAACCCCTACACATGGTACTTTCTCCCAAAACCATTCTCCTAGAAAAGTAATGATGTTCTCCTAGCATAGCATCTTTTTCTTTAAGAGGCTCACGCAGCGCGCGCTACTTCTACGTGTGTAGAACTAACACAAGTTGAAGTTTTGGTTTAGTTGTCTTCTTAGTTGTGTAACATCCCCATTTTAAAACACCAGAACAAGGGAAATATTTTTATTTATTTTTTATTTTTTTAATATAACGTTCTCTGTTATGAATTATAAAATTCAAACACACGTTCAAGATTTAATAATTGTTCTCTGCCCAAACAACATAGTTTGGATCATACAATTTCTTTTTAAAACGAATGTTCCCTGTTCACATATTTACAATATGGAACACACATTCAATGCCATTCAATCTTATAACAGATTCTATATGCTGCTGTAAATGACTCGATGAACTACCGATCCTTCCATTTTCATGGCTCGGAGTTTCAACGATCCTTCATTTCATTCGGCAACAACCGATCCTTCATGTCATGACTTGGCAACAACCAATCCTTCATGTTTGTTTTTGCATAGTATATTTTATATACTTGTTCTCATAACCTTCCGGTTATCGAAGTGATCCATTTAAGAAGCCTATCTAAATATCTGTTACTGATATTCATCTGACATCCTGCATCTTAAATTAAGTGATAAGGACAACGCAACCAGCAATTGCGATACTTTGGCCAAAGATTTTCACATGCTTTGCATGATCATATTCCTGAATGTGATACACATCTACGGAATACGTCCTTCACTTCACTTCACCTGTTATCTAGAATGGTCTTTCCTGGTTCCTACCAGTCCTCATCGTTTAAGTTCCGTTTTGACTTTCGATTCTAGCTAGTAATATGAACGGGTATAGGAAGGCACTCGTATATACCAGATCATACCCTATCTCCACCCCACTAAGATCTACACTTTGGCCTATGTATTCTCAATGTTTTAATTCGGGAGGGCATTGTTATATGTCGGGCCAGCAACATTGTGTCGTCATGAAGACCCCGTCTTCATGAAGACACCTCTGCTGTAGTTGGCGTATGCCAATGTCTGCTGAGAATTCCTCCCATCGAGAATACACATCCCGCCCAAGTGACTTAGCCACGAGTTAATAGTTAAGGCAATTTTTCAGCATCCACGGCGATCCTTGATCCTCGTTTCCGTTGCGATTGTATATACTAAGAGGGACTAAAGCTGTCCATTAGTTTGCCAAGTATCATCTCCTTCGTATCAAAGGGCTACATTTCCTTACTTGGTTTATTTCTTAATCATTGGATTAAGCGATCATGCATCGATAAGCGAACATAATAAGTTTAACCTATTAAACTTAGCCAAGATGTTTCAATCGCAACTAATTTCAGAATATTAACTTATTAGACGTCATTCAAACGAGGTCTAAACTTCGAGAAATGTATTCATTATTCTCCTTAACGTTACATAGTTAAGGTCCATTGGTTATGGATATATGTGTCTTATATCCTTTATTCTGAATTTTATCAAACGGAATCATTAATGAGGTTCGAAAACGAAGTTCGAATACTCCCAATTTAAATTGATATTCCTTAGCTCCTAAGCTAATCCTGAATACCCTCTGATTATAAAATCATATTCTTCTTAATCCTTTTTAATGTCAATTCAAAATTCATCTTTACCCAAGTATGAATTAATTGCATTGTTCAACTTAAAAGTTGTATTTAAGTAAGAATAGATATCAGTTTCAATTCAGCATCCATCCAAGGACTATGAAACAATTCCAAATCAAGAATTAACATCTTATTCCCAATTTATATAACAATATCAAACTGATATAATTATTGAAAATATCACACTTGTAACTGTATTCAATATTTCAAGTCATAATTTGTACATTTGCCAATCCAACTGATTGGGTGTAGTTTATACAAAGCATCCATACAACTCATGGACAGAAGAATATATTTTCTTCGTTCACAATTCCTCAAAGAGGAATAAAAGCAACAGTTACAATTTAATTTACATTTAATCAAGAGGCATCAGAAAACAGCCAAGCCTTCATTCTAATCAAATTCCATCTGCAAAATGAATTGCACGGATCAGTTCAATGAACTGAGCACATTAAGCACTTATCCTTAAAATAAGATGCTTCAACTAACTGTTTCAATAAAAGAACCCTGCTTTTATGAAACAACAACAAAACATCAATCTCGAAAAGCACAAAAGAGAGATCAGCATAACCACTAAACTATCAAAATATCATCACAACCAGCCAAGGGACTGCTGTCCCGTTTCCACATAATCATTGCAAGTATCAATTTACAAAATTTGTAAAGTTAGGAATTCAAGTAGCTTGCTGCCTATACAGCATACAGTTATCTTTTCCACGCCTTTCATTAATAACAAATGCAAAGGATGAAACTAACTGGATATAAATCCATTACTTTCCTTTCCGTTCATGAAGCATGTTAAATTTAAAGCATTCAAGTACAAACAAGAAAGCGAACAGCAATGCATATAGTAGCTCCCATCTAAGCACTATAAAATTCATCATTCACGAATTCCAGAATTCCAACTAAATGAAAGAGAAAGATCATTTTTCTAAAACATTCGTTCATATCTCTATTTCCTTCCACATGACTGTCCTAACAGTGGAATCCAAACGAAATTCAATTTAAGATAATGATTCAGAGTGAAACTTATAAAATCCACTCGTAATTCACTTTCGCAAAGTGAGAATAGTTTCATCTATAAACAGCTTTAAAATGAAATCAAGAAGAATTCATCATCCATATCCATATTTCTTTTGATTCAGACTCATATAAAGATCCGAAACAGATTAGTACAACATTCGGTACATCCGAGATCAACAATATAAGGTTACATACCATATATTTGCCATAATAAAGAAAATCGTATTTCTTTCGCTGCATACTAAACAGAAACAGTATTTCAATCATGCAATCACTTAATCACATAATGATCTAATTCTTAGTAACGTACCCCGTTCAGAATAATATTTATTCATTACTGTTACCTACAGCAATCCATTATTCACATGACGATGAATTTCATCAGGTTAGAACAGCAGGCAGAAAACAAAGAATTCATTCTCTTTTAATTTCACTATGAAACATCATTTGTTCAAAACGAAATCGAACACCTAATCCGTGTTCATCTCAAACAAGACAGACTTATTATAAGGATAACAGAACAGCCGTTCTTATCAAAACAAACTCTCAAGCCTGTACCGCTCAATCCAATACAACAACTACTCGTATTCAACTGTTCATACTTCTATAAGAACAAACCCGAACCAGATGTTAATTGCATAAGCTCAGTACAGCTAGAGCAAACAAAAAAACAAATTAGATCCCAATTTTTTTATTTCCACAAAAATCAAATCAAGTTAGCACTCTTCCAGATAGTTCAACCAGAATAACAAACCTCAACCATAAAACACAATGAAATCCATTTTTCCATTATAGTAAATAGAAATATATATTCATTCTTTGCATAGAATTCAATCAAGTGGAAACTGTGTCAGCAGTCCATATAAGAAGACCAAACAGCATTTATATATCACAGTGAAATCACCTTACTCTTTCAACAAGGAGAAACGAATTCCAGAGATAACTTTAAGAAGGAAAACAGTTATCTTTTACCCTATTTCACGAATACCCAATACGTAATCGCTTAGTTCCTACTCAAGAAAAGGTACAGAAATGATATTATTGATTAAACTCCCTATGGTTCGAGTTCAATTACTCACAGTAAACTCGAATGCCACTTCCATCCAAAACCCAAACAATACAAGAAGAAGGGTCTACTTTCTCAAAAGAAAATTCTATAAGAACTACTTCATCAATCATTATTCTCTTCCTTTCCGTTTGTTAACAATACACGGTTGTTCAGAAGTGGAAACAACTCATAAAAAGAAAGTGTACATATATATATATATATATATACCTATATATAATCAATAAATTTTCCCTTACTGTCAAACGTCCAGCACACGGGAAGATACATCATTCAAGAATTACAAGACAACAAAACTCAGCAGTCAAGACAATATTTCCCTATTGTTTCCAAAATGACAGCAAGATTCAATGAAACCCATTTCATAGAAATATATACGACTGTATCTCCACTTGTCTCTTTTTGTTTACATGCACGGACAGTTCCTCATATAACAGCAAGAAAAGATTGTATTTAAAGAACAATTTCACCATAAGGCGATTGCACAGTCTATTCCATTTTGAACAACACGAACAGTGAAAGGAATATCCACATTTCAAACCATTTATACAGTCAACAATCAATACTGAAAATCATTTCCAACATGATTCGAGCAAGAACAAATCAAGGCAGAGCAACAGAATCAAATCTCCTTATCATTTTCCCAAAGAAAAGAAGCAAGAACCAACAAAATCCATTTCCAACTCAACTCAACAACAATCATGCAATCCCAACCCAAGAGCAGGGTTGTTTTAATGAAACATTTAATCAAAGCAAAGATTTTTAAAGAGAAGGGCTTAACGTGCCTGTATTCTCTCTTCCAGAACTCGAAGAAAACGTTGCTTGCCGCGTTTTTCTTCCACAATCGGCAACACAGTATTCCCAGCACTCCCTTCCTTCTTCAGGCTTATCAACAGCCTCAAATCTTCCAAGAAAATGTCAAATGCAAGAGCTGGTTCGACTGAACCAGACCAAAGAAACCAAATGCAGAGCAACTTTACAAAAGGCTCGAACCAACAAAATGAAAACCAATTTTTCCTCATGCTGTTTCCAAGGCGAGCTGGTCGCGAGGACCAAAAACAATTAATGCATTAAAGGCTTTGCCTTTCTCCTTACTTTCCACGCCACCGCCACTTGGGTTGGCAAGCCTCCAAATTTCAAATTTTCCATGCAAATGAATTTAGCCATAACTTCCAAATGGATACCTCTATTTCCTTGCCTGTCCCGCCAAAACTGGCGCCGTCCACGAAGGGACAGTTCATTTAATACCAATGAATGCCTCTTTCCCATCCTTATCCCTTTCCTCCCAAGGGTCTACGTACCCCTTAGTTTAGGATTAGTTTAGGTTACATAACTCATTCGACCTAGGTCTTAGTTAAACCTTAGGTTTTAGAATTTAGATTTATTTTTCCCTCTTTTTTTTTTTTGTAATTTAAAAATCCACTTAGGATAGTAGTGTAGGATGTATGTTAGGTCTTAGGATTAGTTTAGGTTTAATTCACACTAACCACTAACACTAACAACTTCCTTCCAGCCCCTTACTAACATCCATGTTAACGCAGAGCAGGACGTTCCGTCCTTCAGATTACATGCCAAGGCCACCCGTGTCCAGGCGTTTCTCGCCCCACGAGGTCCCGAATTCGACAGTACAGGGTTCAAGAATCGAACCCCTGTCGTTGGCATTTTCGTGCTAGCTATTCACACCTGTAATCAGGCGCTGCACGCTCATAATAATCCTAGTCCAATTCGAGTGTGAATTAACATAGAAACACAAGAGGACCTCAGCATACTTGAATCAATGGAATTGATTCAGGGTATGCTGTCAATCAGCACAAGAGCAAGCAATTATACGACAATCTGTCGTCACATCAGCAAACACACAAGTACAATATTTGCTGTCCCATGCAATAAATCACAGTATGCAAGAATCCAAATTAGCAACACATTCTCTTAAGATCAAAACATATCTTAACATGTTTGCTTTCATTCCAAGAGCTATAACAGTATGTAAAACATTCACCAAGTTAACATACAAAATCAGAGTGTTACAAGTTGACCATTGCTCATGTTTTGTGCACTCCACCTTAATCATCTCCGCTCATTTTTCCTTCTTGTTGTTGTTGCACATATGAGCATAGAGATCGGTGCAATCTTCAATCTTATGTGGATTCCCACAATACGTGCATACCTGATTCTTAGGAAACTCACGTTGATAATGATCTAGTGATCCACAAGTATAACATCTTCCACATGCAAAACTTCCTCTACCACCACGACCTCAGCTCGAATCCACCTCGAAATATGCCATCTCCATTGTTACACCCTTCATTGGTCTCTCCTTATGCCGAAAACTACTTGCCAAATTAGTTTGTCACAATCTAGTCTCACATGCCTCATGAATATGGTCAATCAAGCGGAAGTCAATTGTATCATGGGCATGTATGTCACAAATCTTGTAGTACATAGAGATGTTCTTTTGTGTCATGCATTACAATAGTGGACAATTCCATACATCATGATTCTTGTGGAAAATCTCACAAGATGTTAACAAGGCGCACACATTCTTGTGGAAAACTATCCTTTGTATGTCCTTCCACTTCACAATCAATACACCATAACCCACTTTGTGGTAGGACAGCTTTTTCCAACTATGTAACCATCGTTGTTATTTGTGCCTTGAGAAAAGGACTTAGTCTCAGATTTCAAAGACTCCCAACTAATTTATCTAGCAGAGAAGCGACTTCCAAGGCCTCGCACGTATCAAGTAAATATTTTATGTGATAATGCCCTTCAAAAGGGATTCAGCAACCCTCCAACGAACCACTACGTGTGTTGTCTCTAATGAAGATCATAGGATAGCTTGGATAATAAAGTCTTAAACCACGCGTCATACTCCCTCACACTTTCATACAAGCCATGCTTGATGTCCTTTAGCACACTAATACTATATTGCTCAAACTCATGGATGTGAAATTCATCTAAAAAGGTAGTGTGCAGTGCATCGTAATCCACCGTAGTCTGTTGGGGATCATACTTCCTATACTAGTTGTGTGTGCACTCTTATAGTGTGGTGGCAAACTGACTTACATTTCTATCAGGAGTTGTTATTCCCTTAGATCTCCATAATAACTCACACTTATGCACATGCTCACTGCATCTTCCACACCTCTATATTCTGGTAAGTGAAGAGAAATCTCAAAGAAAATTTGAGGGATCTATTGATGTGGTTTTTGGGGCTGCAATGGTTGTGGTGGTTGTTGTGGGCCTTGTCCTGGGGTGGGGCCAAATCCTGAACTTGAAACTCCACCGGGATATCCTTTGTGTGGTGGCTAACCTAAACCTCTTGATCCTCCCATCATGACTGCGGTTCGTAGATGAACTTCCTTGCATCCCAAAAGAGTTGTGTTAAGTTGGACACCAACCGTCCGTATTATAGTTACACCTATAGGATTGCTTCTAACAGCTACATGTCAACGCTTTGTCTTGATGACATGCATGTGAAATTACCCCAATGATACTCGCTTCAAACACTAAGACCTATTATTGCTACCATGTGAGCATCTTTAATGTACTACACCTCCTAAGAAGATACTAAAATATGTCTACATGTATCTCCTACCCAACGTGGAGATCCTCCTTGCTCACCTTCACTATGATTCTCTTCTACAACAACCTATGGATTTTGAACACCTTGCGCAAGGGCTAGGTGGCTAGGTTGGGTCAGATGCGTGCCCACGGTTCTCATTCTCTCCTCAGACTCACTCTCATCAGATGTTGATGGGGTCTCTCTACTATGCTTTCCCAATGTTAGGAGGACATGATCATGTGGTCCCTCGCCTTCTGCGGGGCTCTCATCACTTCCACCAATCATCATTCTTATCAACCTCAGCACCTCATCAATTGTCCTATGGCATACATGATTATACTTGAGTTGTCTTTCCTCTCTCTATCTTTCTTCCGCCAAGTCCACCGCCATCCTTCCCAAACCTACTTTTTGCCCCTGCACGCGATGGGGTTTTAGCTCGTCATCGATAGGTTCTCCATTCCCAATTCAACCATCAAGATCTTGATAGTTAAAGGTGTCACGCACAAATAAGATCCTCTTGGTTTGCATAAAAACTAGAAATATGTTTCCTTTGGAAAAGAGTATGTCAAAATTGTGTACTCCAAGGTATAACTATACAACACACTTCCCCACCAATGATTTACGGCTCTAGTCCACGAGGCAGATAAATTAGAGAGTGTTTGGTAGTCTTCTTGCCTCCACACTTGATTTCTACCAATCCGAACACCTATGTTTTGTGTGTATGCTGCCAACCACTCATACAATTCTACTGGGAAAAAGTTGAAGAATGTCTCATATAAGCAGTCATAGAGATTGTCTTCCACCCACTTTCACGCATTAAAATCAAGTCCAGTCTTTATATCTCTGAGAAAATGTGTCATGGCCATCATATATCTAATTCTCAATATTCTCCAAAGATAATTGAAACGCCATCTACATGCAACATCCTGGTAGACAAATTGAAAAATAGGTCCCAAAACGGAACCAAAATGTAGTCTTTTATTACCCAATATAGTTATGCGTGTTGGCACTTCATCTAGACAAGTCTGGAAGCTCACCTGAAGCACGCACAACCTCCAGGTTCCTCCTTTTGTTTTCTTAGCAAGATGTTAGCATGCATACTCATATTCATAACCATAACAACCATTTATTCAAGAAGATACATCATAACATGACAATTCAACAACACATATAATAAGGAAGTTCAATCATAGGAAACAACTATTTAGATCTTGAATACTAATCAATCCATGCTCAGATATTGTCACATTAGCTATCCACATAGTCATCCATCATAACCATCATTCATTGCATAACATAGTAGCTGATTACATCAATAATTGTACCTCCATGTGCAGATCCATACAAGAATACATACTTCAAACCCCTAACAGACTCTTAGAACTCAGAGCTTAGCACTTTGAACTCTATACTAACTAGCTATTACAATGAAGCATCACCTATATTTATACGGTGGGGACTTGCCCTTCACCACCTACATGCACCTTCCTAATAATAGGTGTGCTTACAAAATAGATGCATGTTTTTTACAACTCAAGCTAACATTAGATTAGGGTCGTATATAAATCAAATCCTTACATGCTTTCATTCTACCTTAATCCTATAATTAGACAACCTCATGCATCGTTCTTATCCTTATCTTTTCCCGCATGTGTTTTTCTTAATTATAACTCTTTCTTGGTTCGCTAAGTCATCCTGTTATATTCTATCTTTGGATCTTGCTTGAGCACCACTCTACCTCTGCTCTGCTATTTTTAGCCATGTTCGGAAAATTGGCTAAGTCCCAAACCTTATGTGCCCATGCACGAACCTTCGCGCGCTAATCCTCCCTACATGTGCACGCCCCTTTGTGCATCCCATGCGCGTGGTGTCTATCCTCTCGCACATGGCTATTACTTATCCATTTTCTTCACTCAACACTCGTTCAATGGGACACACAAGATGACCCAATATAATACCAATGATCCTAGTCCTAAGAAGTCTAGGAGAAAGCACACTTATATGAGAATCTATGTACGTTGTATGTGTAAGCGATCTAATAATGTTGAGTGAAAAGAATAGAGAATATAATAGAACTGGAACATCAATTATATTAATTTGTACATTTTGCACATGGCATACTCTCGAGGGAGATGTATGGTTGTTTATCATCTACCTATCTACTTTTCATCTAATTCTACATGTGTATAAATATATTACAAAGTCGTGAAGGGATAAAGAATTATTTGATAGACAAAGCAGTTAAGCTTCTGTGTGTGAGACCATAACATGGCTTGGTTGTTGGGCTTAGTATGTTGTCAAATCCTCTAGCATGACGAGAGTCTTACAAATGTCACTTACCACGGCGTAGCCTAAGGTGGAGTTTCGTGTTCCCATGTGATTTTTGGAGGACTTGCACAACATGTGTTGTGAGGTAATGAGTGGAGCCATGTGTACCGAGAGTGGATGTGTGGTGCATGAGGAACTACAACATGCGGTTCACAAAGGTAAAGCACAAGGCTTTGTGAAGGGTGCAAGGTGAAGGAGGTGTTGTGTCAATACTATGAAGTACCATCAATTCATGTGCATTATGTGAAATGTCGTGAGGTTGTGAGAAAACACTCAAAGCACAAGTGATGTGTGACATGTTCCCTAACGTCGTGTAAGAGATACAAAATGCAAGGGGCTACGAAGTGAAGCACAAAGTGTGGATGTTGTTTGGCATGTCCCTTGGCATTGTGTAGAAGGCTCATGATGCAAGCAAGTTGTGAGGTGAAGCACAAGTGACCAAGGCACTCAAGGAAAGAGTGTAAGATTGCGTAGTCGTGTGCATGAGATAATGTTATATCAAGCAAAAATGATGGCTAAATATTCTCGCTAGGAGCATCAACATTGCTCTTAGTCAAAATTACAAAAGGGTGTTGGAGTAAACTTCTCTTACTCTTATGATTTTGCTTGAAACCTAAGACAGGATGTTAGAGTAAAATATGTGATCGATTGTGTAGACATATCATATATAATGAAGTATATCATTCCTAGTAAGCTAGGGGAAAATGCTTACGACTTAGTGAAGAGCATTTACATTATGAAAGTTATTCCATTAAATAAAATCATGTAGTTTTGATCTACCTCTATTTTCGAACAATACTCAATACCATTGCTAATAAGCTAAGGGAAAACACATGTAACTTTCTTAGTATTAGGACCATTGTGCACATACACCCTTTCTAGTCGGGTTAACACACTTATACCTTGTAGGTGGGGTTAGTGTGCACTTACACCCTTTTCTAGGTGAGATTCAATCACCGACTTTACTAGAAATATATAGGGAGAGGGGTCAATAGGTGAACATGCTCCAATAGTTGACATGACTATTGATCACACAATACCCAAAAGTTGTCATAGTATTATGTAGTAGTTATTTATTTTTGACATAATAATTATGTAAAGTAGCCAATCACATCATGACATGTAAAACCTCTTACCCATGTACAAGTATAAAAAATTCAATGTTCAAGCATTTCCACCCATATTCAAGGATTGGTTTCCACCATGGTTGTAGCATTTTCACCCATATTATTTTAAATCAATTCAAAATATGGTTTTCCTTCCAATTGAACATTTCAAAGAAAAAATCTAAGTTAACACAAATCTGAACTATATGTTAGTGAAAAAATCATAACTCCATATCATAAACAATTGATTTTGTGGACCCCTTAACTTAAAGTGTACCACTACTAGCCCCTCTCCCCTATACCTTGAAAAACTATCTTCGACCATCATGTTAATTACGCCGAAGGCGTTTTCTAAGTGATATGAACCCTCTAGTACACACAAAGTAAAAATCAATGGATAAGGTTTCAATCAGTGCAATGAACGTTGATTAAATTTATCTCGACTGGCCCACGTGAGTATTCCTTCATCAAGCTTTGCGATCGACATTCTACAATTTACTTGCAGAGAATGCTGACAAAACCAAAAATAAAAAGAATAGGTAGCAAAAATTATACAGTTTTGGTTTTTGTCCTTGCTGGTTCCAGTGAGCCTATCTCTCACGCACGTTCGCGGGGAGATAGGCGGATTCGAACTCCCGACCTCCAAAATGATACGCTGGAGGCCCACCACTGCGCCAAAGCATTTGTTATTGTAAGATTTGACTATTTTTAATTAAATACACGACCCCCGAACGTGCGTGAGAGATAGGTAGAACGGCTGGTTCTCGCAGCTTTCTACTCCAGTTAAAACTTGACGCGCATTGTTAAGCGTGAATTTTGTCTCTGCATTTGTACTCATTAGGCGGACTGCAAATCACCTTATTCAAGGCATTTAATAATTGAATTGAATTGAATTCTAGCCACCGCTATGGAGTCTAAACTCTTCCTAGCCTTGCTTTTCATTTTGTATTTTGTGCTTGGTTTGATGCCAACTGAAACAATGGGTGAGCTGGGCTGAGATTTGCAAAATTATGCTTTCCAATTGATATTGTTGCTATGATTGGTTTGCAGGAATGCAATCGATTGTTGATCAAGATAAAGTTTATTTAATATATGTGTGTATTTGTGTACTTCTATGCATATGCAGGTGCTCAAGTGTTTAGGGAATACATAGGCACAGAGTTCAGCGGCGTAAAATTCTCGGATGTACCCATCGATCAGGGAATGGAGGTGCACTTCATTTTAGCCTTCGCCATTGACACACCACATCGGGGACAATGACAATCTTAGGCCATCAAATCTAAACATAACAAAGTCAGGGTCGCTCTCAACTTAGGCCGCTACAGCGTGGGCACCAGTTCAGGCCGTCTTCTGCGTCTTCGTGGGTGAACAACGCCGTGTCTTCTCTCACAAATATAATCCAACAATACCATCTTGACGGCATCGACATCGATTACGAGCACTTCGACTACTCCGATCCCAACACATTTGCCGAATGCATTGGACAACTGGTCCCTTCGACGACGACCAAGTGCAGTTGCATTACAATGCTCTTTGGCAGTGTCATTGACTATGTTGAGTCCTAACTAGCAATCGCACGTGAGGTGTGCGATGTTAACGCCGAAAGAGAAATAATGGTGAGGGGAAATGGAAATTGAAGCAAACAATAAAGCACCAAGTATCAATTAAATTTGTGGACGGCAAGTAAAGACGAACCAGGTGGATGGAATGATTTTTTAAACAAAAAAATTTAACAAAAAAATGTTTTAAACAAAAAATTTGCGCAAAGCACGAATTTGTGGTTGACACAAAGAATCAACTTATTATGAGTTAGTTTTCTCGGTGTACCGAGTAAATGATCTGGCAACAAGGAGAGTAAAGGGGTTTCAACAATCGAAGCTTGAGGTTGTCCAAATCATCATCAATTGCTATCATTATCGTAGGTGCTAGGAAAGTACATGATTTCTTTGTTTTCTGGTTTGGTTTTCTTCTTTACATCATTCTGATGATTTTACTCCTCCTTTTTGCTCGCCTTCTTCTCTACATTGCACCATACAGTTTGGGCCTCCATGGATGGAATTTTTTTGTGGTCACCACGGATCCCAAAAATATGAGTACATTCGAAGTCCATGTTTGACAACTACCGAAAAGGAGTATATTATATATCTATCTTCGACTTTCATTAGGGAGACGGTATCGTGAGCACAGACGGGCAGAGGGGGAGCACGTCGTAAAGAGCATGAGCTCCATTCTGCACTCCCTTGCCTTTAAACTCACATCACTCTTGGCCACCACCCCTCCATTAACGACACATTGCTTATGCAGCTTGCAGACACCTTTCAAACCGCTTCGCCACTCCACCTCAAACATCTTCTTCTTTACTCTTTCTTCAATTGTGTGCTTGGGTTTGAGGCATTTTAGGATGTTTAGAAATTGGACGCCTGAAGCTCACAAGTAAACATGCCTGGGATGCGACAGTGCTCAAGTAATTTTCTTTGTTTGTCGCTCTTGATTCTCTTTCCTTAAATTTTTTTTTACAGGTTGATCGCCCCTTTCTTCGTCTGGAAAAGCACGAGATTTGTAAGCATGGGGTCAGAGGGGAAGTTCGAGTTCATTCCCAAATTGGAATCGCCAGGACCTGTTCAAATGAATACACCTGCTCAGAAGACCATCAACAAGACATGTTTTAATCCACAAATTTGCGCAAAGCATGACTTTTTGGTTGACGTAGAGAAAAATTTTGTGTTGCAAAAGATCCATAATCAACCTATTATGAGTCAGTCCTTAGGTGTTTTGAGAAATTGGTCTGGCAAAAAGAGAGTAAACGGGTTTCAACAAGTGAAGATTGTGGTTTTCCAACTCATCATCGATCGCTATCATTACTCGCAGCTGCCAAGCAAATACACGATTTCTTTTTTTTGGTTTTTTTATTCTTTACAGTACTCTGATGCTTTTACTCCTCCTTTTGCTCACCCTCTTTTTTGCATCGAATGCTACAGTTTAGGCCTCCATGGATGACAAACTTGGTTTTTATGGTCACCACGGATTGAAATTTTTTGAGTAGGTTCTGAAAACCATGTCCGACAACTACCCAAAAGGAGTTTATTAGAAATCCATCTTCGAAATTCTTCAGGGTGATGACATCTTGAGCACAGATGGGCTAGAGGGGGAGTGTGTCGTAAAGAGCATGAGCTTCGTTCTGCACATCCTCGCCTTTAAAATTCACATCATTCTCGTCCATTACCGTTCCATTGAGGACACACTACTTCTTCTGCTCGTCGATGCCTCTCGATCCATCTCGATGCGACAGTGTTCAGGTAATTTGTTTTGTTGCTCACTCTTGATTCTCTTTCCTTAAATTAATATTTTTTTCCAGGTTCATCGCCCCTTTCGTTGCCTGGAAAAGCATGAGATTTCCTAGGCATGGGGTCGGAGGGGAAGCTCGAGTTCATTCCCAAAGTGCAATCGTTGGGACCTGTTCAAATGAATACACCCACTCAAAGGATTGTGTTTGTGGACTTCATGTCGCCATAAGAGTTATTGTCCTCATCGACCACAGTTAGTTGAGGAACGGTTAGACGTAGAGCCCATGGTTTCCTCCACTTATGCTTCAAAACCCCAACCGATGAATTTAGCAAAACTATTTTCTAGCAGGTACATGTGAAAAATTGATTTATTTCTTATTTCAGAAAATATTTAATTGTCAAACCATTGGCCTATTCCAAAAGTCTCTAGCAGGTACATGTGAAAAAATGATTTGTTTCTTATTTTGAAAAAGATTTAACTGTTAAACCATTGGCTACCACGTGAAGGGCATATGTGAGTGTGCGCTTGTCGACCAATTCATCTCTCGCGCCCATGTCCCATCGGTTGTTAGAAGGGTTGGAGCATTCCGCATGTACAAACGCCTTTCGACATAATGAAATTTTACGATTTCCAAGTTATATATATATATTTAGATTTATCCTAATGTTGTACGCCATTATAAATATTTTCTTGATATGACAAGTTTAATGGAGGAAAACTACGGTTTTGCAGAGTTAGTAGACATTTTCGATTTTTTTAGGGCATTCGATATAGATATTCCTTAGATTGATAACATTGCGGTTGAAAAGATATGATATGAATGGTATAGCTTCAAAAGTATTGTATCTTCTATTTTTTCTCCATGTATTTAATAGATAAATAAAAGTTGAATGGGAAAAATAGACCCATGTTAAACAAACCAACCACCCCGGTTAGGTGCTCTTCAAAACCCAAAGCAAAACATGGAGAGCGACGCATCCTAAGCAACCTTTTCAGACCTATCATTTTCCTTGCATAATAATAGAAGAAATTTATTTCAAATCATTGGATCAGGTCATCGGATTAGGCCGCCACATCATCCAAGGGCAGGGACAAGTCGGATCAGAAGGACCATGAACCTCCACAACAGTTTTGGGCTCACTCGCATCCATTTGCTAAATCTGGGTGAGGTGGACAATGAAAAGATTACTACGCCACATTTTTGTGGAAATGTGTGCCAAGTGTACGGTGGAGGAGTGTCCGTACTTCGTCGACCAACTGCAAATGATCATCGATGGTCTGTCACTTGTCAGGGGGAGGGGGCTTTCCCCCAGTGAATACGTCTTTTGGCGTAAAATATCAATTCATCTTATTCCATAATTAGTAATTACCATGGATTTTAATCCACTATACTGGCCCAACAAGACTGGGAATCGAGCCTTGTCTAGTACATTGACAAGGAATTGGAAGATATTATGGCCTTAAACAACCAGGGTGTAATCCCCGTCCACGCACTTTCCTTGCCATGGACGATGAAGCATGGATTGACTCTTGTGTGCTCTTCTTGGATTTCACCTCAGAATCTATTGATATGTCCAAGCCAAACCCTCACGATGACGAGATTCAAACCTACGACATAGAAGACGACGAAAACCTTTCTTCTTCTTTAGAGATGGATTCAATTTTTCACGTGAGGGATCCCAACACAAGGAATTTAGAGCTGGAGAACGGCTCCTTGGCGAATATTTTGACATCGATCTTGGCACAAATAGACGATTGTCTGTCATATGACGATCTGGAGCTCCTCGACAACCGTTCTTCTTGCACACTAGTTGACACATTCAATCTCAAAGATACGAAGTCGGTGTTGGAATAGCATAATGGTGAGGGCCTAACAACAGTGTTGGTCATCTGACATGTGATAGGTAGTCTCCAATCACTGCGCGCCACGTGTACGATCGATAAATGTCAGTGCTTCGTCAACCAAATAAATTGTAATCGTTCATGCCTCTGTCAATTTTCAGAGGTGGAGGAGGCTTCCGCCCGTGAAAATTCCTTTCAGTGTAATAAGTCGAGCTTAATAAAAACATGAAAAATGTATCGTTAACAAAAAAAATTCAAAATACAATATACAAAACATTATTTATGTTCTTATATAAATATATACAAATATAATTTATTATATATATATATATATATATATATATATATTGAATAAATAAATAATTTAAATAAATATTTATTAAAAACTATAAAACAAACCACTAGTAATAATGATATACATATAGAATAAATAAATAATAATAAAATATTACAAAACATGATTTATTTTAAATAAAAAACGGTTTATGGCCTATTTGGCAGTGACCATATATAAAAATAGCACTATTTTGTATTTTTGGAGGGAAATATTTGAAATTTAGCGTCACCTAAAAAATGTTTCACAGGAAAAGGTGCCCATCAAATTTAACCCCTGAAATTTCTCCATGCCCTATTTCAGAGTTTGTATTTTGACATGGGGGAAGAGTGCGTTGGCAAATGTAAAATGACCGGGTTGGACACCTCTTTCCCACCGACTCTTCTCTACGAAAGGCCGACTTCCATATGGTTCCATTCCTTCTCTGCGATCGGGGACTGATTGATCCAGAGCCATTTCAGGCTAAAGGTGATTTTTTGGGCTATGTTTAATTGCTATTATTTTCAAAGCACTCATCACAATTTATATGTTATCCACAATATCTACTCACCCTTGCCAATTTTTTGTAAGCACTTCGTATTTGAGCCTTAGAACAATCCTTATTAACACCAAGAGTTTCATAAAACGAACCGCCTAACTCCCCTACAAGTGCCATATCAAACTAAAACTTAAAAACAATCCTACCTCTGTTCTCACAAGCTGCACCACAGGCCCATTACAGAACCAAAATTCTGTACAAAACCAAAGTTGATCATAAAATACCCAAAACCAACCAGACCATTAAAAAACCAAGAAATGAATTCAATTTTCTTCATCATCCTTTATAGAAGAAAATGAATGATAAAATTCATAATGTTTGCAACAACTTACATATACATTATAAAATGTAACTACAAAGAATTTGTAACCCCGGGTTTAAACAAACATAATAAGAAAAAGCAACTCATTACTTACCATAAAAAATTCCGAACATGTAATTACAAAGAATATGTAACTGGCGATGATATAAAATTTTGTCAAGGAAATACTGAGCTACCTTACACACCATCAATCTAAGTTGTCATGCCTTGCCTTTGACATTGACTGATCCCCGCCATTATTATTGCCCTCTTCATTATTGTTCGGCATCGGTGCCGTATTGCCTTCGTCGGAGTTGCTCTGTCGGTTGTGGTACTCGGCGCTATGAAACCGCAAGGAAATGAAAAGTGAACCTCACCCACCGTCCCAGTGGTGGCTCGCTGGCGCAAGCGCCACCAAGTAGCGCCACCAACTCTTGCATTTGAATTTTGAACCACCGCTAGGGTTTTGAGACTCTTCTGGAGACATTTCGTAGTGGCAAACGGGGAAAGCAAGAGTGCAGTTCGAACCATGGTAAAATGCAATATGGATGGTATATATGCTTATGAGGTCTTAAATGTTGTGGAAAATAAAGTAAAAAATGAAGGAAAAGTACCCTCCATATATCCAACTTTATGTTTTTCTACCTATAATTTATGCTTCTCTACCTATAATGTATCCATTTCACACTTACAATACAATTAAAAATAGGTTAAATTTTAAACTTTTCACCCTCTAACCTTAACAGGCCTTAAATGTTGTGGAAAATGAAGTAAAAACTGAAAGAAACGTACTCTCCATATATAGGACCAGTTATGCTAAGCTGGCGCCACCATTAAAGTTCAGCCACTCATTTGCAACCTTGGCCATACAAACAATGTGAAAACAATATCTCTTACATTCCATCATCCAAAATTATACAATAGAAGCTGAGCTTTTCCAAGCTATTTGTTTGTAACCGTAGATTGGACGGTGGTTGTTTCCCATATTCGTTTGATGTATGCGTTGGCCAGAATTCGAAGGCGGCGGAGGCAGGCATTTGAGGCTCTCTGTCTTAGAATCCTTTCAGAGAAAGCGGAGATCCATTGCATTCCGTGTAAGAAAAAGTTGTTTTTTTTTTTTTTCTCGCAATAGTGATGATTACATGCACGTTGATAGTCTTTCTACTGCAGTTGGCCTCCATTTCTGCCGGTTTGTGGATACTTATCAACCGCACACAACTTTCGTCTTCCGACGCTTCGACTTCCATCGGACGAACCAGATTAATCCCGTGCGCGCTGTAAACCTATCTGCGCTATTCTCGGATAACACCGAGATCGAAAATCTATGAGCCGCCACCTCCTCCATGGTTGAAGATGATTTGAATGTTGCTACTGGCCATAATTAACATCTTTGGATCGAAACTCGGGCCGCTACAGAAATTGTCATTTCCTTACGAAAACCTAACAATGGCAAAGCAACAAAGAGACTGAACGCGTGCCACGTGCAAGGAAGAAAACAATCTAGACATCGTCAATGTTGATGTCTTGTCGGCTGTCAGAGGGGGTCGGGATTTCTAACTAAGAACACGCCTTTCGGCGTAATAAATAGATCACTTTATTGTTGCACACACTATTGATGTCTCTAAAATTAAATCATTTCATTTCTATAATGAAAAAAACAAAGAAGTCTATGGTAATGAAACCATACTCGGATAAATTCTTTTGCCATTCAAAATTTATTCCTTCATCACGCAGACTTGCTTATTCAAATCGATCGTCAGGCTCGAACAATTCCGTCCTTTTGGCATCTGAATTACACGAGTGAATTTGGTACAATTTCCCTTTCCGAGATTAGGGTTTTTAATTTGGAAAACTCTGGTTCCCGATTAATTACAGTTACGACATTTTAAACCAGAAGAGTTTGTTTGCCTTTCCATGTTTGTGTTGGATTTTTTAGCATTTGATTTCTATACCCGGGGATGATTCGGGCGGTTTTCCTACGGTGGTATTTGCAGTGCATGGTAGTCTGGCTTTGTATGGACTTTGATTGATAGCTCAGTCCATTAATGGCAACGGTTTCCTCACCAACCAATGCGACTTCCACAACAAATCATTCCTCTCCTGATCCAAATACGCCTTCATCCCCAGAAACAGTCAATCCCGAAACCGCTTTGCTGTATGCAGGCTTTAACCAGGATTCTGGCTGTTTTGTCGTCGGCACAGAGCAGGGTTTCCAGATTCACAACTGCGATCCATTCAGGGAAACATTCCGACGAGATTTCAACAATGGCGACGGTATCGGAATCATGGAGATGTTATTTCGCTGCAATAATCCCCGCGCCGGAACCCTGTCTGCTATTCTGGATAACAACTACGATCGAAAATCTATGAGCCGCCACCTCCTCCATGGTTGAAGACGATTTGAATGTTGTTGCTGGCCAGAATTAACATCTTTGGATCGAAACTCGGGCCGCTACAGAAATTGTCATTTCCTTACGAAAACCTGACAATGACAGCAACAAATAGACTGAATGCGTGCCACGTGTAGGGAAGAAAACAATCCGGACATCGTCGACCAAACAATCGCAGACGTTGATGTCTTGTCGGCTGTCAGAGGGGGCCGGGCTTTCTAACTAAGAACACGCCTTTCAGCGTAATAAGGCATTTTCCCTATGGGATTCAGGGTTACACGGAAGGAGACTGGGATGGTGAGGATGGACTTCCCACGGACGTTGACAGTAGGAAACAGTACATGTCGTTGATGGAGTCAAAGAGAAAAATAAATTATTTTGTTACAATTTCGCCACTGTATCAAGGTCATGGCTAAACCTACGGATGACGGTTCTTATCCGCAGTCATCCACTGCAACCAAGAAATGACGGAAAATCTTAGCCCAGGTCGTCTAGGTAAGTCTCTAACCATTTCGTTTCAGTAGCTTGCAAAAATGTTTGTGTTTCAAATCTCACAGGATTACCCGGACTTGATCCTCAATGTGGTCGTCAAAGCCGCAATCAGTATAGTAAAAGGGCGTACGCCATACCCATGGGTTTGGCCAGAATGTAACACGACTGGCCATCTCGGTTTACAGATCTTGGCCATGTCAGCTCTCCCTCCCATATTAGTCGTCATTTAATAATACATCCATTGCCTGATTGCTTCCTGGCTTCTCACCACCAACTGCCTTAAATTGGATAAGCTACTTGTAATTTACATGTTTTGACTTCTTTGCTGAGGATTCGACTACCAGACCAAGCTAGTTGGGGTTGATATGGAATGTTATAAGAATAGATGAGTAACTGGAAATGTGCATTATTTTTAACCCAGCCACTACTCGAGGATTGTCTGAACTCATTACCTACTCGAGAATATCTAAATGCTTTTTGAAGATATTGTCACATTTTTATCTACCAAAATGGCCTTTTCATCTCCTAACATGTTACCCCTACATGGTTGTTTACGCGTTTTACATAAATATATATTCAAGAAGTTCAATAAACAAAGATTATTTTTTTATATCTTATTAATAGTGTATATATTATAGCAATATTCTGTATTTTTGAAGGGCAATATTGAAATATTACAATCACCTAAAAATTGTTTGATACGCATAGGTGGCTGTCAAATTTAAACTGAGTCTACGTACTTGTTATGATTAGTTATAATGCACAACATTTGCGGTCACCTCCCTATTCGCCCTAGTCTAACACTCTAAAGCATCCACAATGTTAAATTTTAATTTCTATAATGTAGATAGAAATTGCTAAATGGGAATTATAGTGGTTGTCACTTACACACAAGAGTTGCTTGTTGACGCACATCATATATTGGGCGGAGATTATTCAATTTGGGTAGCCATTGATGTGCGCTTCAATCTCGGTCATCCACATTGAGGCTATTGGAAAAATATTGTTGATTGACACCAAAGCCACAACATCTTGGGATTGTTTAATTGATTTGAATCCATCGGAAATGGGATCAAGCATGGTGGGATTGAACTTGTGGTATGAATTGTTGATATGAAGGTCAACAAATTTTGCCATATGTCATTCACGTAGTCCACACCCGCTTTCTCCTTCGATCAGTTCACACAAATGACACAGTTCATATGTCACTTACTCTAAGAAAGAAGAGGACCATATATGGTGGAGGAGGGATTTGAGTTGTTAATGGATTTTAACGTGTAAACTTGAAGGTATAGAAGAGTACGTAAAAGTGCATTCCTGGCCAATACCTCGTCTACAATGGGAATAGCCTTTCTTATTTGAATGTCCACAACTAGTAGATGTCCATTAGTCTAACATTTGGAAATTGCTTCCTGTATGATACTGCGTGGTAAACTCATGAACCACTTCATTATTAACTTTCTAAAATAACACCAACGTTGGGTTTTGCAATTTCACACATCATCTCTCATCCAAAAAATTGTAATGATTGGACCCACTATAGTATAATATTGTTGATGTTGACCTACCCACAAAAAATCCTTCCAAGTTAAGACATGTAAGTTTTTCTTCCAAGTATTCATCGACAACGCCTTACTTTCTGAGATATCTCCAAAATGTGTTGCCTTAATGACCTACACACCACACCCTTTTTCTCTTTCAAATGGTTGAAAAATGACACGTACTTTTTATTTTCCTCGTCTTAAGAAAGAAAGTTTTGCACAAGGGTTCTTCCCGACATCTTCGCCACCAATTTTGTAACGTCTTGATTTCTATAAGCTATTATGATAACCTCTTCTCATGATGTTGTAACTGTAGAAATGAGGATAATTATGTTAAGATATATCTTTTAATCTTAAAAGGAATGTGTTACTGATCTGGACCCTTGTTTACTGTAATTTGTTTACTTGGGACGGAGGATAATATAGCTTGTGTTTTGCAAGAGTGAGACAACAGACTTGTTTGTATGTTTGATGAACTCTTATCGTTGATTGATAACACACCTTGAATCAATTCCATTGATCCAAGGTATGTTGTGGCCTTCTTGTGATCGCTTTGTCGATTTACTTCTAAACGGAATGAAGTCTGAAACCAGACTGAAGGTTGTTATAAATGTTACAACACCAGATTACAGGTATGAATATCCGGTACCTTGATGCCAAAGGAAAAGGTTTGATTTTCAAACTATATACAAACAGTAACGCCAGAGAGCGTAAGGCAGAAAGAGTTTTAATACAAGAGCTCAGTGTATTGATGTACGTGTTAGACGGAACATCTTGCATCATATTAGTTATGAACGCCAGTCGGTAAGACTCGTTGGAAACTATTAAGTAGATGCTATGGGATTAAATCCTAACCTATAACTATGTTATAACCTATAGCCTAACTATTACCCTACGTGGATTTTAAATAGCATGGGGTGTAAGTTATGGCAAATCCTAATGATTTGCAACCTAGGTGAAAAACCTAAACTATTACTAATCTAAGGAGGGGGACCTATGGACATGCTGGTGAGCGGATAAGATGGAGAGGTTAGAGATTTATTAGGACAATAAATGATGTCCTTGTAGTTTCAACGCCAAGTTTGGCGGGAACATAGGAAAAGTTGGGGACATCCAACTAGCTATGAAGCTAAGATGGAATTGCATGCAAAATTTGAAAAAGAAACTCGCCAAACCTGAGTCGGCGGTGGCATGAGAATTGAGGAAAAAGCAATGCATTCAATGCATTTAATGATCTTGGTCTTAGCGACCAGCTCGCCTTGGAAAGAGGATAGAGGAAAATTTGTTGGTCATTGTATTCATTCGGGTTTTGAAATTGCTCTGCGTTTCTTTCATGGTTCTTTCGAACCTGCTACTATTTTGATAATTGTTGTTATTTGGAGAAGCCACGGCTATTTTTGAGCCTGTGGGAGTTAGTGGACTATTGGGTAAGCTTTGTTGTGGACGCCGTGGAGAAAAACAGCTCCTGTGGACGCGGTTTTCTTCGAACCACAAGAAAAATTAACAGGCATGTTGAGCCCTTCTCTTTAAACCGTTTTGCTCTTGTTTAAGTGTTTCATTAAAACAACTTTGCTCTTATGATGGGTGTTTAGTTGTATGAAGTTGATGATTTGTGTGAAGTGATTTCTGGGTCGAGTCGATTTTTCTTTTGTTGAATACGACTTGAGTGATTCTTTGCAAATGGGTAAATAAATGAATCGTGTCTGTTGTATGAGTTTGCTTTGATAGTATTGTGTAATCGTTCTACTACCCATTATGGATTCGAGTTGGTAAATGTACCAACGATGTGTGTATTGTTTTCAGAGTTCTGTGCATTCTTGTAAAAATGGAAGGATGAGATGATTCTGTATGCCCCTGGTTTGAACTGTCATTATAAAAATGAACACGACTTGGGTATTTCTTTGCAAATGAGTAAAACAAATGAAGTTGTCCTTGTTGTATGAGTTTTGTTTTGACAGTGTTGGGCATTCGCTTCTATTACCCAATATGGGTTTGATTTGATGAATGTATTAGCTATGCGAGTATTGTTTTCTGAGTTCTGTGCGTGAAAACGATTTGGGAAAACAAAATCGTGATAATGTTGATGAACTGTTGTGTGAGTTATTTCTCCTAGTTGCTTTACATTGCATAGAATATGATTTTACCTGGGACAGAGAATTCATTTCATTGTCTTACCCTTGCTGGTTAAAAACGTTTCAATATTTTCTTGTGGAATGAAGGCCGTGACTGGGTTTTTGGAGAAAATAAATTGTTTAAGAACTGAACTTGAATATTTGAGGAGTGAGTAAAATGTATTGTTATCTTTCTTGAATCTTTTGAAAAGTATATATATAAGTAACAGAGATGCTTATTTGAACTCCTTCAATGTATTCGGTTGGAACTGAACTTGAATAGATTCTTGTTCTTGTAAAAAAAAAAGGGGGGGTTTCTTACTTCTTACAGCGAAATGATGGTAATATATTTGTTGTACTTTTACTCGTTTCAAATTAAGCTGGGTATGATTGTTTCTAGCAAACAAGTATGTTTTTATATAAATGTATATATCCAGTTGCAGTCTAAAAACTTCTTCTTTGTTGCATTAAAACTGAATCGGAATTGGAATTTTTCCTTGGTGTTTGGGAAATGAGTCCTTTTATTATTATTACGATGAAAACATGAATTGTTGTTGTTGTACACTCTTATTTGTTTTATCTGGATAAGAATGTCCGTTGGGTAAAAAGTTAAAAAGGAAATTATTTTATTAGAGGTGTTGTTGATACTGATACTTACGGACCAGATGCAAACGAATTCTGGCATACTCCTTGGAATGGAAGTTAGTAATTTTTGAATGCTGAAATATATTAATCCGAATGAATCATACTATTGGATCAGGTCTGCTCTAATTAGTTGATATTCGGTTAGGCAGTGAGAAGAGGTAATATGATTTTTCTCCCTTTTATTCGATTATTGACTTTATTTGCTCTCTTTATGGCTGTTATCATTGATTGATATCATTTCTTGTTTAATTCATCTAGTGTAGTTGTGATGAAAAGAAAGGGATTATTGGATGGGTAATTGGAAGTAATAATTATTTCTTCTCTTATTCAGTTGAGATTCTATATTTGATATTGAAGGAATTTCTTACTGCCATAGGCGTGAGCATCTGCATTTAATTGTTGTTTTCCTTCTTTTCTGATTTAAAAGAAGTATTATGCTTTTGATGAATTTCGAGGAATGACACCAGTATTTCCATGGTGAATGACTACTTTTCTCTTCTGCATTTGTTTGTTTGAAAGTAAATGAGTAGTATGGAAAGGAAGTAGTTTTGGTTGAATTCTTAGATAAAATTCATCCCTTGAAATTTCAGCTATTATAAGGGAATGGAATCGATAGCAATTGCATTAGAACAACATTATATACATATGTGTATTAAGTTCTTACAGATGTTTTATTCTGGAACTAATTAGAGGAAAGTACTTCTTGTAGTAATTATTTGGGAGAAACTTAGTAAATCTTTTTATCTGATTGTGGTGGTATATGAAGTCCAGTTGTTTGGACTGGTAATTGTATAGATTATAAATCTTATGGATTGAATACAAGGAAATGTGTGATATTTTAATGACTGTAACACTTTGAAACTGTTTGAATAAGATTGAGAATATCATATTATTCATTGATTTGGAATTATTCAAATGATAGTGGATAGATTTTAAAAGGACATAATATCTATTCTTTACTTGAATACAACTTTTAAGTTGGAATGTGCAATTAGTTCATACTTGGGTTAATATGAATTTTAAATTGACATTGAAAAGGGTTTAAATGAATATGAACTCTTAATTGAATGATATTCGGGATTAGTTTATAAGCTAAGGAATATCAAATAACAAAAGGGGTAGTTGAACCTTGTATTCGGACTTCGTTAATATCCTCGTAGTGTTTAAATTCAGAGAATATTAGATATGAGGAAACATATCTATTGGTAACAAACCTTAACTGAAGTAAGGTTATGGAGAATAAATGAATACATTCATTTAGAATTAGACCTCGTTTAAATGATGTCTAATAAGATGGAATTCTAAATTTGATTACAGTTGTGGATAAAACTTGGTTAAGTTTAATAGGTTGAACTTACTACGTTAAGCTGTAGTGGACTATTAGTCCGAAGCTTAAAGTAAAGAACCAAGATGGAAATATGCAATCCTTCGGTATGGAGGAGTAAATGTATATTAAGCTATAAGACAAATTGAGTCTCTCTTAGCTATATACAACTGTAACGAACAATGAGGTTAAAGGATCAACACGGTTGCTGAAAATTGATCTTAAATATTTAAGATTAAATCCAACTACACTCAAGTTGGATGTGTATTCTTTGAGGAGAGGATTCCGTAGGACCTTCACATGTTACAACGCCCTCCCGAATCGAATCATCAAGTTTACATAAGCTGGGACTAAGTTACTTAGATGAGGATAGGAATGTGATTGCGTATATGGAGTGACTCTGGAGGGCTAAAGGTAACTAGACACACGTAGTCGCCTAGGGACGACACAGTATGTCTACGTACCTTTAGTTACCATGAGTGTCTTCCTATACTCGTTCATATTGCTAGTTGGGGTTAGAGCTTGACCTTGGACGGAAGGACTGACAGAGATCAGGAAAGACCATTCTAGATAACAGACGAAGTGAGGTGAAGGACGTATTCCATTGATGTGTATAACATCTGGGAATATGATCATGCAAAGCATGTGAAAATCTTTGGCCAAAGTATCGCAAGTTGTTGGTTGCGTTGTCCTAATCACCTAGTTTAAGAAGCAGGATATCAGATGAATATCAGTAACAGATATTCAGATAGGCCTCTTAAATGGATCACTTCGATAACCGGAAACGGTAAGAGAACCTTGTATACTTATTATACAATGCATGGATTAGCATGAAAGATTGGTAAGTCGCCGAGTCATGAAATTAGAGATCGTTGAAACTCCGAGCCATAAAGTGGGAGATCGGTAGTTCTTCGAGTCATTTACAGCAACATATGGTATCTGTTATATGATTGAATGGCATTGAATGTGTGTTCCATATTGTAAATATGCGAACAGAGAACATTGGTTTTAAAAAGAAATTGTGTGATCCAAATTACATTAATTGGACAGAGAACAATTATTAAAACTTGAACGTGTGTTTGAATTACATAATTCAGAACAGAGAACGTTGTATAAAAAAAAAATTCCCTTGTTCTAGTATCTTAAAATGGGGATGTTACAAATTTACTTCTCCTCCCTCACCCCCATATTCATTTTCATCTACCTCCACCGATGATTTCATTAAATTTAACTTATTTGCGACGTCCCCTTCGGTGTTTCCATCACACATTTCATGTGCGATTGCTAGTAATTACACCTATGTCTCGACACCACCAAACATTGGTGAATTATTTAGTTAAAAGTTCCCTACAGTAAACTTTGGAGCAGAATAGAAGAGCTTAGTATTCCAGATGAGTAAAGACCAACAATGCATAGGCTTTATGAGCAAGTCAAGGCCAAAATTAGAAAAAGTGAAGGTATGTCGAATGCTTTGGAAGTGATTTTGAGTCAAACAAGGTTGTCCTTTATCTCCAACCTTGTTTGGTCTCTACATTGATAAACTTGAGGGTGGATGGATAACGCTAGTGGAGGAGGCATCCATCTAGCTAGCTATGTTGTAAAGCTACTTCTATACACAGATGATCTTATTCTAATTGCAAAAACGACCCAAAGTTTGAGAGAACATCTGAAAGCTCTAGAGCTTTTTTGCCAAGAGGTGGGAATGCAAGTGAATACTAGCAAGACAAAAATCATGGTCTTTTCTCTACGGAGAAAAAAAAGGCAATATGAGTTTCTTTTTGAAGGAAACGCATTAGAAATAGTGGAACAATACAAATATCTTGGGCTTGACTTTCACAATAAGCTTAGTTGGGAGACATGCAAGGCAAAAAGAATCCAAGGGGGTGGAAGGCCTTATACTCATTGCAGAACAGGTGCAAGAATGCAAAATTGTGGGATTGGAAAACCAAAAATACCTTGTTTGGCCTGCTAGTCACACCAGTGATTCTATATGGGTGTGAAGTTTGGGGAAGCAATGTTTCTGACTTAAACTGGAAACAGATAAAGAGGGTCCAAAAGTACTTAATAACTAGTAGCCTCAAAGTTAAAGCCTCGGTTCCATATGAGATTCTTTTGGCCGAATCTAGTACCTTTCCGCTGGAAGCATCGACAATGATTCAAACTCTTAAGTTATTTTAAAAAGGTACATGGAATGGAGAATCATCGATGGCCTAAAATAGTAGTTGAAGAACTAAGCAAAAAGAAAAGCACGTGGATAAAGCAAAACAGGTGGATGAATAAATGGGATATCAACATGCATGAATGTCCAAACACCAATGAGGAAATAAAAAAGTACATGAAAGAGAAATTTAGGACAGCCATGTGGACAAGGCAGCTAGGATGCAAAAAGCATACTACGTCAATCATTCTAACCCCACTTGGGAGCACAAAGAAAATACATACATAGGGGCGGAAATTAAATGGAAAGCAAAGATGTTAATTGCCCAACTAAGAACCAGCTCGCATCATCTTAGGTGTGAAACTGGTAGGTGGACAATACCCAAAGAAAAATGGGAAACAAGAACCTGTTTATTCTGTGTCAAGTGGGTAGTGGAGACAGAATGGCACCTCATTATGGAGTGTGCAGCGTATAATGACATTCGGTGCAACTACAGGGACAGTTTAAGCATTGTTTAGTTAACAGACTTGTTTCAAGAGGAAAGGCTAACCAAAATATCAAATTTTTCAATCAAGATACATAGTAGAAGCGCTGACATCGAGAAAAGAGTTAACTTTTTGCAATATGAATAGGCGGCTCTATGATTTGATGTTTTGTTTTTATCTGGACAGATTCTTTTTGCAGCTCTTGGTCCCATAGACTATTTGGTCTTGTAGAAATTATAAATCCTTCATTCATTCATTCATTCTCCTCATTTTTTTACTCTCATATACATATTGTTGAATATTTTGTGCATGATATGATGTTTCAATGATGATACTCTTGGGATAACTAGACCCACAGATTTGCTCTAACAGACCCACTACATAAAATATGCATACCTCCCATTTGTATCAAGTTATGATAAATTATGTTGTTCCCATAAACAACATAACCACTAACTTTTGTAATGTCTTCTGCGCTCGCTCTTCCTTAATGGAATATTAAGCCCAGTTTCTGTTGAATTATTCTACATCGAGAACACTTTCCTAATCCTTAAATACCGCAGAAGAGGAAAAACATTGATTCCTTCCCGTGTTTTGTTTTTCCTATTTTTATTTTTATTTTAATTTTCTTCCTTGGTTATTGGCTCTCTATATACAGGTCCCATGCAGAGTCTTAAACAATTTTCTGATGGTACCAAAAGAGGATATCAGAGGTGTACATTCAGGCGATCTATTCATTTTTAAGACTACAGTATGTTTGTCTCCCTCCAATCAGAATCCTGAATCATTATTTATCCAGAAATAAATTGATCATTTATCCAAGATAACCGTCCATGTGTGAAGAGCCAAAATATAGGAACGAAATGCCAAACCAACCGGCATCAAAAGAATTTGCTCCCACAACCCTACTTGTACCATGGAGTTGCAAATTACTAGAGGCCAATGCTTGCATTATTTACTAAAAATGGAAAACTTGCCTAAGATATTTCCTTGAGGGAGCAATTGCCAACTTTAGGTGTAAGGAGAAAAACTAGGTTACAGCATGCCAGATTATTGCAAGAGAGAATTCAGCAGTCAATTTTGTTCAAAGTTGAATACCAGCCCATTGTGGCCTACTGGTTGAGATAGGATGTCCGTATAATCAACTCAAATCCAAACCCTAGAAGCCTCATGGGATTGTTCTCCAACCGACTTAGTAAAGGTGCTGCTACAACTAGTTTGGTGAGAGAAACTGCAATCCAGAGCATTCTTAGAGGTGAATGATGATTAGTCAATAATTTCTATTAAAGTTAATTCCTCATGGAACAGATTTGGATTTAAGAAAGGTTCTTGGTGTCATCACCCTGTAAGAAGGTAACTCAACTGCTCAACCAACAAATAGATGTAAGAGAAAAGCCTGGATGCAGCTGAGCGGGATGCCACTGTTTATTCTCTACGCTTGTGGGAGTAGTTGGCATACCATTCGAGTGGTTGACATGCCATTCAACGCAAAAAAACAGGTATCATTGGTGTCAGTTCTATGCTGCTCTCTCATTTGTTTGTCTATGGATTCACATGGTACATTCAACTTACTCAGTTCAGTTGCTAGGGGAATTATAAGATTCTTGCTAGCAGCCATGAGCTTTGGTTCCGAAATTGTCCTGCCCCTGATTTTCATTATGCAAAATGAAAAAACAAAAAATTAGATATGGCGTACGAAAGAAAAATCGAATTTTCAACAAAATATTCTCCAAAAATAATTTATTATATAGAAATGAGATGCATAGAGCATTATTGACACTTCACATTACATTATATCATCATGCAATACCATTTGATGGTAAGCAAGCAGTATTTATAACACAATACACAGAATCCACTAGATTCTGTAGGATGTTTTCAATTCAAATTCAGAATGGATCCCACATGAAGAATATACCATCATAAAAGCTGTGAATCACACGCGTGAATCACAAGCAACACTGAATAAATTCTAAGTTAATTTACAGAAGCGAAGGAAATGTTGTGTCCAGTCAAATGCATGACAGATTTCAGGACAGTTGCCAATAGGAAATACACTAGGCAGTACAACTCTAATAAAAGGCAGTGTAAAACAAATCTTTTTCTATTCCATATACTGAAGAAAATTCTCAAACCCTCAGGGAAGGTTACAATGATAGGATTCCGATGCCTCCCGTATGTTAAAAACTTCACCATGAATCAAATATATAACATAGACAAAATTGTTGCTTGTATGGCAGTTCAGGATGACAGTGATATGGAACTCTTAATCACAAATCTCTAGCTGCTTCAGTAACCAGATTCTTGTCTAATCGAATAACAGGGTAATCATTTGATCATGATAGCCTGTCATTCGTTGGCTCTAGTAATAATCAAAAATAATACTGCATAGATACAGTATACTCATCGCATGTTATTCAGATTTTGTATTCACCTTTTTAAATTGTGCAATGCTGCTTCAGAACTTAAAGAGCTTACTGGTTGCAGCGACACATTGCATATCAGTGTATCAATCTATGGACAGTTAATTGATCCTTCATTAAACATTCTTCTAGTATATCCGCATAATTGATCCTTCATTAAGCAGTCTTCTAGTATACCTGCATCCTCGATTACATTAGGGATCTTTACCACAATAGTTCCTTCGAGTGTACATTGAGATCAGCGCCATGAGAAACATTCTGAAAATTTTGGCAGTGCAGATCCTGATCATGAAACGGCACACTTTCCTACAACATATTAGAAAGCACAGAAATTAAGAGTTGAAATCATAACTTGAAGCAAACCAAAGAGTCTCTTGCATAAGTGGATGCTTCTTCAGGGAAATTAAAAAAACAAACATTTTAGAATACAGACCAATAAAAATCAGCAAAATTCTAACTCTGGATGTCTATTCTTCAGATTTTTTTCCTTGCCATTGTTGTTTTTGGAAAAATGAATAACTGAATTAAAAAATGGACCGTTCTACTATATACTTATATTCCCCAGTAAAAGTAAAAAAATCAATCTTGATATACTACACTCTTGAATCCCCGCAATTGTTGAGCTTGGCAACACTGATGGTCGTATATGCATTACACAAAGATGATTATATATGCATTACATAAAGATCATTTGTATGGCAAAGCCACCAAAGAGTCCCAAATATCATTCATATGACAAAGCTGCCAAAGAGGCCTGGCCTATCCATAAGCATTTTATACTTGAAGCATAATTTCAAGCCATTAAAAACATACAAATATATAAGCCAAGCATGCCAAATCCAAAATATTTCATGCATGATAGGGTAGTGAATTTATTCCCTGCTACTTCCCACTATTATACCTTGTTCACTTAGGAAAAAATTATGTTTCATTGTTTTTCTTTAAATATATACAAAACATTTATATCTTATACCATATGTATTGCCAACATTCATAAGATTGGTACAAAAGGCATGCCAACTACTAGAGACTAAATTGACAAGGGCAATGGCAATTACTAGGTACAATATATCTCTATTTCTGGAAAATGCATACCATCCCCTAAGTTTGTGAAGGGTTTTATAGATTCTACTCACTGGGAGACATGAACACACCTTTTGAGCGCAGTCTTTTCTGACATGTATCTTTGGTGTGAATTTTTTCCTCGTTAGCAGAAATTATAGCATCAAATCTCACCAACCAGAATGCCATTGAAGCTATTGTCTGTGGAGTGCCTGAGAAGATGGGTATCATCTCTCTGCAGACTGATTTTGATCGCAATGATAAACTATAGGAATGTAACCAATCATCACGAATGGCATTTTCAAGATCCCCAAGCACCTGGAATAGCAAAAGAATGAAGGAAAAGGCCTTTTTGATCATTGAAATAAACATAAGATTAACAGAGCTACTGACAATGAATGAAGAACAATAAAAGTTCCGACCTGAGCAAGCTCACTCGGAGATGAAGCACGCCTGAGACGCTTGATCCAAACTTTCTGGCCAGACCTCTTCCAAGAAATCTCTAAAGCCTCATCAGGTAACACAGCCTACAGGAAAAAAAAAACGTCATCAGTTCATATTTCAATCCAATATCTAGGTTAAAATTTACAATGGACTTCCAAGATCCCACATTTCACATTTTATAATTCACTCAGTCATACAGGATCCATGAAGTACCAAGACAGGAAAAAGAAAACCCTGGTTGCATTTTTTGTCTTCATTTAATTTGGTTTCTATTGCTACAATATTCACGTATCTTATATATGTCATTAAATTTATATTCCAGTAATATGACTTAAAAATTAATAGTGAACTCTATTTCACAAGCAATCAACTGACACGCACTTCAGAAATAAATATCACAAAATGGAATCGAAACATTTGTCCTTGAGTGAAACCATCCCATCAATCATAAGTGCATATAACTCACCTCAACAGCCTGCATCCCCGCTTTTAGTGACTGAAGACGTGAAGATAGGACTTTATGTCTATGGATGCAGTCATTTCCAGTGTTAACTCCTCACTTTTTAATGTGTACAGCATACCTTTCTTCTGAATCAAAATCCAACTCAAAAGTTGTATGACAAAGCTTACAATGCCCTTCTTCTGGCCAGTAAAGGTCATGACAACTTTCACAAGAAACTAGCAAATCTGGGTTATATTTAAGGACGTTGAGGATTTGGAAGAAGCCACTCCAAACCCATTTGTCAAAGGCTCTTTCACGATTCCATTCATGTTGCTTCTCCATTTCACTCCTTCCAAATTCAAGTGAAATGGCTCCAGGTGAGCCAGAAGAATCATTCTCGGGCTCAGAAATAGTGCTATTTTGATTATTCTCTATAATTGATGCCACAGAAGAACTATCACTAGACATAATCTCCCTTTCATATCTTTCACTTCCGTCACCTGAAATGTCTTGATTTCTACAAGCTTTAGACTTGCACATCTCTTGGCGAAGTAAAGCTTCATGACTTCTTAAAGAAGCAAAAAGATTAGCTTCCCTAATATTCCTACTGTCCAAAAGTGCCATAAAGGTTTCTAATGCCTGCAATTTTGCAAGACAAGGGTCAGCAATCCAGTTTTTGCTTTATTTATATCATGACTCTATGGCATTGTACAAGCACAATTTCTTCTGCTAGAAAAGCAAAATGGGAAAAACAAAACAACTTTCTTTGAAATATAAGATGATACCTCTTCATTATCGATCACTTCCCAATGTCCATCTTCAGAGGATTCAAAATACACCCTTCCAGATCCTGGATCTGGCAAGCTGCCACTTCTTATAAAGTGCCAATATGTATTATACCTGCGATCTGACCCCAGACAATTACATTGCATGGAAAATGATTCTCGACCACGCCGACCAGAAGCTGGCAAACCCTTTGAATGAGATTTTTGACATGATAGTTCACTTAATTTGCAAGATCGGCCCCTTTTATTGCATTTTTTGGTGCACCAGTTTGATTTCTCCCATTCTTACTGCCACCAATTCTTTGAGGTTCAACTTGTAAGAAAAACTGTGATGATGAATCCAATGGATCCTTTTTTACAGACAAGCACGTTTTGAAGATATTAGTTTAAAGAAATATTTGAGCAATTGCAAAGACTAGAAGCTTGGACGCCTCAAATCATGCATCTAAGACTTGCATAATAACAAACGGGGACAAAAACATTATTCTCAATTAAGAAAAATTCTAACCAAACCCAAAAATATGAGCATTTACCACAAGGACGGAATGTCAGCATACAATGAAAAACTCGTAAATAATTTGATAGAGAGATCTACTATGCAAGTTTGTTATGTGGCAGGGAACCAGAAAAGCATAACAATGTATAAAGATAAAGTAGACAAAGAAACAACATAGATGTATCAGAAATGAACATGAAAAAATATAAGATGGATATTAACTAATTTTACTTGCTTCTTTCAAGAATCACTGGCTAAAAACAAAAGTTCGACATACCTTAACTGCCCTGCGTACACTATTCCCAGATTTCACTAAATTTACCAAAGCCACAAGAGCACTCAATCTTTCTCCAACACTTAGCTCTTCATACTCCCCTTCCATCAAACCCAAAACCAAGCCTCTCCTAAATGGCTTTCATCATTTTCAATTCCAACATCACGGGGTCTCTCATCTCCTTCACCCTCATTTCTCTCATCATTTAATGCTTCATGTTGATTTCTACCTTCCATTGAAGGAGTTTCTTGTGTGCCTGCACAAGCAAGTGTTTTGTGAACCTTGTTATCTAAAATATGGTATCACATACAAGCCTTCAATGCTTGGAGGGATTTTACCTATGTAGTTGACACCCTCTCTCGCACATTTTTCGTATTTGGTATATTTTGTTCTTCATAGCCTGATTCCCCAGTTTCATTCCTATCTGATTTTTCAGAATCACTTTCCTCGTAGTCACTTTCCACATCTGAACTTTCTGAACATGAATGATATTGTTCCATGTCTCTTGAAAGTATGAGATTTGCTCTCAGACGAAATGCAGAAGATGAAATTCTTTCAAAAAGGGTGATGTCACTTGAAAGAGAGGAACATATTGCTGCTTCCAGTCCATTGCTTGAAGGGATGTCATTTAAATCAGAATTCTTGCAGAACCAACATGATAGATACATGTCACAAAGCCATTCATCGAACAAAAATGTTTTCAACACACATGCATTCAAATCGTCAGTTAGTGCAAATGCATAAATGCATTTCAGAACTGGAAATTATTTTAAAACTATTTGAGACCTTTATTCTCCTAATTATATTATTAAAGGTTATTACCATAATACCTGAACATGTTTAGCCATTTCCGAAACTTTCAAACCAGTAGTGCCTTCCCGCATCAAGACATGGAATAAAGCATGCTTTAATGTTCCAGGGACCAGACCATGTGGCCCAATTGAATTCTCATCCTAACAAATGGTGATAAGAAGAACAAAAGTATTAAACATGCAAAAATTAAGTGAAGAAAATTGATTGAACCGTCAATAACATGCTCTGTTGGAAGACATTTTTCAGCTCATCTTTTAGACTTTCCATGGCATTAGTGAGAACAAATCATGCATACAGAAAACATAAAACCACTAAAAGCAACTTATTTATATCTGCATAGAAACTCATTAAATTCCATATTATATATATTGATCTGCTCGAGCAGTTTGGCCTGTGTATGCAAGAAATTGGTAGAAATCTGCACTTAACAAAAAGAATAAAAAGTTTCCCAAGGGTGTCCAAGCATAAAATAAAAATTTGAACTGAAAGGAGTGGAGTTAACATGAAAACGATGGATACAAAACAACATTGAACAAAGAAATTTCATTCATTTCCTGCCATAAAGACTCAATGCAGTTTATTCTGGATATAAGATTCTGTTTTATGGCCAGAGAAAATATATGCAATTATATTGCCAACAGGAAGAAACGTGAGGGCATAAAAAATAAAATAATAGACAAATAATGTCATACAAAAAATAATGATAAAAATTCCCTTGTACCTTCATGGAGGATCACTGCCCCCAATTCCATCCCTAGACTTAGAGGACTTCAGCAGACTTATTACAAGAAAGGTGGCTAACAACATTGCAGATGGGATTGATTCCCGTCAAATCATTGCTGGATTAATACTGAAAGGGAGCTAACCTTGAGCGATAGTCTGAATATATTATGGCACTCGTGTGCTTGTTCAAGTCTTGTCTAAATACTTCACTTTGAATCATTGTAGTTTGTCCATATCTCTCTGCCTCTAGGGTAAGAATATCAGCTGCATTTGGGATATGAAAATGAAATTGTCACTAGTGTGCCAGTTCAAGCCTTTCCTAAGACTTCACTTAGCAGATCACGGTAAATGTCTTTATCTCTCTGCCTTTGTGATGAGATTGGAGCTTTTCCATTCTCTATAAATTTATAATGTGAATATATGTGGCAATTTGGTATGAAGGCAACCAGAGTTCAACATCCTTTCTGAAAACAATGGACAAGCACGTATATCTTTTATTGAAGATGGTATATACACGAGACTGATTGTCAGAGGAATAAAATCGAAGAAAGTAGGAAGTTATGCTTCCAATTAATAGCATAGCTACTCTGCAACTGTGTCAAAGAAATGTATGCATTGTAAAAATCCTTTAGATTTCCCAATGAGACAGTATCACCCACTGTACTTAAGGTTATCAACCACCTTTAGATTATTTGGTTATAGAATGATCCCCCATATGGAAAATACTGTCATATTTCTCAAATGAGTCAAATCTATAATTAGAAAACAAAATCAGACTTCTTTATGTCATCAGAAGTTTTGCAATCGTCAAGCTTTCAAGAATCATAAAATGAGTATCCGACAGTTGCTAACCTGCCTTTTTTTTAATTTATTGCTCTTTTCTCAGAAAAAAAAACAGATTTCATCTGCCCAATCTTCTAGTGCTCATTCATATGCCAAACATAATTCCATTTGAAAGAAGATAGTTTTTCTCCAAAATTTCTGAACATGAGTTCTAAAATTGAGCATACACTATCAATTTACACATTAACAGTCAACTTATGGCTATATTGGCATATCCAGATCTCTAAATTCCAATTAATTTTGCTGCATGCAGTGTGAATAGTTATTCCATATGCATAAAGCAGTGGACCAAATCCTTGTTCTGTCTCCGATTTCAACAAAGATGAAATTTAAGAGTGCATTTCAGACATGGCAAAAACTAGTACAATACTTGGCAAGTTAAAAAAATGACCAATACCTTGATATTCACAAAAAAACGTTTCAAATCCATAATAAACCCACTCTAGACATCAAAATGAATTTAAAAGCATATATTAAATAGGTAACATCACAGTAATAGAGAACATGTCATCATCAATTTAATAGGTGCTATTCTGTTAACTCTACAATGGCAATCACACTGTAGATTGTTAACTCATTTTCTCCAAGAGTAGAGACAACCTTGAGATTACTCAGCCACTTAAATAGATTATTCTATAAACGACACTGCAGTGAAGAATCTGATGCCCCATAACCACTCAATATCTTACTGCCACCTCCCAGGAGGAATTGCAGACCCAGTTGATTATCCTTAAGGCTGATCTGAAAGCTTGTAGGGCGTGCTTGGATCAACTTATCTAAGGGGTTAGAGAGTCCCTAACTATTATTATTACTATGTATGAAATTATTAAACAATTGAACTGGGTTTGGGCTTCGTCTGTGCATGTCTAGTCAATATGTTCGTCATTAATATGTGTCATGGTTTCTCCTATTAGCATTTAGTTACAAGTTGAAGCCATATAGGCAGTTTGTAGTGCTCTGGTTTTGTGGCTTTTCTAATGGAATTAGTATTTACTATTTAAAGTCAACTCTGTTAATGGAGCCCAAGGCAGTCATCCGAATAAGGTTTTTGCGTCCTCCTAGTCCAATCTTATACTCTTTAAATCAATTAATGCAAAACGAAAAAATTGTACAGATTTGCAGTATAACAGACAGGAAACCCCTATAGATTGCCCAATTTTGAACCAGCTAATCCATATGTTTGGATGTTTGTATATAGTAGCATTAGTCTTCAAAAGAAAGTAATCACAAAACAGCCTATGCTGCATAAAGCAGTGATCAAACCTGGGATTTACCCAGTCAAGCCCACAGTTTTTCCCCAAAAAATGATGTGTATTTCAAAAAACCACATTTTAAATGTGTGCAAACAAAATAATAATGATTTATTCAAAAAAATGGGAGGTTTTGTCAGTTATAAAAGGCTGTCAAACAAATTTGGTATTGCCATTTGAAACTTTGATGGTATTGATAAAAAAAAATTTGGTCTTTTGACCAGTTTCATGACATTTTCATCACAGTAGTTATAATTTTCATATTCAATACATGTTGTGTGTTTGATATGATGTATACGCACTATTTTTAGCACGAAATAAGAAAATCAATTTTCTGTGCTATTTTTACGAATATCATACCATTTTTTACAATTGCCATGTTTTGCTGTTTTTTTCTGTTCTAAACCTGTGAAATTGAAAAGCACTTACACTTTTGCCATACCGTGTCTATCGTATGTATATAAATATACACACACACAAAACTATTGCCCAACCCACAAAACTATTTCCAAACCCGCCCCAACATTTTAACGACCATGCAGCAGAATATTCATTTTGTAATGAAGAAGATGGGTTTCTTTGGCATATAAAAAGTTATTAAGCTTCATATGGGTTCAGAGACATTTAAGGAACTTTTTCCAAAGTAATCTCAATCAATGTTTTGTTCCCAAAAGTCCAGAAGTCACATTAAGTGGGTCATCATAAAGTAACCTTCTCCAATGACCAAAGGTCCAAATGCAATTCATTACTGAGCATCAAAGTATTCTAAAGGAAAAAATTGGAAAAAAATTGTTTGTCAATGTCATTTGTTTGTTTTGTACATTGAGCTTTGTCCTTTGTGACGAGCACAAGCTATAAGACCTAAAGCAATAGGCACGCGCCTTTGGTATTATAGACACAATAGATCAGAGACCAAAGACTGCCACCCTTGGATGGATCTTTAGTAATAGTCAGGAACCCCAAACCTTACCCACCTCCTCACTGAGAATTAGACGGACAGCATCAAACAAGACAGGAGTTGCAGGCACAGCTAATGCACCATCTGATTACAAATTTCCAATAGTTTCTAGGACTGCCTATACAACATAAGCCCCCAACAAATTCAATCAACATCTAATGTTAACGTAGACACCAAGTCATCATTCCTCATTTTGAAGGACATCATGAACACTGAAAAATTAGATACTTTGATAAAACATATAGAAGCCAACTCGGGGACTTAATTATTATGAATCCCAAAAATCTGCAATTGTTGAAGTTGGCATAGCAGATGAAGCATGTACAAGCCTCTACATTGATGTAAGATGCATCAAGATATTCTTGGAATAGAAACACAATAAAGCATTGTCATCTGCTGAGAATAAATAAGTGAATGTAGACGCCACAAATACATATATATATATATATATATATATATATATATCATGTTGCCTCACAGTGCATATTTCCTCTTCATCGAAACTAATTGCACATAAGCAAACTATTTCTAACAGAAAAATGAAATGTTCTGCACAGTTGCACAAAACCAATCGAATACAATTTTATCCTTTATTGTTAAGTTTTCAGTGATCTGAGTTTCACCCTACAAGAATTTACCAACCCATTTCTAGTCACCTTTTGAGGTAAAATTACTATCTTTTAACAGTTTTGTACAAGATGGCTATTATCCAGCCATCTACACAACACAATCTAAAACTGGGTCAAGACACTACTCTCTCACTAAATCTGTTGACCTGAGTTTCAGGCATGGTATAAAATCTTCCTAAACCCATTGACCACCACAAGGCACAAAGTGATGGTTTTTTTCCCGTCAGTTCTTTGGGAAAACAACCTAGGAAATTTATTGACATCCATTCCCATGCAGTCGTGGAAATGGTTTACAATCTTAATTAACCTTTTCAGCATCACAAACTGGTTGTCTTTTCCCCACCAATTCTTGGTGAAAACCACCTAGCAAATGAAAATCCATTAAGATACATTCCCATGGTCATCTTGACAATAGTCACAGTTTGTATAGACCTATTTTTTTGGTTCAACAGATTGCTTGTGTTTCATAATGTTCAATGTCAAACAAAATGCCACGCGTTGCCCTACATCTTTGGCCAGTAGACATATCAGTGCAAATGGTTGGCTGTTTTTTTCCAACAGCAAAATCTCCCGCCATTTTGGAATGTGAGCTTCCTTAACATCTTAATATTTACATCTATTGTCAGTATGCAAAGCTTGAGCACTTTAAACTTTAGTCACCGCATTTGAATTCGTGTTCGAATTCGCCGAGTATTAAATTCGTATGAAATTCGTTTCCAAAATTATTAAGATAAAATTCGTGATTAAATTCGGCTAATAGAAATACAGTTATAATTTCACATTTGGTATAAGTATACATGTCAAAAATTACTTTTCTAAAAACAAAATATAAAAGTTAGAAACTAAATTTAATTTTTTTAATAAATTATAAATTTACTAACATATATTAAAAATAATAAAACAAAATAAACCTAATTATTTTATAAATTTACAAATATTTTTTAATAAAATAATCATTTACATAATACATTAAGTTTTTAACGTATAAACTATCAACTTATTAACTTTTAAGTTTATAGGTTAAAAACTAAAACGTGAATACCTGTTAATAGTCTATCAACTTATTAACCTAAAACACAAAATAAACATTTATAAATGAAACTAAAAACTATAACTTAATAAACTATTAACCTAAAAAAACTATATATTATACAAGTAATATTGAAATGAAAATAGTCAATAAACTCCCTAGCTGGTTTTTGAGGAAACGTGGAGTCGAGTCGGTGGTCGCTGCCGCTGGTGGAGTCTCGCGGAAGGCTCTGTTACCCTGGAGGTCGCTTGGAGTCTCGCGGAAGGCTCTGTTAGCTTGTTACTCTTAGTCGTTTGGTCACAGCTCCAATACACTGCTCGCAGGATCCCGTACAGTGGTCACAGTCTCCAATACAGTGGTTGCAGCCATTGTTATACTCGACGGAACTGGTATACTTGACTGTTATTCATTGAATTCGCGAATAGAAACGAATTTCAAATGTTTGGAAAACATTCGCCGAATTTCGATTTTTTTTAATTAAATCCGCCGAATGCAGTGACTTAGCTTTAAACAGATGACCATCCCAATTTTGAAAGAGCAACCTCCTCCTTTATCAAGTTAAAACACCTTCTAGGAAATGAAAATCCCTTGAGATACATTCCCATGGTCATCTTCAAAATAGTCATAGTTTGTACTGACCTAGTTTTTTGGTTCAAAGGTTTTCTTGTGTTTCAAAATGTTCAACCTCAAACAAAATGCCACATGTTACCCTACATATTTGGCCAGTAGTCATATCAGTGCAAATAGTTGCATGTTTTTTCCAACAGCGAGATGTCCAGACATTTTGGAATCTGAGCTTCCAGCTTCCTTAACAGGTTAATATTCACATCTCCTGTCTCTATCCAAAGCTTATGCACTTTAAACAGTGGACCATCCCCCATTCTGAAATCAGCAAGCTCCTCCTTTATCAATTATCAAGTGATGAAAAAACCTTCCCTGCTGCAAATTTAAGTAGATGACATGGAAGTCTCTAATCTCCAAACACACTTTTTGTTCAAGACATTGTGTAGCCCCATTCTGAAATCGGCAAGCTCCTCCTTTATTAAGTTAAAACTTAAAAGACCTTCCCTGCTGCAAATTAAAGTAGATGACATGGAAGTCTATATCTCCAACACATTTTTCGTTCTAGTCATTATGTATGAATTGCACCAGCTGCACCATCAGCATGACAACATGTTTGACACATTGTAACAAAAACCCTTGTACATGATCGCCAGATTAGGTGTCAACTTTGCCCCAAGTTCCCAACTTACTCTGTCGTAAAGAACTCCAGGAGTTATGTGATGTTCACTGCAGTCTCATTTCCAAGCATATAATGGCACCATTGTTTCTCAAGCTTGAACCAGCAAAACTAAAAATCCTTATCATATGCCTGGTAATTGACCACTGCTCCTAAAATGGTACTTGAGGGATACTATTGGTGGACATGGTAATATCGCTCTTGGTGCATGTCCTCAACTACAAGTGGCATGGAACAAAACCTTTCCTTCCAACTTCAAGAAATCTATATCTTGTGCCTTAGCCCAAGGAAACTTCCCACCTCCCTTGGGTAAGCCAAAAAAAGTCTTTGAAATGTCCAACAATGCAGCAACAAACCTGTGGAGATACAAATTTGCTCCGGAAAAATTAGCAACTTCGCCAAGATAGTAGGAATTGGACAAGCCTCAGCAGCTTGGATCTTGGCAAGGATCAATCTTTAGTTCTCTACCTCCTGCAACAAATCCTTGAGTCTTCAAACCAACTCCTTGACCACCACTTCAAAGACCTAGTTCCTCTAGCTCCCTAAATCCAATATGGAAGTAATATCAGCATCTTAATTTAAATCTAGACATGAAGCAACTCCTCCTTCACTCCATTTATTGTATTCATCTTATGAGGATTTGGACTTAGTTTTGAAGGCTCATTCATCTTGCTTGGCAGATTTATTTTAACATTTTTGGCTGTGGACTTCAAGTTTTCACCAGTGCCAAAAGTGTCATCTTTCATCCACCTCTTCACCTGCAATGGTCTTCCACTCCACGCCTCACGCATTTCATGACAATAGAAACTTCCTACCAACCTTGTTGACTACTAATTATGCATGTAATTACAAATACTGAAAAAATTGTTCACTTCGTTGCAACCAATTGAAAAACGATGCTGTTTTTAATAAATAAGACCAGATACTCAGTGAGGCCCAGAGATCAGAAGGCATATTTTGACCAAAAATACCAACAAACAATAGGGATACTTTAGGTTGGGTTGGTGCTTTCTCATTTCAAAATAAATTTCCCTCAGTGACATTTTGAGTATTTTCAGAAATACCTATTTGTACAACATTGGAAGGCATGTATATGTTAGCTTTTAGTTCACTGATGGTTGCAGGATATGCGCCATGTGCATGTGTTTAAGAAATTTAATTTCCAATCAATGCTTCATACAGTGCTTCTCTTCATCGTAAATGCAATTCATTTGGAAAAATTTAATTCCAATCAATGAATCTTACAGTACTTCTTTTCATCATAGATGCAATTCAAACAGGGGCTGATAACAAGAGAGTGCTTATGAGTGTTTGACTTTAATAAGTAAATTAGTGAAGACCTAAAAAAAGACTTTGTTGCTGCGTTAGTTCTCTTATTACTTATATTTCTTGTGGATATAATACAAATGTAAGCTTATTTTCAAGCTTAAATCTATGACAGTTTCTTCAACAGTATGAACTCTTTACTGCATAAATGACTACATCTACCAAATACTTTTCTTGTCATGCCCTGATTCTAAACCCCACTTGTGAATGCTGCGAGATGAAAAAGCCAAAGGTTTGTTTTGATATCCAGCTACACACTTGGAAGTTGACTTTGTGAAGATTGTGGTGGGATGCTTGCTCACATCAATTATAAAAACTATTCTAATACAAAAGATCACAAGAGTGTTTCTAATATATTCCAAGAACTTCATGCTTGAGACTCAAATAGAAATAGGCTAATCTACAATGGACCTCCTTTAATAAGGAGGATACAGATAACTTCCAAAGAGTATGGGACAATAAAGTAGAAATATATCCAAAACAATAATGGGAGATACAATCACATTAAACAGCAAAGATCCCAAAAAAATAGTTTCAACTGTCACAATACTGTGATGATTGAAACTTGCATCCTTAAACATTTTTCACTTCCAAAAATAAATTAACACAATTATTGCAGAACTCTCAAATTGTGGGATATATGAAGGAAAATTTAAGTAAGCTCTTCCATATGAATAACAAACCAAAATGCCATGGCACAGGAGCACAATATCCTACTAAAGTTCCACTGATTAGAATCTTCAGTTGTATATTCTAAAATATTAGAATTTAGGTAATCCCTACTTATAATGCATCTATATTACCTTATTAACAATTCTATTTTGTATTTTCAGTTCCTTATTTTGTTTTGGACTAAAGCCAGCTTCCAGTATGACCTGCCTGAGAATCTCTGGCCATGTAAGAGGGTTCAAAAGTTTATGTCGAACTTTAAAATCGAAACCCCGACATTTAACCTGTAAAAGAAACATGTGTTTAGAAGTAAGCTTACTCATCAGAAACAATTTCAAAATGTTAAAAATAGAACTATGGCTCATGCAAAAGTTGTATTCAATGAAACCCCGCAGTACCAATATCTATAATAAAGTTATAAAGCCTTGAAAATGTGCCATAATACTAAGAGAAAAACAGGTTAGCATGCAGTCTTATCAGCAGAGAACACAGAAAGTAAAGTTTAGACAACATGTCTTTCTTTCTTCCTGCTAAGTCTATGCTGCAGTAGCTTGTAGTCCATGGGTTAACTAGCTGTATAGAGCCAAGTCAAATCATATGCTAGAGCCAAAACACTCACTTTTCTAAATCATCAGAAGGCCACAAATTTTATAAGATTCACAGCTCTCAACCTTGTGTTTGATGAAGCAAACATTGAGGCATCGTGCCATGGCCCACAAATCCAAGTTCTAGTTTGTTAGCAGCCAACTCCATTTGTATCATTTATTCATGTTTAAAGTAATTTGGTAGCATATACTTTCTCATTATCCTATTTATGAGTATTTGATGCCATAAAAACACCAATTTTGAGCTGTAACACTTCTTGTCGTAATTTGATTGTGTCCTTTAATAAACCATTTGCAGGTCCAATGGAGACATACAATGACCACCTGCATGATTTCTACATTTCCCTGTGAATTGTAATATCGTTCTCAATCAGAACTTGCAGTTGACCTGATTAATGAGAATAAGAAAATAAGGCAAATTAGGGTTGTTGATATCTATGTAGTGGGTATAATTTTGACAGACCCATTACAGCTCAACATAAGTTTTTACTCTGGCTTCAATTTCATTATAAAAGCCTTATTTGTTCTAAAAAGAATAACAAAATCATGATGAGCAGTGTCTTCTTATCTAACGTCGAATGTCCAAGTTCCACCCCTAGTAGTGGGGCCAAGGGAGCAGAAAAAATTGATACATCCAAGCCTCTTACGGAACACAAGACTTAATCCTCGAGATGGATGATAATACTTTGCATCACTCCATGTGCTTTCAAACTCACAAGTCTTGGATGGCACTTAAAGGTTTGACTAGACACTAGATGATGCATGGTTTGTCATGTACGATGACAAAGGAGAAACTAAGTTGCATGAAACAAGGAAAGTGCGGAACTTTTTGAAATGGGTGCAGTTTGCCAAATGGCATTGTTGTCACCCAGAAGTTGCACCCTGATAGAGAATGGTGTGTGTACTCTCTCTCCTGTTGACAAAATTGGAACACCTCAAGGCTGTGGGTAACCTATGTTTGAGGTGAACCTCCGAGAGGGTTGGTTCCCTTGTGAATCACCTAAAAACTAAAAAAATGACAAGGAAAAGAGAGAAGGAATGCGGAAAATGGGAAATAAGGGTGATACACCAATAATTTAACACATGCATGTAACTCTACACACAGGGAAATCAAAGATCCACACACCTGCACAACTCTAAGCTATTTTGCAAAATTAATTCAAGGGTTTAGGAGAAAGGACAGTGGTAGAGGGAGTAAATTCCACACTAGAGCAACACAATATTCCTATCAAACACAATGAAAAATCAAAAACAGTGATATGAAAGAGCAAAAATGGAGCTTTTTTATGGAGAGGTGCAAGTACAAGGCTAGAATTGCAAAAGCAAAACAGCCCACAGTGTGTATTATATGATTTTTACAATCCAATCAATCTTATTAGACTGCTCCCTTTTAAAATAGCCTGTCTGAGCTATTTTTTATTTATTTTCTTCAACCTCCTTTGGCGCCACAGCAGCATGCATGATTTAATTCATTAAATCTCCTCATATCTCTCTCCCTTTTGGCGCCACATCCCTGACTGTCTGTTGCCTGCATATTTAAAATATTTATTTCTTCTTTTATCCTTGGTGCCAACACTTAACCTGTCTGCTGCATGTTCTATTTTATTCATTCTTTCCTCTGTCATGCTAAAAATAACTGGAACTGGAACAGCAGCTCTTATTTATTCTTTTCCTTATCCTTTCATTCTCCTTTGTGGCACCAACAACTGCTATTTTTAACCAATCTAATCCTTGGCGCCAATTAGGAACAACAGTCGCTAAAATTCACAAAAGTCTTCTCCTTTGAGCCAATTTCTATTCCGAGCAGTACTTGCTCAATTTAACAAAAGCAAGCTATCTTTATCCATCCACTCATGCACTCCTAAAAATAGAACTGAACTTCTATTTTTAGCTCTTCTTATGTTTAGCACCTCTATCTAAAAATAGCCAAGTGCTATTTTTAACCATGTTATTTTTAGCCGAGCGCTATTTTTAACCATGTTATTTTTAGCCGAGCGCTATTTTTAACCATGTTATTAAAAATAGCCAATCTTCCAAACATAGCTAATCCTTTGCGTGGAAAATATAATAATAGGGGCATTTAGGAATTTTAAAAACAAGTTAGCAAGAGGCTTTATACAAGAAGTTGGATACGCCCTGAGAGCTTTGATACAAATATTCCACGCACCCGTAATCGGTACATGCCGAAATACAGTAAGAGAACACATTGTGTACGTGGAACAGTACCCGGTATATCACAGTTTGCCAAATGGCACATCCAGATTTTGGAAACAAGGAAGCAAGAGGCTATATATATATATATAGAGGGAACACACCAAGTACGTGGAACAATACTCAGGTACATCTAGGTATATCAAATAATGTATTGAGGTACTATTCCACGTACCAAGTGAGTTTTTGGGCAAACCTGCAAGAAAAAAGGCCAAAAAACGGATTTTTTTCTTTATTTGGTCAAAAAAAGTCAAAACGACTTTTAAAAATCTAAAAAAAAACTAACCCTAAAAGACACCCCCAAACTCTTTTTAAACAACATCACCACATTTACCTCACATTGCATACTTATCTCTCATTGCACATTTGCTCTCTCACCTTCAGATTTTCAATTGCTTAGGGCTGATCCTACACCACTACAAGTGCCAAGTAGTTTAAGGTGCTTGCAATGAAGAGGTTAGGTGGATTCAAGGTAAGTTTTTCTGGTTTTTTTTAGTTCTTTGTTTAGTTTTTTAGTTTGTATTTTGTAACTTGTTTTCAATTTTTTTGTTATTGTTTTAAACATTCTTTCAACCTCTAGCTTTCAACACTTTAATAATTTAATTTAATTTAATTTAAATTCTATTCCATTTGTAATATGTTTATTATAATTGTTAACTAGGTAGCTACATTGTCGGGATACGGATATGGGTACGGGTCCGGTAATGCGATACGCGGATAAGTCAATTTTAAAAACCTTGGGTACTATACATCTTGCATACGTCCTTACATATATATTAAAATATATATATACATATACATATACTCATTTTACTCATTTTTTAGTCCATAAAAAACTGAAATAGTAATACAAAACTTGAATCAATGTTCAAAACATTCAATATACTTAAGACTTCACATTTTCATTGATCATGTGACATATGATATACGAATATCATGTCAACATGAATACAAACAAAACTTGAAAAATATACTAGGATCAATGTTCAAATTTTCAAAACATACAATATACTTAAGATTTTACATTTCATTGATCATGTGGCTGCCATACATATGATATAGGAATATCATGTCAACATGAATACAAACAAATCTAGAATATATCATCTAGATTTTCCTCAAAATCAAGTTCTTGCGTGCCACTTGCGCTAGCTCCACTCTCATGAGCTCTACTCTCCACTCCTTGTGAACTCCCTTGAATGTCATCTTCGCCATCAAATATTGAAAGTTGGGCAAGAGTAATTGCAGAGGCATCCAAGTCTATGGTCTCTGGAAGAAGATCCCAATGTTTGGGAGGCCCTCTAACATAGTCCTCAGACTTATGTGACAAGAGGCGCAAATTGGAATGCACATATACCAAATCCTTAACTTTTTTAGATGCCAACTTGTTTCGTTTAGCTGAGTGGATAAAAGTATAAGTACTCCACCCCGCGCTCATGGAAGAATTACACCCCACCTATTACAACAAAGTTAGAAAATTGAAATTCCAATTAGTAACATACTAAGAATCACAAAAAATAAGCCTATTAACTTAATTAAATTTAAAATTTTCAATGATTATAAATTTATAAGCGTGAAAGAACTTTTTAGCAATAGGACACAAGTACTTGGCATCATGGCCATGTACACGCCACCATGTGGTTGGGCTCAAGTTGCTCTTGTCGAAAAGAGCCTCAATCACTCCCATGTTGCCTTCTGAAGCTACAAACATGCCCATTTCATTTCGGACCAGACTGGTTATAGATGGATCAGGAAAAAGTCTTTTGAATGCTCCCCTAGTTCCATTTGCAACTTCGGAGTCAAAGAATGGTGGTTGCTGTTAGGTAGCCCAAGTATGTTAGAGCTATAATACTTTGGGTTTAGTGCATAGGCAAGGAGATGTAATGGGGTGGTCATTTTATTCCACCTCTTCATGACCACACTCTTGACCTCATTGTAGGTCTCTTCTGGATCTTGCTCTTTTGTTTGTATTACATCTCTGATACATTCAAGCATAGAATCTATTCCATCATATATCTCTCCCATGCATGTTGCATCAATATCTACGAATCTGATCATGGAGAGAATGGGCTTTGTAAAACTGAGCAAGTACTCAACCTTGCCCCACTAATCATCATCAAGGACCCATGATTTTACCTTTGAAGCTTTCTCGTATTTGACTACCTCCACACTGTCCAAACATTGTTGATCACCATACTGCTTAAAGCCTCTCTCACCTTCACAAGTCGTCTCAAAACGAGCGTGTGAGAGGCAAATCTTGTTTCTGCAACCTTCAACAACTCCAACCTTGAGAATCTCTTGAATATGGCTTGTGACATATGATGGTTTGTGATAAACATCTGAATGTCATTTGCCTCAGTGTAAATTTGCTCAATCCATAGGATTTTCCCAATGTTTTGGAGCATCAAATTAAGGGAGTGGATAATACAACGGGTCTAAATAATGTGCTCATATCTATCCTCTATAATCAATCCCGCTTCTTTACATTTTAGCATTATTGTCTGTGATGACTTGGAGAACATTTTGGGGGCATCAAATTAAGGGAGTGGATAATACAACGGGTCTAAATAATGTGCTCATATCTATCCTCTATAATCAATCTGCTTCTTTACAGTTTTTAGCATTGTCTATGATGACTTGGAGAACATTTTGGGGGCCCACCACTCAATTGCCTCTATCAAAATGTCAGCAATAAATTGTGCATCTTTGACTTGCCCTTCACAGTCAATGGCTTTTAGGAACATGGTCCCTTTAGGGCATACTATAACAACATTTATGAGGGGTGTATTTCTAGCATCTTTCCATCCATCTGAAATGATGGAAACTCCTGTATCCTTCCATGATTCTCTGATTGATTGCAAAGAGGTGTGAATGTGTTCCACTTCCTTTGCCAAGAGTGTGGTTCAAACCTTTTCATAACTTGGGGATGTGTACCCTTGTGGAGCTTCATTGATAGACTTCACCATTTGATGCCAATATGGAGACCTCAATACATTAAAGAGCATCCCACATGCATAAATGCATCGAGCAACCACCTCATCAACAATATCCCTCTTTTCATTATTAGATGCTTTTTCCAATTCTCCTTCTGGCCATTTTTGTGAGCTCTCTTGATCTGTAAACTCTTCAACTTTGGAATTATCCATAGAAACACAATTAATGTTGATGTTCTACTTTCTATAGAAAATGACAGAGATAGCTAGTGAATGAATTATGTTTATGCTTAGAATCCACAATTGCAGGAAAGGAAAGAATTTAAGCTCATAAACACCAACCAATTTTTATCCTGGAAACCTCCAGAGGAGGAAAAACCAATCGGGAAGGGCAATTGCTCTTTCTTCCCACTTTTATTGGCCAATTCAAAATAACAAGTACAGAATTTACAATAAGTATGAAAGAGAAGTAGATAATATCTCACACTTCCTCCCAAATACTTGTTTGCTCTGTCTCAACACTCCTTTCTTCTACAAAACACAATTCCAGCACTAAGAACTTCTTGCTCACTTGCTTTCATGCTTCGATGATCCTATTCTCTTCTACAAACATGTATTTATAGCCTCTCCCATGTCCTCCCGTGCACTGGAGAATGGGAAAGGTCATGGAGGAGAAGAGATACGAACAACCGTCCAAATTTTGGGTTGTTCGTTTCATATTTTTGTTTTCTGTCCGAAAGAGCCAAGACCGCCGCCCTTAATGTGGCGGCGGTTCTGTAACCGCCACCCTGCACAAAGCGGCGGTCCTGTTACTAAAAAGACAGAACCTCTGTGTATCATTTTTCCTTCTTCGTGTTGATTGTTTTGATGAAGTAGATTCATTTTGGATCCCTATGGATCACACCTCCCCTGCTTAGGAGGCTTTTGGTCCCACAAAAGCTTAGTGGGGGAGTAGATGAGGAAATAATTCCCTCACTTGCTCCTTTGAGTACCACCGGGCTTGCCTTGGTGTCTTTCCTTTCAGTCCAATCTGCCAAGACTCCTGCGGACCTCTCCTAGTCTCTCTGACCTTTTGTTGCAGCACTACATCCTCCTCCAATTCGCCTCGTGAGTCCAAGACGCAATCCTCAATGGAAGGTAGCAATTATAGACCTTCATCTTCATCTAGCATGGATGGCTCATATAGGTGCAAGTTCTCACAGTTTACTACAGAGTACATCCTCATAAATGGTGGCAAGTCAAGTGAAAAGCATTTTCTCCAACCTACTCCAATATGGTGAAGGGCCCATATCGTAGTGGCTTGAGTTTTCGTGCTTGACCTTGTAATCTCTCCTTGCTCAAGTAAAGCCAAACTCTATCTCCAACATGTAGTTTATGTTCTCTCCTATGTTGATCATGCCTAGCTTTGTACTTGGCTTGAGATTTCTCTAGTTATTCTTTGACTTTGAGATGGATTTGTCGGATCCTCTCAATGAATTTGTTTGCTCTAGTCACCTCTGTGTCTCATGTCTCCTCTCATCCTGCTGCCCAACTGCTATGTCCAGTGGATTTGTAGGTAGATATCCCAAGCATGCTTCGAATGGTGAATTTATAGTGGATGTGTGTATTGCTCAGTTATAGGAATGTTGAATGTAGGCTAAGGACTCATCCCAAATCCTTGGATATTTGTTGTTATACCCTCTGATCAACTGTACCAAAGTCCTGTTTACCACCTTTGTCTGTCCATTTGTTTGTGGATGGAAAGTTGTGCTCCTTTGTAACCTGGTATCCATCTTGTCCCACAAAGTAGTCCAAAACTTCCCCAAGAACCTGGAATCCCTATCAGAAACAATAGACTTTGGCAAACCAAAATGCACCCATACATTAGCAAAGAAAAGATTTGCTGCCTCATGTGCTTTTTGTCTTTTTACATGCCATAAGAATACACATCTTACTGAATCTATCAACAACAACATATAGATAGTCATGGCCATGTTTAGACATAGGTAATCCTCCTACAAAATCCATAGAAATGTCCTCCCACAGACGAGTAGGTACTAGCAAAGGCATATACAAACCCTCCTTCCTAGTCTTAGGCTTGCTAGTACAACAAAGTTTACATCCACGTATAAATTTTGATACTTCTTGCATATTGGGCCAATACACGTACCTTTGCAAGTGGGCTAGGGTCTTACCAACACCAAAATTTCCCGCTACTTTCAAGGTATGTGCTTCCCTCATCAATAGAATTCTCTCTTCTTTTGGCACGCAAAGCTTCCCCCATCGGTAGAGCAGCCTGTCTTTGAGATAACAACCTTCAATCCCTATCCTTTCAGCCCTTTGGGATCAGAATTAACTCGAAATGTCACCCCAAAGTCTTTGTCTTGGGCATATGCCTCTCCGTAAGCTTCCTTCGTGAAGGGCTCGATCTGAGAGATAGTGGCCAAACAGAAAACTTCTCTTGTGTGGGTGGCCTAGACAACATGTCTGCCACCAAGTTTGTACTACCCTTCTTGTATTTGATCACCAGATGGAACTGCTGAAGGAACCCCATCCATTTGTAGTGCCTTGCCTGCTGCAATTTAGATTGTGCTTGCAAATACTGGAGAGGTTTGTGGTCAGTGTGCACAATAATTTCTTTACCCAACAAATAATGCTTCCATTTTTTAATTGCCTGAACTAGTGCATACATTTCCTTATCATATATTGAATATCCTTTAACTGTTGAAGTGAAAGTTTCAGAATGATAACATACGGGTTTACCTCCTGAAGCAACATTGTGCCCGTTAATGGCGTAATCACCGGCGTTTGTCTCTACTTCAAAACACTGCTACAAATTAGGAAGAGCAAGTACTTGGAGCATAACTAATCTTGTATTTCAATAACTCAAAGGATGTGTAGAGGTGTTTTAATCGCGGAGAAGCCCGGAATGAACTTTTGCATGTACTGTCATCGCTCCCACAAAACTCCCTAGTCTCTGTGGCTCTTGTAGGTTTTGGCCAGTTGGTGATGGCTTCCACCTTCTTTGGATCCACTCGTAGCTCTCCTCCTCCAACCACGTGCCCAAGATAGACAAGTGATTGTTTGGCAAATTCACATTTCTTCATATTACAAAGCAATTGTTTCTCCCTGAGAACTTGCAAGACTTGCTGCAAATGAGTTAGATGTTCTTCCCATGTGGCACTAAAGATCAGAATATCGTCTAGATATACAATGATACATGAATCTATGAAATCCCGCAATACATCATTCATCAATCTCATAAATGTAGCGGGTGCATTGCATAACCCAAAAGGAAGTACTAACCCTTCATACAAACCCCTGCTTTTTTGTTTTGCCAGGCGGTCTTCCATATATCCTCCCCTTCATTCTAACTTGGTGATAACCGGACTTGAGATCCAACTTCGTGAAGAATTTGGCATGTTGAATTTGGTCCAAGAGATCATCTATGCGGGGAAGTAGATATATGTTCTTTATGGTGATCTTGTTCAAAGCGCGATAGTCGATGCACATTCTCCAAGAACCATCCTTCTTTGGCACCATCACAATAGGCGAACCACATGGTGAGGTGCTCGGACGTATCACCCCTGGTCTAGTAGTTCCTGGAGTTGTTTCTTTACTTCAATACTCTCAAGCAAGGATTGCCTATACAACCCGATGTTCGGTAGAGGGGACTCTAGCAATAGCTAAATCTCATGCTCTACTTCCCGTTTTGGTGGTAACCCACTGAGAGCCTGAAAAACTTCCTAAAAGGACTTGAATAATACTATCCAAATCATGCTTTCCCTAGTTAGAAATCTCTAAAACTTCTACCCCATCTTGTTTATCCTTTAACAAAAGTAAACAAAACTGATTATGATTTGCCTGAATAAGTCGTTTTGCTTGGTTAGCACTCACCATAGTAACATGTGTCTTACGTTGGTGTGCCGGATGTTGTAGTTGATCCCTTCTTTGACCCATTTGTACCAGTTTTCCCTTCTCATGAATATAGCATCCCTAATAAACAAGTAAGGACTCCCGAATACAACATCAAAAGCATCAAGTGGAATAACGTCAACTTCCAAAACATCAATATATTGGGAATTTATCCCAAACTTGACCTTACATCTTCTTGTTACTTGAATTTCAACACCCTTCTTCACCCAACCCAAAGGATAAGGGTGTGGATGCTCGTAAATCTTAAGACCAAGCTTCTTTACAACTGCTTCAAATCAAGTTAGACTGAGAACCGGTATCAACCAAAGCATTTACCTTAGTTCTCTTGATCTAGATTTTGATCTAGAATAGTCTACTCATCTCCTCTTCCTGGCTGTCCATGTTGGTGGCCATGCATCCAAGCCTTTCGTCTACATCAGAGTCATCTTCGATTTCCACCTCCCCTTGTTCTTACATAGCTTGTCATGGACTTCTTCGAGTCCTTGGTTCGGTTCTTCGGATGCAACTCCGGATGTAACTTCCAACATGTAGCGTTAGTATGACCATTAATATCACAGTTCTTGCAAAAATTCTTGGGATCTTTACAAGTATTTAAAGTAGTGGCAACTTGTTTACCTTTCCCTTTCCACTTACCCTTGTTACTTGTTTGCCCATACTCTTTTTTCTGCTGATTTGTCGACTGCTTTGCCCTCGGCTCTGCTTCTCCTTGCTTCTTTTCATCATCTATGTAGTATGCTTGCACACACACCTCGTTGAGATCTTTGGGCTTGGTGGAGATGACTTTTCTTCGAAGGTGAGTGTGAAGTCCTCCCAAGTACTTAGAATATCCTCATCCTCCAAGTCCATGTTTAGCAACATGGCCTGCCTTCGAAACTCCATAGTATAGTCCTGCACACTTTGACCACTACCTTGTCTAAAATACTGCCATTTAATCATTTGGTCAGTCTTGTGGCCAATAGGATAGAAGTTAGCTCTAAGTAATTCTTTAAATTCTTGCCAAGATTTCACAATAGGATGCTTTTTTTTTTTCACAAGTGGTTAGATGGGTTTCCCACCAAACCAGATCATGTCCCTCCATTTTGAGACGTGCAAAGGTGATCCTCTCGTGCCTCGGTGGCATTATGGACACTAAAGAAGACTTCTAACTATTTTAACCATTTATCAAGCAACTCCGCATCTACTTGTCCTTCAAAGATTTTAATATCAACTTTCATCTCAACTTTAGGAGTATGATCGGATTTTACCTTTTCTCTTGTGTTTTAAGTCTCTTCTTCATGCTTTCCCCATAACTTTCCTCATGGTGGCTCCTTCCTATGCCAAACTTTTCAGCTAAGCCCCGAACCACTGAGTCCATGGAATCTTGTTTGACTGAAGTTGTCTTTTGTAAATCAGCAAGCTCTTCTTACTATCTAAACATCTTATCCATCATGGTCTCCAGCATCTCAATTCAACGGACCAAGTTCTCTTCCTCCATTTGTCACTTTGAATTCTCTGTTTCCACTTCTTTGTAGAAATTTCTAGACCACGATCCTGGATAATTGTTAGCTCTAATACCAAAATGATCTGTAAACTATTCAACTTTGGAATTATCCACAGAAACACAATTAACGTTGTTCTACTTTCTATAGAAAATGACAGAGATAGCTAGTGAATGAATTATGCTTATGCTTAGAATCCACAATTGCACGAAAGGAAAGAATTTAAGCTCATAAACACCAACCAATTTTTATCCTGGAAACCTCCAGAGGAGGAAAAACCAGTTGGGAAGGGCAATTGCTCTTTCTTTCCACTTTTATTGGCCAATTCAAAATAACAAGTACAGAATTTACAATAAGTATGAAAGAGAAGTAGATAATATCTCAGATTTCCTCCCAAATACTTGTTTGCTCTATCTCAACACTCCTTTCTTCTACAAAACACAATTCCAGCACTAAGAACTTCTTGCTCACTTGCTTTCATGCTTCGATGATCCTATTCTCTTCTACAAACATGTATTTATAGCCTCTCCCATGTCCTCCCATGCATTGGAGAATGGGAAAGGTCATGGAGGAGAAGAGATACGAACAACTGTCCAAATTTTGGGTTGTTCGTTTCATATTTTCATTTTCTGTCCGAAAGAGCCAAGACCGCCGCCCAATGCAGACCGGCGGTCCCAGGACCGCCACCTTGGTTGGGCGGCAAGCCAGAACGCGCCGCTGCACGCAGCGGCGATCCTATTACTAAAAAGACAGAACCTTCGTGTATCATTTTTCCTCTTCGTCTTGATCGCTTTGATGAAGTAGATTCATTTTGGATCCATATGGATCATCTCTGAACTCTCTTCATCAAAAGGGGAATCAAGTGGTTGACTTTGAGTTTGGATGAAAGGATGAGAAGTAGATTTAGGTGTGGGTGGTCGTGATGTAGGCCTTCTTTGCAATGGAATTGTTCTAGATCTATTTCTTTCATATTGTTTATCAGCTTCCTCTTGCTCTCTCAGGTACTCTGCCATTTTTTCATTTGATAGTTTAGGGCACTTCTTTATCCCCACACCTCCAACCCCAGTCAAATGGATTTTCAGCCGGCTATATGAGGATTTGTATCGAGTTTGACAACCATGACATATCCAAATCCGACCCACCACCAACAAGGTTCTCTACCATTGTCACATGTCTCCAAAGAGGGGAATTAGGATCATGTTTCATAGGAACTGATGTGTTTTCAGAAGCTTCTTGGCCTTGCACTCCAACTAAAGCAGAACTTGATGCCATCCTAATTTGTTTTTGATCACCAAGATCACCATAACGGCGCGAGGTGAGAGCATACACAAAGTTAGGATGTTAAAAGAGTTAAAAACATTTTGCCTTACGTAAATAATAATTAATAAATTAAATACAATGGCTTACTAATTTTTAAGTGATGTCATCCTAATCTGTTTTTAATCCTTATAAAGGTGCGAGGTGAGAGCATAAATAGAGTTAGGATGTTCCCAAAATTAAAAAACATTTTGCCTTTACATAAATAAATTAGTTATGTCATCAAACTGTTTTTCATCACCAAGATCACCATAAAGGTGCAAGGTGAGAGCATACACAGAGTTAGGATGTTTAAAAAATTAAAAACATTTTGCCTTAACATAAATAAATTAGTTATGTCATCCTAATCTATTTTTGATCACCAAGATCACCATAAAGGTGCAAGGTGAGAGCATACATAGATTTAGGAAGCTAAAAAAATAAAAAAATAAATTTATTAACATTGAACAATGCATTTAAAAATTAAAAAAAGATTTTTACTAATTATTAAATTAAAAAACCCTAAACCATGTCATCTTAATATTTTTTATCACCGTAAAGGTGCAAGGTGAGAGCATACATAGGTTTAAGATATGTTTAAACTCTAAACTTTTTTTAAAATGCAACAAAATAAATAAATAAATAATCGTAAAAAAATAAAATAAAATGATGAATTAAATAAAAATACTTGTAGTGTAGATCCTTGTTGCCTCCAAACAAATGCTACCTCCAAGGACCAAATGTGATGTCTACTCTTTTAGTTTTGAATGAACAATAAATTTAAAACAATCTCTTCCTCTCAAGTCTCAACAATTGCTTCCTCTCCTCCTCCTTGCAATGGTGGACTCCAAACAAAACAAGCAATGGCTGCCCTAAGCTCTTCAATCTCCTCCTTGCAAAACCTCCTTCCAATCTTTGCCTCCTCTAAGCTCTTCAATTCCTCTTTGGCTCTTTGCTCATACACTTGCAAAAACCAACAATGAATTGTTTGTGTGATTTCAAATGAAGGGGTGAGTGCATTTTATAGCTTTTTGAAGTGTTTAGGGTTCAATATTTTATTCATTTAAATGTTAGGGTTCATTATTTTGCATTGACTAAGTCAAAAAAATAAAAAAAGTTTTATGCCTTAAAAGGCGTATTTTCCCTTGGGTTCGACGCAGTACGTCCGGGTTCTTCCCGGGTACATCTAGACGTACCCATGGCATACCCGACAAGAACCAGGGCATACCCCGTGAGTATCAATACCCGAACCCGTACGTATCCGTACCGGATACGTATCAAGCAAGGTACGGGGGGGCCTCTCGAGAAGTATCCTGTAACGTAGCTAGGTAGATATAGGGACTTGCTAGAATGGCTACATGTTTTAGTCTTGTGGCCAAGCAATAACCAACCATAAAATACGATTTGTGCTCGCCTATTTGGAAGTATGTCACACCAATGCTACAAACTACTGTGTGGAGGGGACTATGTTTGGGTTTGCTCACGGTGAAAATGCAATTCAAGTTCATATAGTCGGTGAAATTGCATTTATGGAGGGTTGCTAGTCAAGGAATCGAGAGTTTGTAGGGAGGCAGATGGAAAGAGGCTACCATGTGCAAAGACCTCACATACATCAAAGAACAAGAAAATGCGGATACAATGACTGCCCTAAAATTAAAGCATATTTTGGCAAAGAAAATTAAAGCATGCGGATACAATGACTGCCCTAAAATTAAAGGCCACATATTTCTCCATCTCGCAATGTCGTGGCCCCATCACACTCGTCTTTGTCATCCCGCATGGCTACAAGGGTAGATGTTTCACCTCTTAGTTACAAGAAAACAAAAGATGTAGGCCTATTGGAAAGGGCATTCAAAGATGATAATTGGGTCATTGCTAACCCATAAATTGCACATTTTATTTATGCATGTCCTATCCTTTTAATGTTGTTGGATCACAATCTTTGGAAGTATGTAATGAAAGCAATCAGTGATGCCCTTAAAAGGTATATCACCCAGTGGTATGAAAAGGTGTGCACTACCATATTGGCCAAGGAGAAAACATGTTGAAAATTCATTGCAGCCCATCAAGAATTCATGGGTCCAAACAAGAGTGTCCATCGTTTATGATGGATGGAAAGATACGGCAAATAGGCCATTGATTGATGTGGTTACGTGTGCACTAAAGGGGCGATGTTTTTGAGAGTTGTCGATTGCGATCGCGGGCAAGTAAACAATGCCCAATCCATTATAAACATTCTCATAAGTCCACTAAGATGGTGGGGCCTCAAAATGTTGTACAAGTTATAATAGACAATACAAAAAATTGCAGAGCTGCAAGGATGTTGGTTGAGGGAAGGTACGGGCACATATTTTGCACCCCTTGTGTCGTTCATTCCCTCAACCTAAGATTACAAAATTGGGCACCAAAAACGCTGAGATCCAAATGTTCATCGACAACCACCACGTCCCAAGCCATCTTTAGGAGCTTCTCGAAGTTCGCAACTCTTTTTCAATATTATATTAATTTCTTATGTAGTTTGTAGAATTTTGATTTTTGAACATTTTACTTGTTTTAATTTTTTATTAGGTTGTTAAGACTTGATTTTCCTCACACATGCTCGTCTTGAGACAACTTGTGAAGGTGAAAGATTCATTGAGTCACATGGTTATTAATGTCAATCAAGGTGCATGGAGGCATGCAAGCACTAAGAGAAGCTGCAAAAGTGAGGGTTGATCCTTGATGACAGTGGTGGGATCGCCTGGAGTACTTGCTCATATTTACCGAGTCCATTGTGAGCATGCTCATTTGTTGATGTTGAACATCCATGTTTGGGTGAGATTTATGATGGAATCAACTCAATGATTGAGTCGATTAAGTCCATCATAAATGACAAAGAGAAAGATCCTACAGAGAGCTTCAAAGAAGTGCAATCGCATCTCATTGATAGGTGGAACAAAATGACCACCTTGTTGCATCTTCTTTCTTTTTCCTTGACTCCAAAATACTACAATGTGGAGATCCTTTCTTTTCCTAAGAGGGTCGCACCATATAAGGATATGGAGGTTAGTGAGGGGTATAAGGCAGCCTTGACTACACTTTCCCAATCCAAAAGTACATGACGCAATTAGGAAGGAGTTTGTGGATTTCATATTCGAAGGGATCAATCCATTAACACTCTTCGTGACAAGTAAAGATGGACGGTTATTCATGGTGGTACCTCCATGGGCAAGCATACCCCCACCTCCAAACACTTGCATAAAAATATCATGCCAAGTTCGATATTAATTTTTTATATCCTTCTTTTCTAAATTTTGTTTTTGACATTTTACTTTTAGAAATTTTTAATTTAAATTTTGCATTTACTTTGTGGCTTGTGTCAATAGGTTGTGATTTCTTCTTCAGTTGAGTGGAACTGAGATACCCACTCCTTTATCCACTCAATTAACCACAACAAGTTAGGGCCGAAAAAGGTGAGAATTTGGTCTTCATGCATTCCAACATGCGCCTTCTATTACACAAGCAAGATGGGTACAAACAAGAGGAAACAAAATGTTGGGATGTAGAACCAAAGACTCCAAACTTGGAAACATCTAATGAACCACATGATGGTTCTACTTCTAATGATCACGTGATGGTTCCAATGATACTCTCCATGAATAAATTGGAGAGCATTATGATTATGAATATGCTTATTTGTCTTAATTTTTGTGTATATGTTGTAACATTTACACAATGTACTTGTTCTAAGTTTGATAAATGAATATCATGACATTTGGCATTGAATTATCAAATATGTTTTATGGTTATTTTGCTTATTTTGTTTACTTTGCATATTATATGGTTAATTTTGCTTATTTAGCTTCTTCTTTTTAACAGCCATACCCAAATCCGAACACAAGCGCAAGAAAAAAATTGCCATTACGGCGTATTGTGTCCCATCCCCATATTTGTACCCATATCAACATACCATGTCCCATCCCCACATCCATACCCTTACTAACTACCTAAATCTATATATATAATACATATACATATATATAATATATATTATATATTCTTATGAATATATATGTAGACACAAAATCTATGCACTTTGGTACATTTCTAGGTCTTAAAGCATACTAATGTATACATGATTCCTAAGCAAGAAAACTAGTGGTTGACAACTTCTTTTAGGTCTTTTGCTTTATCTCTTGTACTTTTATTGGCCTTACACATCTTACAACCTTGTCGGTACTTGATTGATTTATCTTTTATGGCCTCGGACACTAGCGCACAATTAGGACAGAAGCACCCAGGCGTTCTGTCTCTCCTGGGCGCTCTTGACCCTCTCTATCATTTTCTTACCCTTTTGGGTCTCTTTTACTTTTTGGGCACCTTTTAGTACTTTGGGTCAGCCTTTCAATTGTCAATTACGAAATTCAAACAAGGGAATCATATATATATATATATATATATTTGGTTATTGCTCTCAAATAAGCATTATCTATCACCACCTAAGCTTGCATAAAGGCATAATACATCTAGCACATACAAGGGACAAAAGAAGCATCACTTTGCATACACGTGACATAGGAGGGGAAGTTAATTTTATTCCATTTCACACATTTGCATACTGGAGCAATCTAAATCTAGTCGTCTATCATTGTGCAAACTTGCACAAGGGCAAATTAGGCATCATTACACACACATACACACAGAACTACATGGAGTTTGAGATATAGTGCAGCGCTCGGTCTTAAGATCACTCTTCGGGTGACCGCGTCACAAGTTAGTCCGACTCTATTCAATCGCATCTTATTTATTAGGTTTGATGTGGTTTGTGGGTATGTGCAACTAGTTATCTATTTTGTAGGTTACATGTACGACCAACAACATTGGAGCAAAACTAGAGAGACAAAAGAGGATCAACAAAGTGAAGCTCTTCCAACCTAGAAAAGGCCAAAACCTGAGTATCCGAGTGGACACTAATGCCGGATCATCCACTAGAGCCCAGGTGCTCTTGTCCTCCAATGGGCGCTTTTGTCTTGTGCAGTTCCGAGTTCTAGAACCCTCGGTGAGCCTTAATGACACTTTTCTTAGTTCGTTCCAGCAATTACTCACCCAGATCATCTCCAAGTTGCGCAAAATCAGCTAAGTCACCTTCCTCTCTCATTTACTTAGGGTTTCATATTGTATAAGCTTATTGCTTACGTCTTTACTTGTAGTTTATCACTTGTATAGCATTAGTTAAAGAAGTTACTCTGAAATTAAGATTTAATTCAATTTAAATTAAATCATTTGGTGAACCCATACTCTTGATCGAACACTCGGATCCTTATTTTGCATGCTCTACCGGTTGTGTTCTTCTCCAAACCCAAACCCTAGTTGCATCATGGCCCCTAAGGTTCCTCAAGTCTCCCTGTATCAATTACTTCAAATGCACCCACCTTGCAAAGATGTTCTCCAAAAATCCCTAGACATTATGTACCTCCCTCGTAATATGCCACCTTCACAAGTGCCATTTTCAATCGTCTCTCGACCCACCTATTAGTCCTGATAACACATCCTATCAAGTTATCTTAGAGTCAATTCAAGCTTTACACCATGCTTTTCAAGATAAATTTCAAGCTATGGAAACCACAATTACATCCCTCAAAGATGAAATACAACATCTTAAGGATGTTTCTCATGCCCATGCTAGTTCTTCTTCTACATTTCATCCTGATCCCATGTCTACTACATGTGCTCATACAAGTGAGGTCAAGGTCTTACCACAACAAAGCACCTCTCCAATTTGATCGGAATCTATAAAACATGATATATTATTTGCGCTACTCGATAATCACTTAATTACTTTCTTACCTAATCATTACCACCCTCCTCATCAAGTTATTCGATACAAAAGTAGACCATTTTGTAATTACCATGGGATTAATGGACATTGTGATGACAATTGCTATGCTTTAGAACAAAAAATCTGACATCTAGAGCGTAAAGGTCTCATTTCATTTGTTACACATCATTTTTTTCCACGCTCATCCCCAATTACCAAATCCCAATGGTTCCTAAATCTAATTCTTCTATCTCTAACGAGCATCACGCCATAGTCACTCTTGTTCCTTCTCCAATCACGCAAAACCACCACAAGCCCCACCTAAGGCCAAACCATCAAAGGAAGCACAACCAATTCACTCTACACAAGCTGTGATCCGTCACCTACTTACATGTCCTCCGTTAGACCCAAAATCTGATGTTAGTCATACTCTTGCTTCTACCTACCATTGTGATGACCATATATTTTCTTATGACACATTTCAAAACTCGCCACCATGGCATGGTCTCTCTCACATCATCACATAGATCTCCATCACTCACACACTTGGGGGCATCGACCCCCTCATAATCGCACGTTTTAATCAGCGTTACCTCTCCATACTACTCATATACACATCTTTTGCTTTGCAATTCATGTCAATATTTCTAGCAACACTTTCTCTTATCTACACTATGACCACACCTTGCTACATCTATTTATGATCCTCATGCTTACTTATGGATCTCACTATTCATGATACACACTATACACTTGTCATGCAAATGTGCAACATGAAAATTCAAATTTTCAAGCATGACAATGGACCCAATGTCAAAATTTTGATTGTAAACCTTCCTGACACTCTCCTAGGTCAACCCATCCCTGTATCGGGCCTATCCTATCCTTTCAAGTGGTCTTATGTGTTGTGTCAACCTTGTCCATAGGTGATTTGGGCAAACAAGTTCATTCAAGTGCTTCCGAGACAATATCTTTCAAGGCAGACTTTTCAAGAGACTTAGGAATGGCTATTTTTAGCCTTTCTAAGGCAGTGCACGTCCTTCAAAGCGGAGTTGAAGGCCCAAATTCATTGGAGAATGATATTAAGGAGCTAGGAACATTGTGCAACTTATTTTGGAAGATTTTGGAAAGTTTCAAAGGTTTTGGAACAAGTTCAGCAAAAGCAGGTTTTCAAAGGTGAAGGAGCTTGCAACTCAAAACAACACCTGAGCTTCGGGAAGTGATTTTGGGAGCTCTGTAATGAATTGGAGGTCAAACAAAATATCAATGGAAAGGTATTTCAGTGCTCTAAGTGATGGTGGTTTCATATTTTTCACAAGACAAGCTTTTCTTCCTACGATCTATTCTCTTGCATGCACAACATGTGGTCCTAAGAAAAAGGCTATTTTTAGGGGGTTAAGTAGAATCAGAGCATGAGACCCATCCCATTCTTCTCAAAATGTTCTTTCCAGTCAAAATCATATAAAGAAGTTCCTGAAAAGACCTTTGGATGCTCAAGATATGTCTCCGTCAAGCTTCTCTCCAAGGTATGCATTGGGACTTAGTCACTCCCTGTGCCGAGGCGCAATTTCTTGAACCGCCCCGTCCCCTTGGGACTTTAAGGACACAAAAATGTGCCCAGCCCCAAGATAGCCCCCTGGACCATCATGTGACCCTAGTGGAGCTCAAACAAACCAATTAAGCCCCTTTGCACCCTTCTTAAACTCTCTCCGTCATTAAATCCAGAGCGCCACTTGTCATCTTCTGGTGAGGGCGCATTTTCTTACACCTTGTGTCACATCCCCTCGGGACAGTTGGGACACAAAAACGTGCCCCATGTTCAACTTGGCCCTTGATCCGTCATGTGACCCCCGAGAAGGTGCTCCACAAGCCATTTTTAGTGCTCTCTACCTCCACAAGCCAACATCCGCCACTTGTCATCACCGGTTTTAGTCTTGTCCCCTGGGACAATTGGAACACAAAAATCTGCCCAAACCTTGCCCCTTCCCGGTCCTCCATATGACCCATTTCAAGGGCCCAAACATCTTAAACTCTCTCCGTCATTAAATTAGTGCCACTTGTCATCTTCCTCGTGAGGGCGCATTTTCTTGCACCTTGTGTCTTGTCCCCATGGGACAATTGGAACACAAAAATCTACCCAAACCTTGCCCCTTCCCTGGTCCTCCATATGACCCAATTTCAGCCCCGAGGGCCCAAACCTTGCCCCTTTGCACCCTTCTTAAACTCTCTCCGTCATTAAATCCAGAGTGCCACTTGTCATCTTGGTGAGGGCGCATTTTCTTACACCTTGTGTCACATCCCCTCGGGACGGTTGGGACACAAAACGTGCCCCATGTTCAACTTGGCCCTTGATCCCTCATGTGACCCCAGAAGGTGCTCCACAAGCCATTTTTAGCCCCCTCGCTCTCTCACCTCCACAAACCAACATCCGCCACTTGTCATCACCAAGTGAGGGCGCATTTTCTTGCACCTTGTGTCTTGTCCCCATGGGACAATTGGAACACAAAAATCTGCCCAAACCTTGCCCCTTCCCTGGTCCTCCATATGACCCAATTTCAGCCTCGGGGGCGTTTTAAGTGCTTTTTCTCTCCTCCACCGGCTAATCCCCATTTGCCACTTGTCAAGCTGAGGTTGAGGCACATTTTTGTGCACCATATTTCCCGTCCCCTGGGACAATTGGGACACAAAAATGCACCCAAGCCCAAAGGAATTTTAAAAGCCACCTTTTGTTAAAAATACAATTGTCGTGTTGCTTCTCCATGTGCGTTTAAGAAATCACTGTCAGAAGAAATTTGCAAGAAACTCACTACCCCTCTTCATTTCTTCATTTCTCCTCCATCCAACCGGTGGTCAAAGGTCTTTGCAAAACCTCCATTAAACCTACAATTTCTTCAAACACCTTTGTCCATTCTTCACCAAATTGACTTCGTGGCCAAAAACATAAAAGCTCATATCTCACAATCTGGTACACAAATTGACGTGAGATTTTTTGCAGACTTCTCCATTTTTGAGGCCTTCAAGAAGCAAGTTGCAGCATTTCAAGTGATGTCCCGAATTTTTAATGGCAACAAAACCCCCATTTTGTGCCATGGCTTTCATTCCTTTGATTTCCCATCACTCCAACGGATATATCAAGCTAAAACTGTGAACACAAATTCCAGGAGAAAACCTATCCCAATGAAGTTGGTTCCATCACAATCTGAGGTGGGAAAGAACACTTTCAAAAAGCTTAGTGACTCCATTAATGGCTGCCATGGTAGCTCCATACCTGAAGCTCTCACTAGGAAAAATTTCATTTTTATTTCCAAGCATTCGGTGGGCGAAACACAGTGAAATTTGGAGCATGAGATCGCGACGAAGAGCCGAATCTAAAAATATTGTTCCCATCATAAACCAAGGCCATTTTTGTCACTTACTAAAAATAGCATATTCTATGCTCCACATGCTAAAAATAGTAAGTCCCCTAAATTGCAAGTTTAAATCACCCACGACATGTAAACAAAGCAGTAAAGCATAAGGCAAGGCAAAATGGCAATTTTCCCAAAATAGCAAGTCGGGTAAAAACAACTTGCTAAAAATAGAAAGTCTCTATTTTGGGTGTAGAAAGTTGTAGATGGCTCCGTCTTCACTCATCTTTCCATTTTTGAACTCTTCACATGGTTACAAGATGATCTCATAGCTCAAACAGATAAATGAAGCCTCCATATGGGTCTTGGAAGCATCTTCTTGGTCTCAGTTGTGCCCAAGAACATGGTGAAGCATAACAGAGGAATGTCGGACCACTGAGCAACTGGAAAAGATTCAAAGAGCGTCAAGGACTCCATTGATTCATCAGAGTAAGTCATTGTGTTTATCATATGGGATGGAAAACATCATCACCTCATCAAGATGAGCTGGTTGCGAGTGAGATGGTTGGTTAATTGGGCAAGTTGAGCTAAACTAGCAAGTAGTGAGTTTGAGTTGGGTTGGTGTGGTGGTGAGATATGTCAAGAACTCATCCTTTCTCATGAAGATGCCTATGCTAGTGAGCCAGTCAAGCAAGTTGGGTGAGCTAGTTGAATTGCAGTAAGATGAGTTGGTAAACCAAATGAGTTTTGGCAAGCTCGATGAGCTGGTTGGAGTGAGTTCAGTGAGCTCGACGAGTTTAGTGAGCTCAACAAGCCCAGTGAGCTAAGGGAGTTGATCAATCAAGCATTAAGAGGATCATCATGAGCAATCATGTGGTCATCTTGAGCTCACATCAAGGGATCTCTCAACAAGTGTTTCTAAACACTCATTCGACAACCCGAGGTGTCCGTGCATCATGTAAAAGGAGGAGATTGTGGTCGTCATCGACAAGTTCATCATAGCAGGGAACTTCTTCATCGAATATGACAACCTCTCCCTTCTTCTCTCTTTCTCCCTCTTCCTTCTCTCCCTTTCTAATTCTTCGTTGGGCATAATCATTGTATTTTGTCTCATTCACTTAAGTGACTTCATAAAGTTACATTGTAAAAGTCCCTTTAATTTATAAAAATGGAACTTATTTCTCACTTCCTAGGAAGGTGAAAAGTCACGAGTTGAATGAGACCATGAAGAGTCATGTGGGGGGGTAGGCGAAGAGTCAATTCACATTGCTATAAATTGGGATGGCTTCTCCATTCCAAAGGATCCTAAAAGTTAATATTTTTGGTAGCAATTGTGAATTGTTGTAGATTGATTGAAGCTTTGTACTCATCACTACACAAGAAATGAAAGCTACTTTTCTTCCATTTCCCTTTCTCATGTTTCCTCCCTTCTCTCTTTTTGCAACTTTGTGAAGCTTAGTGATCTTGAACAACCAAGAAGGAACTTGGTGTCCTTGATTAATGCATATGAAGAATTGTGTGTCTCAATGTGGTTAGTCTCGCTATTTGTTTACATTATTGCTTTCCTCTATATTGAATGATGAACTCTGGTTATTGGGTGTGAATTCTGCAATTTGTCTGCTCACAACAATAACCTTCCTCTCTTAATTTCTCTCCTTCACCCTACATCGTTGTAATTTTCTCCCTTGTGCCTCGTACAAGCACTTTGCCACAAGTTTGGTGGAGTGTTCCTATGTGATCCCCGGCCTTTTTGGCCAACCCACAGCAATGGATAGGATTAGATTAGTTTTCATTCAATAATGGGAGTTGCACCATTCAATGCAGAGGGGCGTAGCCTTGTGAACATTGGTGGAGACACCTAATTTACCCAAAGACAACTTAGACTATACATACTCGGCTATTCTCACTCACAATGATCCAACCTATTTGTCAATAGCTCTTGATATACACACTTGGGGGCATCGCACCTACCCCCTCATTCATCATTATCAAATGTCTATATGGTCTACTTTTAGCTTTTTTACTACACTACACTCGTGCTTCATGATAAATCTTTTCAAGCATTCTCACATCTCTAGTACACACATTGTATCGTCATTACCCGATGACACACTCTAGTTCCACGGTTCATACTTGATTGTGGAGAGTCTCATTCTTAAATGAACCTCACATCATCCACACTTCACACTCGGTGCTTCACGATACATCTTTCCTATCATCTATTCTTACTCGCATACTATACCATCATTACCCAATGGCGCACTCTAGTTCCACAGTTCATACTCGACTACTAAGGGTCCAATTACTAAATGAACCTCACATCATATACTCTTAGCTTCTTTGTTATACGCTTGATGCTTCATGATATATATTTTCTAGCATTTACTCTCAATCGCATAAAACACCGTCATTACCCGATGACACACTCTTGTTCTACGGTTCATGTTTGTGATTGAGGTGTAATTCCTCTATGAACCTCACTTGTCGCATCTTGGCTACTCACGCTCCATGCTTCATGTCTATCTTTCTAAGCATCACCACATCTCTAGTACTCATACTATACCATCATTACTCGATGACGCACTCTTGTTCTATGGTTCATACTTGACTGTTGAGGGAGCATTCCTAAATGAACCTCATCTCACGCACATCCGCTAGGGGGCAACATGGCTCCTCTCATCTGCACATCTAGCATATCACAACACACCATCACATGTACACCGCATCTGCACATCTTGGTTGTATTCACTCTTGTTAGCTTATACTACTTACATGTTACACTTTGTTTCCTATGCTAGTTAGATACTTAGTATGTCATTATATATTTTCTATACACACATGCGCATTCACGTGGTATCTTGAGATGAATGCAGGACTTTTACAGATTCTTACACAATGCATGATGCTCAACACAACTCTTTACCAGTCCCGCCAAGGCTCCTGGGGGCATCTACCTTTGCTACTCTCATACTCTACACATCACAAGTCCTATTGTTACATTATTTACTACTTCTCGTTACTATCACTTTACTCTTCGCTGATCTATACATGCTTTGACATACTACTTATCTTTGTAGGATCAATACAACCATGATTGTCTGTCATTTCTTGCTTATTATTGTTTGCTATTGTTTACGGGTTATGCCCTATGTCATGCTTGATCATTGTTTGCTTATGGCCACTTTGGCCCTAATTGTCTTGTGACATTGTGAGCGATGTCCCATGTAAGCAACCCTCGATACGTAAATCGTGATTTATCGGCTGATAATCACGATTTATCTTTTACTAGAGGGAAAACGATTTATCTTTGGGAAAATTGCAATTTTTTCCCTCCCAATAAATCGGCGATTTCTGGCAAGAAATTTCAAGAAAAATTGTGGAAAATCATTGCTTAGGTATAAAACGTCAAAACTGAAAAAAATGAGTTCATTTCAAAGCGTTTAGGGTTGAATTTCTCCTGCGCGAATTCATCCCCTGTGTTTTGCTAGGGTTTCAACCACAATTAGCTTTATTTTACTATTATACATTTGTTTTTATTTATTATCAATGTTCAACTTCATTGCTCATACGAATTGACATTAAGCTGCAGCTGCAGGTGTCTAACATTCTGAGTTCGTGTATTTGAGCTTGCTTTCATTTATTTTCCTTGCATTCGAATTTGTTTTATGCATGAACTCAAATAACTCAGAGTCTCAGCCTCTTGAATCACGATTTCTGGTATAGTTCGTGTAACATTGGTAAAGCTAAATGAAACATTGGTAATAATATACCAATGTTTTACATTTAATTTAAGTGTATTTTATGAATTTAAATGTTTTTTAAAGTAGCGATAAAGTCACCGATTAATGCCGAGAAATCACTAATTCTCGATTTTCGAGTCAAATTTTGGCCTGCCGATAACGATTTTTTGAACTATGTTGCAGCCCGTTATTCGCGGCCCATCTTGTCTTCATAGTTGCTTGTTACACTATTTTCTATTGCATACTAGTTCTTTTACACTAACACATGTTTTTGGCCTATCTTGTTTACATGTGCCTTGGTTTCTACCGATGCACATCCCGTACCAAGACAGTATCCACTCTCGAATATGCATATCGGTTTGAGGTCCCCTCCTTTGGACCGCATTCTCCTGACAATCGCCGCATGCACCCCTAACGAGGGAGGCATCTATTGGGTGAACAAATCACCTTACAATAGCTCAAAGCTCCAAAACAGATCAACCAAATACAGGTGCATTGGCACAAGAACACGATTACGAGAGTGGTCCTGAATCAAACTTGGATCACGAGATACAAAGCCGACACAACCACCCAATATTGGGACGGTAGCGGTGGGCACTTGTGTCCCCACTAGCGTTTGGGTCTCGCGGGCAAAAGCAATCAAGTTCTCGATTCAAAGCACAATTTACAAAAGTATAGTTCTCCAAAGAGTGTGACACTTGCCTCTAATTCTGAGTAATTCAAACAATCGGTTAAAAAAGGTTAAAACAGTTACAAATTAGGGCGTGCCATCTGCGATTACGCTTGTTCGGGAAGCATCATGGATGGAGAGAAAAACAAACCTCTCTCCCCAACACTCTTCTCTTAGTGTGAGATTGCCCAAAAAACTCACCCTCGGCATGAGATCGCCCAAAAAACTCGCTCTCGGTGTAAAATCGCTCAAAAACCTCACCATCAACATTCAAATCCAGCAACTCCAAGCAAACAGACAATTTTCTATCTCATACTCTCTCACACATTAGGTGCACTCTTTCCTTTACACGCTTGTTACTTATACATTACTATGATTTTTCACATACGGAACTTTGACTACTTTCTCACTCTTCTTTTGCAGGTCTGTCCTTAATACGTAACAAGAAGCGTACTCACATCAGCAAGCACAAGCTTCAACAAGACACTACTACGCATAAACTTCACCCCTAAGGTCTACCTCCCTTCCTAGTCTCCATGCTTCACATTGTGATCACTTCACGCTTCACTTGTCCACTCGACACACTATCGGCAACACTCTTCTCTACAGGATTACAAGGTACGCATCATTCTATCTACTTTATGTTATCGAGTATTCACTCAACAACATAAAGTGGGGCAAATGTAGACACAAAATCTATGCACTTGGATACATTTCTAGGTCTTAAAGCATACTAATGTATGCATGATTCTTAAGCAAGAAAACTAGTGGTTGACAACTTCTTTTGGGTCTTTGCTTTATCTCTTGCACTTTTATTGGCCTTACACATCTTACCTTGTTGGTACTTGATTGATTTATCTTTTATGGCCTCGAACACTAGCGCACAGTTAGGAAAGAAGCACCCAGCGTTCTTGTCTCTCCCGGGCGTTCCTAACCCTCTCTATCATTTTCTTACCCTTTTGGGTCTCTTTTACTTTTTGGCACCTTTTAGTACTTTGGGTCGGCCTTTCAGTTGTCAATTACGAAATTCAAACAAGGGAATCATATATATATATATATATATATATATATATATATATATATTTGGTTATTGCTCTCAAATAAGGGGCCAAGCACTATAAGCATTATCTATAACCACCTAAGCTTATATAAAGGCACAAGAGCATTAAAAGGCATACATCTAGCACATCCATACAAGGGACAAGGGTTGCATCACTCTACATACACAACATAGGAGGGGAAGTTCATTTTATTCCATCTCACACATTTGCATACTTGGAGCAATCTATATCTAGCCCACTATCATAGTACAATTTACAAGGGAAACCTAGGGCATCATTACACACACATGCACACGAAGTCGAGATGTAGTGCAAAGACTCGATCATAATATCACTCTTCGGGTGACCATCGGGGTTAGTCCGACTCCCCATTCTCGCATCTTATTTATTAGGTTTGATGTGGTTTGTGGGTATGTGCAGCTAGTTATCTATTTTATAGGTTACAGTGTACGACCGCAACCTTGGAGAAAACCCAAAGCGACAAAAAAAGATCAACATCGAAGTTCTTCCAACCCAAAAAGGCCAAAACTTGAGTATCTAAGTGGACACTAGCACCGGATCGATCACCACTAGCACCTAGACGCTCCTGTCCTCTAGTGGGCGCTTTTGTCATGTGCGATTCGAGTTCCAAACCCTGGTGAGCTTTAATGACACTTTTCCCAATTTGTCCGAATAGTTACTCACCCGATCATCTCCGGGTTGCGCGAAATCAGCTAAGTCACCTTCCCTCTCTCATTTGCTTAGGGTTTCATATTGTATATGCTTATTGCTTGCGTCTTTACTTGTAGTTTATCACTTGTATATCATTAGTTATAGTAGTTACTCTAGAATTAAGGTTTAATTCAATTTAAATTAAATCAATATAATATATGTACATTACATATATGCATAAATATGTACATGGATAAATAATATATATACATATACATAAATATGTACATGGATAAATATACTATAATATATATACATATACAATATATATACACATGTAAAAGCATGTCTATACTCTAAAGACATGTATGTTTGTATATGAGTTTGTATATTATATTGTTAGGTACTTTTTAGGTCACCTGTCTAGCAAGACACCAATTTCATGAATGAGAACCCCCTGTGGAAGCCCAAAAGGCAATTATTTTTCCATTTAGATTATATATTATTCAATGAGGTGTATATACAATACATAAATATGTACATAAATAAATAATATATATACATATACAATATATATACACATGTAAAAGCATGTCTATACTCTAAAGACATGTATGTTTGTATATGAGTTTGTATATTATATTTTTAGGTACTTTTTTAGGTCACCTGTCTAGCAAGACACCAATTTCATGAATGAGAACCCCCTTGTGGAAGCCCAAAAGGCAATTATTTTTCCATTTAGATTATATATTATTCAATAAGGTGTATAAACCCAACCCCCTTTGCATTCGGACATGTGTCCTAGAGTACATGCACCTTCGCGATTAATGTATGTTGGGTGAATTTGGACCGCATTCTTAAGATTTGTAAACATGGATCCATTCAAATGTACCCCATAATCGTTACACCATAACTTCCCCACATGTCTGCAAGAGAGATGGGACATTTTACTATGGTTAGAGAAATTTAAACCATTGGCACGCTCTTACAAGTGCCTCCCATTAAGATTACACAAAACCCCTTGGACGGATATATATATATATGCATATAAGAATAGAATATTGGGGTATGTGCGTGCAAAATGTATTGGATTCACACATACGCATTTCAAATAAATATATAAATAATGAATTGTGATACTTATTGAGTCGTTATTTAGTATGAGACCAATCCTCTCAACTATCATCTGATGTTATATTTTACTTGCAAGTCTATACTTTCCAAACCTATATTTTTTTAACTTACTCCTCAATTTTTCAAATTCCTACTCATTTGGTTTCCATGCTCCCCAAATTTGAAAAAAGGCTTGAGTGGGGTCTTTCCACCTTTTAGGGTGTCGCGATTGCTTTTATGCATCTCTTTTGTTTTACATAGGTAGAGACATCTAGTGAAGTGTTAAAATGCGTCATGAGACATCTTTTGCCTTACTAGAGATGCCTCTTAAAGTAGGGAGATATCTCTCACAAGTCTCCATGTCTCTAAGAAGCATACCCATCTTCAAAATGTGTACCCTGCCCCAAGCTATGCATTTCTCTTTTTCAATATAGAACATTAATAAGTATAAATAGAAATAAAGAAAAAATACATATATCATAATATCAGACATCATCAAGTGAAAATACTAATTGAGCGACTTTTTTGACCTTGTTGCATCTATATTGGCACCAAAAACTCCGCATTTAAAAATAAATAAAGAACCTGGATTTTTGTCTTTTGGAAAAGAAAAATTGTTTTTTTCTATCTTTATTGAATTTGGGTAGATCCACATAACATTATATTTGTTTTAAAACTAGTACAGATATCTTAAATACATCTATTTGAAAAGTGCCCAAGAGAGATCAATCTCACAGCACTTATTTTGGATTTTTGGCATACCACAATTCCTAATAACTTTATTACCTTCTTCACAAATTTCCCACTAAATAGTGACAAGTGGTTTCGATCTAACTACACTAATATGTAAGGCTCGGAGAAAAAAAGGGCTCCAAATTTCCACTGTATAGCCAAGATATTGCAATTTTTCAATTGACTTCTCCAAGAAAAAGGAAAAACTCCTTAGTGACAGTCGAATAGAAGTCAAATTTCAAGTCAGAACTAAAAGTCAACACACTCGCAAACATTACAGCCCACCATCAACACCCAGCTGCATTGTAGAACATCTCCGCATAAAGAATAAATGAAGCATACATTCTATTAAAAAAACCAAAATCACTTGCTTCCAAGTTCCAACAGAGAAATGGTCATCTAGAACTTATTTACTCAAGACATGCTGACAAAGTCATTTCCTCATAAATTGTTTTTCCTGGCAGAGAAATGGTCATGAGAATTTTCCAATTTTTCATAGCCTACAATTATTTAGAATTTTCTAGATATTTTTGCATAATTCACAAGCGTGCACACGCACACACGTGTGTTTAAATTATACAAAATAAATATTTAAATTCTGAAAAGTCCAAATAATTGCAGAGTACTACTGTACTAGCACAAGTTTGGATGCACAACAGTTATGCATACATACCAACAAGCTTTAAAGTTCTAAGGGCATTCTCTCTTAAAATAAAAATAGTTGGGAAATAATTTGAAAAGACCCATTGTGTGCCTTGACACATCTCTTACAATATCCAGCAAGAGCAGAATTGAAAGAAAAGTAAGAAATTATTGGAGACAAGCTCACAAACGGAGAGATAAAGGCTTGTTGTGTTATTGTTCATTCAGTCAGAAAATGAAATGGGTGAACATAAAATTGTCAAATAGCCATTATTACAAGGTTGATCGAATGCACCTACCCTTATTATCAATACCTTTTATAAAGCACAGAGTTATAGTGTACGTACAAATAATTAAAATTTATTGTATTGGCTAAGGAAGTTCTTGGCTGATTTACAATTGCATCGGATGTGGCCAATAAGTATAATTTGTGATAACCAGGGTGTGCTCATTCTAGTTAAAAATCCAGTTTTCCAAGCACATATCAACCAAATAAGTTAACTTTACAATTTTATTTGTTTGCTAACAGAAAAAGGTGTTATTGAGCTGATACAATGTCAAAACTTGGGAACAAGCAGAAGATATGTTTACAAAACCTCTCTATATTGAAAAGTTTATTAAATGAGTCTAAAAACTTTATGTTTTCATATGTGACCATTAAAGAAGGATACTGCACTTTTATAACATAAGTACATATGGACTTATATTTATGACCATTGTATGAACTATTCTAACAAGAATAACCTGAAGGCCTGTCAGAATGTCTACGCAAACAGGCTATAGCATAAGCTGCAACAAATAGAAATTTGCACATAAAGAATAGTGGGACATCAAAAATATTTCAACTGCAGCACAATGATCATGAAAGGTGTAAGACAATGTGATAAAGATCTGGTATGTAACAAACGGAATGCAAATAGCAAGAATGATGCAAACACAAATGGGAATTGACAAACTTACAGATTGGAATAGTCGCAAAAATCCACAATCTTTTACAGAAGAATCATTTTTAGTTGATTTCCTTGCTCTTGAGCTCTTAAGAGCATCTTCTATATCTTCCAGAAGAAGTTTCAAAAGAGCAATATGAATTTTCCCAAGTAGCATTGAATCCTGCATGAGTTTAGAGCATTAGAAATCGAAACCAACCAAAAACATGGAATATTGTTTTAATCTTGACAATAAGACATGACAAGTCCATAGCTCTTGTGTGATTTTTAGCAAGAAGAAAATTCATAGTGATTGCTATGATAGTGTTCATGTAATTTAGAGATATATTACTCTTATTGGCAATGTCAAAGTTAACATGATGGAACAAATTCTCAAGTGTTTATGCAACATTTACTAATTTTATAATTATTTATTATAGTTTACATATTCTTAAGGAAAAAGTAAAACAAAATTAATTACTGCAGGATTTATTTATTAAAGTTTTACCCACACCAACAAATAAACAAAGGGACAAGAGCAAAGAAGCCAAGTAAAGCATTGATTATTTGGGATCACCCAAAATCACACAAGTCAAAACTTAATTTAAATAGGGGCTCCAAAGGCAATCCAAGAAGAGCTGGTGTCTACTATTAGATTGTGAAGAGTCTTTGTTGGGGGCTTATACTATCTAACTTATCAAAGGTTCAAACAACGAAGCTTGCACCATTTGAGTTTTCCAAAGCCTCAAAGTGGCCCTTCAACTCGACTCCAAATAATTAGTGGGGAGAGAGATTCACAAATTATCATTAAAGCTCTAAAATCTCGACCAATTTCAAGCTGAAAGTTACAAGGAATCTTTCCAGAGTCCATTGACCTCTTTCGCTACTTTGATTTTGTCTCCTTTCAAAATTGTTACATGGAAGCCAATAAGTCAATTGATCACCTGGCAAACGCTGATGTGCTAAAAGACAGACACAAGATGGTAGCTAACAGTTCTGCAGAAAACTGTAAAGGATTTAGTTCATATGTGGATAGGACATCTCATCATGACGAGAGATAGAAAAGACACTGTTTGAGAACAGCTCATGCCCAATTCTCCTCATTCCTTCCCCTCTTTCTCCATCTTTGTTTCCATTGGCTCTGAAACTCTGTTCAAAAGTGGTTGGCTTCAATAATGGTGCAGAGGAACATTAGAGCCAATAGTGGTAATGGCAAGGGGCCCAATTGCATTGACATCTGATAAATCAGTGACGAAATTGCTAACAAAATCCTTAAGGGGGTGTTCCAAGTGCCAAATGCAACCATAATGAAATACATTACAGCTATTTGTGGACCGGAAAACCTATGCTTCAAGGAAGGAGAGAAGAGGAACGGAAACTCCGTCAGTGGCAGTTTTGAAGCAAACTTAAATGTGAATGTTCCAGATGAAGTGACCTGCAAAATGGATTCTGCATGCTGTGATTGAGATAACCCAAAGTCAGTAGTAGTGAGACCAGCGAAGGATATACAACAGCTCAAGGATGAAATGGAGGTCCTTACCCAGCTTGTTCTGAATCTGAACTCTAGTCAGGATGCCATGGCCCATTTTTTGAGTGGCGAAACTAGAAATAGACCACGGTGATTTTCTTATAGTCAACAATACCCATGCCTTTGTATTCTCCAAAACATCAACCTAGGTCTGCTTCAGCTTCCTCTGCCAGCTTAAGGAGAGCTCAATGTGCATGGCCACCCCTGTGCCCCAAATGTTCAGCTTTTAATGGTTTTGGATGGTAGTTTTGATGCTGATCTTTGGCAAACCATTTCCTATTGACTGTCTCTCTGTATCAAGTTCTATATTTTGTCCTGCCTCATTTTGTAACTAGAAGCCAATGTTATCGTCAGTCAGTAGTTTTGAGCTTTTAGCTCCTGGGTGCTTCCACCAGTCATGTGGGCGAGTTGTCACACCCAAATGTGGCTAGGTTAACTTTTGAGATTCTTCCACCTGCTTAAGGAGATCTCGATGTGCATGGTCACCCCTGTGCTTCAATTGTTGAATTTCTGATGATTTGGAAGGCGGTTTTGATGGTGGTTTTTGGAAAGTTGTTTACTATTGATTGTTGTTTCTGCCTCAAGTTTTATATTTTTTCCTGCCTCGTTTTGTGGATAGAAGAGAACATTATTTAGGGCCCCACCAGATTAATTAGTTTGCTTTACCTTTTGAACATGAATCACATATACTCTTTATATGACAAAGCAACCATCACATTTTTCTATGCTTAAATCAATAGGAATCATGGCACATACATGATCATGGAAGGCCTGAACAAATTCATCCAGAGTGAATGAGCACATGTTGATCACACGAGCAAAAGTATACAAGAATCGAAATACCTGCAAAAGGAAGCAGAAAAGCAAATTTAACCTTAGATCAGCCAATACGATACCAACATGTAGATGAAAACCATTTTAAGTTGATTTACTTCACGTCTGAGAGGGAAAAGTACAAATTAAGAAATCAGCATCTTTCAGATTTTGTTTTTGCAAAATTCAGTATCCTTTCGAAAGAAAAACTTGAGGCAATTTTGCTTTATAGGAGTGATACTAACTTCTATCATCAATGTTATTTATCATAGAGGCCAAAAATATTCTTAATCATTATACCTTGAAAAATATATATGTAACACAGTCCAAAAAAACTTTCAGCAAACTAGAAACTAGCCTCAATTTTATGAAAGCCTATAAAGTTCATAAATTCTATGATAAAATATGAGCTTCTCATTTTAGCAGCACAATCTAAAATAAAATCCTTAAGAGTTCTAAATATGCAAGAAATGCCCTAAATTAGGGCCCATGAGTTATTTCAGCTAAAAGTTTTGTATATAAAAATCAGAACAAAATTATAGTTAGAAGCATATTATCAAATATATCCCATAAACATTACAAGGACTCACTATGCCCATGCATAAGCAACAAATTTTGAAAAGAAATTACGAATTTATGACAGAGTACCTCAAAGGCAGAAACTGCAAGCAATTGTAATCATGATTTTGTAGAAAAAAAGACCTCTGACACATGGTTAAATGATTATCTAAAAATAAACTATATCAAGCCCTGTATGAGTGACATAATTGATACCATTCATAGAGTCCTTAAAATTTTATTCCCCTTACCATAAGTCAGCATGGTCCTCCCCAAGAAATGCTCAAAATAAAAAAATCTCAACATAATTCATATTCCATTTCAAAAATTGTAGCTGCTTGCCTTTTACCAAATTCATTTGAATCCTGTTCTTAACTTCCATCACAGCAACCATTCCTAAAATCAAATAATATGAATAAGCAAAATTTGTAGGAGTTAAAATTACCATGAATAATTTTTTTACATTCTCCTTTGAATCCATCCAGGGATGGGCCATCAAGGGTCTTTTCATTCTCAATGTAGCAGGTGGAAACCTTGCCAATAAACCTAGAAAAGCATCCAAAATTTACACATCAACACCAAGTTCATATACAGACACAAACTCATGCTTATTTCTATGATAAAAAGGTTATGACTTTATGGAACAAAATTCATTTACTCAAATATTAGGAGACAAGAAGTAAATCACAAGAGAGAATTTATCATAAGACTAAAAAGAAAATAACAAAAAAAAAATTACTTGTAACAAGAGAAACAAACTAACTCGAAGCATTATGAATCGTATGTCGTGACATGCATAAGTGATTATTAGAAAATGATAATGTACAGGATGATGATGCACTCTGTCAGGTGAGATTCAATTCGAGGGATTCTTATAACTCTTACTCACTATAGCCCAACTAGAAGTAAAGGCTTCCTGAAAATAATTCTAGCTCTAAATGCGATTCAGCGTTGCCAACAAGAGATGAGCCTTCATTTTGATGCTTGCAGAACTTTACGTCTATGAGTACCACGAGATTGAAACATCCGGTTCAAGTTTTCAGGTGAATATAATCTTCAATTATTTTGACCATCATAACCTGTTCAAGTCTGTCGATTTTTTGGCTATGGATGATATTGCAAAGGATTTATTGGTACTTAATCTACTATGAATTTTACATTTTGTGACACACGACAAGGCTATAGCTCCCATTGATTTAATGTTTCATTCAAATTAATCGTGTCATGAGTTATCATTCTTAATATAGGAAAGGAATTGCTTCAATGATATATTTCAACAGTTCTGTTTTCAAAGTTCACATTAATATAAGGGGTATTTGGGGTTGGTAAATAATCAGGATGACGAGAGACAATCTCTAAGCCAAATGTCTTGGGCTTCAATCAACATAAGGAGTAGCCCACTAGAGTCCAAAAGTAGTACAAAAAGTTCTGAACAAAGTATGAGATGTATAACCTTCATCATATTCAGCATATGTTGTGCCAATTTCACCCATTTCAGCTCCAACTGACAACTCATAAGAATTAATTTGAAGATCCCCCAATTCTAAGTGCTCATTGTCAACTAAATTTACTGGCTTCTTATACTTTTCCTTTTCCTTCCATTTTCGAGCAGCACTGTTGCACTTGACTCCATCTTTTTGCTTCCGAATTGCCTGCACCTGCCAATACCATTCAGGGTGATATATCTAATAGGAAATAGAGGCAAAAATCAAAAACTTAAAAATCAGTTTCCTGACAAGAGATTGCTCAAAGAAGATGATTTTTAACTCCAAGCTATTTTATAACAAATTCCACAGTTAGCTCTCCTATTTAACTTTTGCTTTAACCAATGGGAAAAACTTTACTGACCCTCCTTCCTTTTTGAATTGAACTCTGTTTCTCCTTCAATGCACATTTCTGGTTCTTTTGTAGAGTTTTCTTCTGACAATTGTTCTTTCTCTGAACACAATAAAAACAGACGGGCCACCAACCAGAAGATTTTTTAAAAATTATACATTCTGAACTAAAACACGGGCCTAAATGGAATGCTTTAACAGAATAATCTGTGTAAAATTCTTTATGAAAATGAAAATAGTAAGAAAAGGGTGGAAACAAGTGCAAGAACGAATGCATCCTTAAATCATAACCACATTTCCCATCCCAATAAGGGACAGTTAGATAATAAATATTACAAATATCCCATGTCTGACAAGTCTGCCTGGAGACTCCATAAACTATCACATTAATGGAGAAGCCAAATTCCACAGCTAGCTTTCTTATCTAACTTTCGCTTTAACCAATGGGAAAAACTTTACTGACCCTCGTCCCTTTCTGAATTGAACTTTGTTTCTCCTTCAATGCACATTTCCAGTTCTTTTGTAGATTTTTCTTCTGACAATTGATCTTTCTCTGAAATCAATAAACAGACAGGCCACCAACCAAAAGAATTTAAAAAATTTACACATTCTAAACTAAAAACACGAACCTAAATGGAATGCTTTAACAGAATAATCTGTGTAAAATTCGTTATGAAAATGGAATTACTAAAAAAAGGGTTCAAACAAGTGCAAGCACGAATGCATCCTTAAATCATAACCGCATTTCCCATCCCAATAAGGGGCAGTTAGATGATACTTATTACAAATATCCCACACTTGGATGAGTCTACCTGGAGACTCCATAAACTATTACATTAATGGAGAAGCCAAATGAAATCTAGAGAAATAGATGTTGTGGTAGTTTCCAGCATACTGAAAAGTGAAAACAAGGCTTTGTATCATTGCTACAGAAAAAGAGGCTACCATACATATAATTCAGTTGTGGAGGGATGTGTGATTGTTTAAAAATAGCAATCCCATTAGGGGTTACGAGCCTGATTATTGGTGGTGTCTCGTAAATCACCATTGCTCTAGAAAGCAAGATAAAGATCAAACGAAATAACAATCGGATTCTCAAAGTATGTGCAAAGAACATACAAGACATGGGAAATATTTCTAGGAGACTTAGCATCACATACCTCAAATATTTGCCAACACAATGGATGACCATTTGACATTTAGCCAATACTAAATAGGTTGCACTTAGTTAGCAAAGTGAGATTCAGATAGGCTAAATTATAGATCTTTGCCACTCAAAGCCTCCACGGAATGGAGCGAGCAATTTTATACAAGGTTCAAAACAGGACTCAATGTAGCACTTCTCCCGATATATAAAAGAGAGGGCATTTAGTGAAAAGGTAGCCAGAAAAAACCTGCGCAAAAAGATAATATAATTGGTGGTTGAATCAGAGTAATAACAGCATTAATGTTTGAGGTACGTGAAGCACTAAGAGCATAGCCAAACAAGAATGAAAACCAGAAAATACTGTATGTCATTTGTCGAGTTTTCAAATTTCCAAAAGATGATTAAGGAGAGGGAACATTCCTCTGATGGAGAGTAGCATTCTGAACAATTGGGACAGATAATAGCCCAAAGCAAGGTTGATAGCGACAACAATGCAAAAGAGCAAGTCTTCAAATTGGGAAGGAGCTCGGAGGCAGTCAGGGCTCTATCAAAGCTCTAGAATATATGACTTTAAAACTTCTTGGACAGGACTAAGAATTCTCTCTGGAACTGTCTAGCTGAGAAAATTGAATTCAAGATTCTAAAGAAAGAAGGTATGGAGAAATGGGGATTTCAAAAATTCAAGATTCTGGAAGAAAAGTTAATGGATCTTTGGAACAATATAAATTAACTTCAACAAAGCATTAAAGAAGATGGCTTAGACAAAGCTTGGTCTTTCCAAACGATGAGGAAAGAGGGCTCAATTGACAAGGACGATAAAAGATAAAGGTAAAGATAGTTGTTTAGGCCACTGCCAAGCGAGCCACCAATTTGGTGTGTGAAACACCCTTGCAGAAGCCCAAAAGGGGATTATTTTTCTTTTACCTTAAATATTGTTCAACGAGGTGTACAACCTTACCCCCTCTAGGTTCAACCATAACCTCCTCTATGAAGCACGTCATGCCTTCACTATTGGGCCAACTCAAGTTGTACAAAGAGATTGATTTGTCATCAACACAGTGCCCTGCTATCCTCTTGATCACATTCCGCAAGTTCAATACTGATGAAACAATTTGTTTGAGAAGCTCTACTGTTTTGTTTAAACTTCAGTTGATACATAATTAAAATGATTCCTAGTCATATAGTCTACTCAGTTAAAAGGTCGCAGTTCTAGTTAGTTCAAACCGATTTTGATATTTCTATCTTAATTTGATCAGTATATCATGCTGTCGTTATTATATGAGATTTTGAGAGGCTGAATCTACATAAAGAGCCAATATTGATTTACATTTCTATGTTGTTTTGAGAAAAGATGGTTGGCTGGCCTTTGTCCTTTAAGTTACAAGGTTTTTAACCTGTATTACTCTTTGTAAGACACTGTGTGCCGTCTTTTTATTTACAGAACAAAAATGACATCGATCCTTTTTCTATTCATCCAATCCTAGAAGACTCATGCCCTCTCAATGAACATGTGTCCTGAGGATAGAATTGTCTTTTAAACATTTTCATTGCATACCAGTTTTACTCGACTCATCCATGTCATTTATATGATTACCAAAATTCATGTAAATTATCCTTAAAATATTAAAGAATTATTAATCCAAGATGAATATTTATTATTTTATTTACAGTTGTGTTTGAATGTTTACTTATTTATTTTTTTAGTTTTAAAAATACTGAATAGAGACAGACATTCCAGAGTGGCTTAATGCAGGGATGAGATATTGTCCATCTGCATGCACCTGTAGAGTTTGAGATCAAACTTCAAATTACTAAAGTTGAAGCAAAAACACATACCTTATTCTTGTCTTCAGGCAGAATTTTGTCATTTCCTTGAAATGAAAACAGATGGCCCTGTCCTTCGTCAGGCATTGCCCGACTGGCACCTGTATTTCCTTGACATGCTCCAACATTGGTATAAAGATCATCGATATTATTTAGGCCAGAAGCATCCACTTCCACACTCAAGTTTCCAGCTTCTGCAGTCGGTGAAGAATGTTGAAGAGGCAACAAAGCCTTTTGAAGTGGCAACAAAGCCTTCCCCATCCCGGCAGATCTTGGTGGCAAAAGGGCCTTCCCCATCCCACCAGATCTTGGTGGCAAAAGCCCTTCCCCATCCCACCTGATTTTGGTAGCAAAAGTGCTTTCCCCATCCCACCAGATCTTGGTGCCAAAAATCCTTACCCTTCCATCTAGATCTTGGTGATAGAAGATTCTTCGAACAAGATAAAGAGCTCCTCCGCATCTGTAGACAATTATTTGCATAATTCGCGTTGGTCTCAACAGATAGTAACTTATGATTAAAACAATGAAATTATCAAAACTGTCTTCACCATAAGACATTGTTGTTGTCAAACATTTTTCGCCCACAAAACGCACACATTGCAGAATCCTTCATACTATCACTTCGCACTTGCGCAAAATATATAGCTTAGGTAAGTGCAAACTGCAAATTCTTACATAATAACAAGCCTTTCTTAATTCCAAATAGTGTTGAAAACAAAGACAACATACTAAATTTAATTAATTATCATATAACTTCATTCAAAAAGGAAGATATTTTTATTTTATTAAATGCTACAGAATCTGATCCAGATAAATATACTTATAAAAAGATAAGCTATAGATGGTGGTACTCTTCCACTGCCTATAAATGACTTGGTAAACATAGGACAATGAAGAGCAAAAACACAAAAAACTCTTGTGCTATACTCGGCATCCACCTATGTTTATGCGTACACAATTCTTTAGAATTTTCAAAAGTTGCAATTGATGTACATGCAAATATGATGAAGAAAATGGTAGAAACCAGTTCACAATATTTAATGCCCCATTTGGAAAACCATAAATATGACAGAAAACTGCCATCAGTGAGAACTTCCTTCCAATATTGCATTTAGAATCAAATGGCATAGTTGAACAGAACATGGTTAATTTTCTAAATTCCTCATTCCATGGATAAGCATTTCTAAGCTACAAACATATTATTGGAACAATGCCTTTTATCCAGAAAAGCATGATGCTTACATTTCAGAGTATCCTCGTTACACGAATATTTATCATGAAACTTCTCTAAGAGAAGTTTTACGAGATTACTGCAAAGAAACAATCAACAGGAAGGCAGCCATAATTTGTATATCAAAAGTGCTTTAATTATAATAAATTTCCAAAATTTTGCTCCCTAAAATGTCTATGACAATCTCAACCACAACAGATTATTGAATTGTGTGTTATATTGTTTATGTACAATCAGAGACCGAAAACGCCACTTACTTTTCTTGTTTCTTCAACATTTTTCTTTTTGCCATTTGTGGGAGATCCCGAGAAAGTTGAATGTCCTCGTGGCAGGGCTCTGTCCAAAAGAAGATCCATCCAGTAGATGAATATTAGAATCCCCAAGTAAATAGCACTGAACGAGAACAATTACAGCTGATTAAATCAGAGTCTCACTTAGAAATTGAAAATTAGAAACTGAATAGAAGACTTCTCAAGAAATACTACTTAAGTCAGAATCCTAAATGAAAATACTACTAACATAAGAATCCCAGAAAATAAGCTTTGCTAAACACAACTACTGAATAATATCCTAATAGAACTTCCTGACTTGCAGCAACCTACACCAGAATGGTCAACCACAAAATCACTACATTCAAGTGCTTGAAAGTTGAAACTTAGAAGTCGTACAAATAGAACAATTATGAGATGGAGAGTAGATAACTTGAACAAGAAAAAGGAAGAAAAAAGATAAAACAACTGTTTGAAAAAATCTCTGGATAGTAGACATCCCACCAGTGTTACACAGGGACGCGTCCCCCCCTGAAAACCAGGTATCTGGGACGCCCTGGGAACAGCAGGATGGGAGGGAAAGCCCCACCACATTTCTTGAAGGGCAAACAAGGAGGGGGCGTCCCTGAATATCAGGGACGCTTCGGGATGTCCCCTTTTTTGGGGGATGTCGAGGACGACTGTGTTTCTTTTTTTTTTTTTTTTTGGAAAAAAATATTTTTTATATTAATTTCTTTGCTTTTTCTTTAAAAACTGATTTTTAAATTGTACTCTTGTAGTGTAAGATTGTTTTTGGAAGCCACTCATCTCTATTCGAAAAAAAAAAAGTCTGTATGTATAAATCTAATTAAAATTCACTTTGGAAGCTCCAATAACTTACAAAGCCTATATGTATATTTCTATATGAAGAGAAAGGTTGTGTAGATGATAAAAGCAATAAGGAATAGATCAAAACATTTACCGGTTAACCATAACCTGACTGTATTGTATTACAAAGACATATTAAGAATCAAGAGTGATATATGAATACAGAAATTTTCGAGCACAAATGCACATGGTGGACTGTCACAGACTGCTATTCATAATTTTTTAAAATTTATTTGTATATTTTTAATATATATTATTTTAATGCCCCCTTGTACCAAAATTTAAAAAAATTGTCATCTAGGAGTCTTAGGTACACTGCTTTGGGAAGGCATGCGTCCATCAATAACATTAGAAAACTACATAAGAACACTAAAATTTAAAACAAATAAAACCTATAAACGGTTCATCATTTTGGAATAGCAACTGCCATTCAGTATAGAACAAGAGCTGGATGGTGAAATTTTTATGTGCAACAAAATAAATCTCAAGTGCTAGTGAAACATTGCAATCAAAGTGTAAAATGTGCAACACAAACAAATTACTTGCATCAATTGTGAGAAGCATTTGCCCTGCCAGTTCATAATATGGAGTGAAACAGACTCATTCCTAGTAGTAACTAAATTTGGCAGGAACTGCCCATTTGGAAGATTCTATACATAAATTAAATTCTGTTCTATAACATTTTTACACATCAAGACATCATCAATCAAATATTATTATAAGGCATCCCCTCCACATTTATGCCAGATATTTCTGTCACATATATGATATTAGTAATTACCCTCACAAGGAATCCCCATAGAAGGCATTTTGTGAGCAAGCTTTATTCAAGCATGCACTATTGTACCATACCTAGCAGACAAAACGAAGGCGCTACTTAAAGCCTAACTTGATGTGAAAGGTAAAAATATCAGAGTTACTGTTCATCACGCTCATGATTTATTATTAAGAGGCCTCCACTGGTGAAGTTGGATCCAAGCTAAGATTTATAAATTATAAAAATATAAGGAACGAAAACACAGTAGCTGCACTGCAAGGTTTAGCAGAGTTCTACAGCTTTTAAAATAAAAATCCAACAATGTTAGAGTGACCATTAATTCATAATTCCGTCCTCTTCCAATTAGACATGTATGAGGAGAATGCAAAGACCAAAAAAATGTATAGGCAAAGAAAGTATACAGAGAGAGAGAGAGAGAATTACCAATGGAACATCAAAAGCACCTTGAGGAAGGGGATCAAACTTGACACTTATTGGTGGACCATCATCATAAAATTGCGTGCATAGATGAGTTTTAGCTGCTGTAACATCTTGATTATTGCCATCCTCTTGTAGATTGTTCTGTTCCATATCCAACTCCAAGGCTCTTCTCTTTCTTCTCTTTGATTCAATCCTATAAGGATTTTGCCTTTTTCCTTGGGGTCTATCTGGTATCACTGGAAAACAATTCCCACTCTGAAATTGCATTCTGGTTGATTCTATTTCACAAGGACTTCCATTCTGCAATGTGGATCTTTCCTGTGATGAACTAATTCTCACATAAGTGTTCTCTATAGCATTTGGATTATCCCTGATATTTAAGATCCTTTGGTTTTCTCCCTCTCGTAAACTAGAAAACCTAAGGTGTTTCACTTTTTTGCCACCATCTTTTTTCAAATTTCGATTGGTGTGTGGTTTATGCCCCATGCCTATATCAGCTTTCTTTAGCTTTTTCTCTTTCTGTCTTCTATGGCAAAACCATTTATGGACCTGTTCTTTTGACAGCATTAATTCCACTGCCAGATTGGCTTTCATAACTTCTGAGGGATACTTGTGCTCTGCATTTCAAATTTACATAGGAACAAGAATCTGCAGTGAATTTACATGAAAAGAAAAGCTTACAATGATAAGAATTCAAGTACTTAATGAGAAGTTCGAGATGCATACCATATATTGATTGCATTCTAAGAGATCTAGTTGCAAATTTAACAGCTGTTTAATTTAAAGACTAATAAAAAAGAATGATCTTGAAAAACCACAAGCTACCTGCATAGAATTGCTCCAAACCCTCAACTTGCTCTGGACTTTTGAGTTTTCTTTTACTAATTTTCTCCATAAACATCTTATACTTAACCATGTTGCCAATATTTGTATCATGCTGCAAAATTCAACATAAACGGTTGTTTGTATATAGAAAACCTGAATCGAAAATACTGGACAGCTAACATATAGTCTAAACAGAATGATGAATCACCGCAGTCAGCTGCCCAATTAGAAATGCATCATGCTGGAAATGTGTATTTGGATCTTATATGTTTCCTTTATCTATTTTTTTTAATTTTCATTCCAAAGAAATATCATTTTATTTGAAGTTTGAACTATTAGATTGCTCTTCATCCATTTGTTTCCTGTAAGAATGGTCCGTCGTCAATGATGATCTCTGCAGCTTACAGGACAAATTTTAAAGAAACATTTATCTATTTAGTAGCATGTTTAATTGATGACAAGATTTAGGCACACTAACTCGTCAAGGTTTCAGTGTCTTCCTGCTCCTGTCCACCTTGGACAAGGCCTGCCTTCTCCTAAGTTGTGCAGAGATGATTCTATAGAGAATTTAGAATTTTCTTGATGGGATGATTATCCTTGTGATGTCTTGTAATCCTCAGGTCATCGGGACTGTCTTCCAATTGGATGGAGTGTTCTCCTAAAGCTACACTTTGAATGTGGGCATCTAGTAAGCTTGGATTACTGTTGAAAGTACTGAATCCCCCTAACTTATAACCCAGAAAATATATGCCTTCTATTCTTGTTAACTCTCTGTAGAGCTCTCTACTGGATTTCTTTTTTTGATTTGGTATATTCCCCATTTGGGGCAACCTTCAGCTTAGATGCCACGAGCGTAGGAGTATCTCTTTTCTCAAAGTAACCTAGGACTTGCACCTGGCCTTGTCAAACCCAACGTGTTAGATGTGTGGTATTTTACCAAATTCCAACTCTGTATCATGTCTCTAGGTGTTTTACCACTTGAGCTTATCCCGTAAACATAACTCTGTACTGTATTATTTTATTTTGATTCTTGCTGTTCTTATAAAAAATAAGTTGCTTGTAGGGTACACCAATAAGTACAACATCAAGTAGCCATATAAATTAGGTTTCACTGTTCTAGATGAGTCTTATGTCAAACTTTACAATCTATGCTAGTAGTTGCTGAATTCTTGCCATTCTAGCTTCATATAAAATGGATCATTGTTTATATCATTCTTTGGAATCTGGAAGGCTGGTAATTTTTAAAATATAGAGCATTATATAGCATATAATGCAGTTACTTAGTTGGTAGCAGTTCAACCAATTCGTAGCCACCTCTTCTTATATACTAAACTCTGTCATGTCCATTCTATACAGTGCAGTTTCTCCTCCTTTCATTTCTCTCTGTTTTCTTCTGCTAGCATTGGTATCAGAGCATTTTTCCCGAGGAAGCCCTTGATGGGTACGGGAGTGTGGAACAGAGTTTGAGGAAGCCCTGATAGGGCACAAACTGAACTGGGAATCGCGTTTTTAACCACATTTTTCCTGAACCATGAAAGCAGTGAAAACCCAGTCGCTACATGAATGAAAAGAAGTGAAAACCCAGATCAAAATCAAGCCCCGCATAAAACTGCAACATGAAGATAAAATCGAATTCAAGCATCCCTGATTCATGAAGCTCTGCTAGGGCACGACGAGCAGGTTTTGAGGAATTCAAGGTCGTATAATTGGTTACAAAGACGCCCGGCACATTACGTCTGGTGTATTCACGTTTACAGTACATTATTCTGTCAATTTAAACAAGGACAGAATAATGTAAAACTGTACAACTTATGCAACAAGCTCTAGCCATTATTTTTGAAGATTGTCTTCCAGAAGGTCCCAATGGTATCAAATTTCGGTAGAACAGGAGGAAAACTAGAACTTGCAAAATTGCTGCCACCAATATATTAAGAAGATAATTTCTAACAATTGGAAAAACTTCAAAGAGGCGCCTGATCAAATTTGCTGGATAAAATAATTGTAAAATGAAAGGAATTGCTGTTAGCAGAAGAAAACAGAGAAAGAGATTAAAGGAGGAAAAACTGCACTGCACAGAATGGACTTGACAGAGTTTAGTATTTAAGAAGAGGTGGTTACAAATTCATTGAACAGTTACCGACTAAATAATTGCATTATATGCTATATAATGCTCTATATTTTAATACCCTCTCTTAATGACTAAACCAGAAACAATACCAAGTTTGTCCTGAAATTTTACAAATGTCTTAAAGCCCATATGTTTAGTCATTAGATCTATAGACTGTGCCATAGGTGGTACTTAAAATCAGCAGTCCATTGTTGTGTTGCAGTTGTCGAATGGAGAAGGACCGCAAAACAAGAATCTGGTCATGTGAACAGAGGATATGGCAAGTGGTCCACTGATTCTTCATTACATGATTCATTGACCAGCGATGAATCATCAATGGCTGAGAGTGTCAGCCCCATCTCCAGAGTGCTGGAATCAAAACTCGGAGAGGTGGATTGAGAAATTTGTTCCAGGCTTGTGTAGCCTGTTGGAGTCTATATAGAGACTCAGTTAGCCTACAATCTAAGTCACCTTGATCATGCCCTTGCAACACCATGTAGTTCTCATCCAACCTTTTCAGGAAAGCATGGTGAAGTGCCTTCCAATCAGATTGAGTTGCTAAGGAGAGAAGCAACCAACCATCTCCACAGTAGGAGTGAGTACCAACTCCTCTGTCTTATCTATTAGCTCATGTACCCCCCTCTGTTGGGAAAGGTCTTTCACAACATAATGAGCAAACTATTCATGCTCTATTGTCCTTCGAGCAAGTACCTCTGAGTGAGTGGCTTGGCATGCCATCTCACCATGCACCTTCAGTGCAGCTGGAATAGTGGAGTCTCTATCTTCAACAAACTGCTCTTCGAATAAGGAAATCCCCAAGCATGTCCACCTCCACAATAAGTACATCTGGTATGGAGCCACAAAATAGATGATGTTCCCTCCACAATAAGTGTATGTAGGTTGACTATATCCAAGTCAACAGATCTATGGGGAATGGCTTCCTCCCAAGGCATTTCAGCCTCCTGCACATCCTGTATGGTGGAGTTGTCCTCCACACGTGCATTCATGTTGATCATAGCAGGATCAACAAGCCGATATTGGCCACCTTGCCCAATACCAAGGGCAATCATCCGTCTTTGTTTCACATTAGAGACAACACACTTCTTCCCACATAAATCCATAGAAATATTGAGATTTTCAGTTAATTGACGAATAGATAGAAGATTCTTTTGTAAAGAAGGTACATATCTAACATTTTGTACCAACAATTTATGAGCATTATTCAATACAATGCATATATCTCCTATCCCTTCTTACGACATCATGCTTGCATAACGGTGGTAGTAGTAATTTGAATAGCTAATTATGACTTATATGACTAATTTGACTTATATCCCTTAAATATTCTAAAAAACGTACAAGACTTAATGAGTAAATAATTATATCCTTTCAAACTTCTCTATATATTCACTTTCAACACTTTTTCCTCTTGCATACTACCATCTAGTATAGAGAAAAGAGCTTGGTGGTTCTATCCTACATGGTGGTTCTATCCAGAGAACTCCGGTGGTTGAATATTTTTATGATTATTATACTTCCACTTATTTTTCATAATTAACATAAAATTTCATCTCATTGAGTCACATAAAATAAAATAAAGTGAAAAAAATTACTCCAATATCACCTACTTACCTTTTCAAGATCTCCACTAGTAATATTTATCAAATCTCAAGCAAAGAAACCCTACAATCCCTTAAATGAAGGGTAGTCATTAGAAGAATCTTATATTTAATTTTGAAGAAATTCAAACTAGGTTAAGAGTAGACCAAGCTAAGTTAGAGAATCTAAAAGCCAAATCGATAATTGTCAAGTATCTATTTATCAAAAGGGCACTTCAAGGGACCTTTTATCTAACATTTATCTATATAAAATTACTCTAATTTAGAATCTAATTAGAGAACTCTATATTTAACACTCATAAAGGGTAATTCAAATGTATACCTAATTATCTTACTATATTGTGTTGAGGTAAATGGAAAAACATAGGGGGAGACACTCTAGTTTTGTATTCACACTTGTACAAGCACTAGGACTACATGGAGTTTCAGCCCCTCATTTGGGTAATTTAGTGCATTTATTGGATAGATAAAACAAGTAGTATAACCACTAAATGAAATAAAACTCCACCACACAACACTTAATTTTTATCTAATGTTTATTTGAGTACGGCCCAAGAAATTAGGGGTTTTTACTATTATAAGTGCATGCATGAAAATTTAAGAAAAAGTGATTGTATGGGAAGCTAGTAAAGATAGTGATGAATCAACCCAAAAATAAAACTAAGTATAAAACATATCTAGACACGAGTTCCAAGTACAACAGAGGCACCAAATGCTATTTTCTAGGTCCAATGCTAGCATTCAACAAGTTTATATGCCGTCACTTCAAAGTCAAAATGAGACACTTAAATATGGTAATTATCACTTTGGAAACTCAGAGACACAAAATCTATGCACTTGGGTACATTTCAAGGTCATAGAGTATACTAATATATACATGATTTATAAGAAAGAAAACTAGTGATTGATAATGTCTTTTGGGCCTTTTGCTTTTTTTCTTATACTTTTATTGACCTTACACACCCTACAACTGATCGGTATTTGACTGATTTATCTTTTATGGCCTCAGATACTAGCACCCATCTAAGACAGAAGTTTCTATCCCTTCTAGGCAATCCCGACCTTACTTGCTTTCTTCTTACTCTTTTGGGTCTCTTTTACTTTTGGGTCATCTTTTACACTTTGGGTTAACCTTTGAATTATCGATTACAAAATTCAAACAAGGGAATCATATATATACATAGTTATATCTCCCAAATGAGGGGCCAAGCACTAAGCATTATATACTACCACCTAAGCTTAAATATAAAGGCATGTGAGCATTACAAAGCATCCATCTAGAAAATCTATACAAGGGAAAAGGGCTACATCACTCTATACACACAACATAGGAGGGGAAGTCTATTCTATTTCATCTCACACATTTTCATACTTTGAGAATCCTAGATCTAGCTCGTTATAATAGTGCAACTTGCACAAGAGAAACCTAGGGAATCATTACACACACATTCAAACAGAACTACATGGAGTCTGAAATGTAGTGCAATGCTCAATACTAAGTTCACTCTTTGGGTGACCACAGGTCGATCTGAATACACATTTTGCATCTTTTTAGTAAATTTGATGTGGTTTGTGGACACATGTAGGTAGACAAATGTTTTATAGATTAAAGGTACAATAGACGATCTAGGAGCAAAACGGAACGACAAAGGGAAACTAATAACATAGATCCTCCTGCAAAGAAAAGGACAGAACCTTAGCACCTAATTGGACACTAGCACCCAGATCGGTTGCTAGAGCCTGGCGCTCTTGTCTCTCCCATGGGCTCTTCTATCCTACACATTTCTGAGTCCCAGAACCTCCAATGAGCCTTAACGATGTTGTTTATTGTTTAAACAGTTATCCTACCCATATCATCTCAAGATTCTACAAAATCGAGATAAGTCGTCCTCACTCTCTCTCTTGCTTAGGGTTTCATATTATTGCTTGTTTGTTGCTTGTCCATTTACTGTATATTATCATTGTATATCATTCATTATAGTAGTTAATTTGAAATATAGATTTAATTCAATTTAAATTAAATCATTTGGTGAACCCAACCGATCAAACCCTCCCTTCTGAATATGCATCGAATTCTCTCTCCTTCTTTTGAATTTATGGACCAATCCTCTTACCCATCTTATGCACCCACTAGGGTTTCTGGTCTAACTTCTACCGTTGTTAATTTTATGCAAGTCGTACCCAACATCCTCCTTGCTTCAATACTCCCATGCTTGACCCAACTATTAATGTGGTTAGAACTCGATGCAATAGACAACCCGTGACTCCACCTGTCTCTATTCCACCCCTATTACCTCCATAGCCCCTACTAGCACTTCCAAAGGTTATGATATCATTGAGAAAATAAAGAATATAATAGCCAAAATATCTCTTTACAATATTTTACGCAATGCACCATATTGTTGTGATGCATTAGAGGCCACCCTCCATTCCATCCACATTGAAAGTGACAATTCACATGTTGCCTTCACACATCTTATTCAATCCCTCAAGAACCTACTACACACTATATCCTTTAGCAATGAGGATATCCATACTACTATCGTTGGTGATCCTCTCTCACCTTTGCTTATCACAAATACTATCACTTCTCACTATATCAAGTGCGTATTAATTGACAATGGCTCGCTATGAATATATGTTCCCTCTCATTGCTCATGTAATTAAAAATTCGTAGTTTTTTAATCACTAAATCCTCTACCATCATTTGCGGCTATGATTCTACTAATCGCACATGCATCGACACTATCACCCTACTTTTAAAAGTTGGACCCAAAATCCTCCCCACTTCATTCTATCTCATTGATACATCATTTCAATTCAATTGCTTACTTGGTAAACCATGGATCCACACCAAGCGTGTTATTCCTTCTATAGTTCATCAATGTGTTAAATTCTTACATGATGGATATGAGCATACTATTTCCAATGATCATGACCCATTCCAATTATATTGTATATACCTAGTTCTTTGCGATGCCCATACCTCCGCTTATATCATATGATGCCGGTCAATCTAGTGCTTCCACTTCTTCTACCTCCACATGCATCCCTCCAATCCCTACACATACCACTGATCTTATATCACCCACCATATCTCCCTCTATCACTACCACTATCCCACCTTTCACTACTCCTCTCAGACCTACATCCACCTCCACTCCCCTTAATATCCTTGATAATGCTATCCAACAAGATAATGTCAAAGCACCGATGATTTCGATGATGAAGTCGATGTCGTAGAGCTTATTGATGAAAATTTGCGCAACCTCAATTTTACTCCTCTTGAGATAGATGAATCCTACTTTCAAGACACCTTTGTTGCTATTGGCCCTGGTGAATATCAATTCAAACAACCTCCTCCCTCTACTACCGCCATGGTTCCTTTCTAGGGAACCGTAAATACATTGGATGTCATGCCTCCTGCTTCATCTCCCCAAGTCAACTATGATCCACAACTCGATCCATTCACATGTACTTTATTCATTAATGACTCTTATTGGCCTCATATTCCATTCGATCCCACTTTCCCTAACACTGTTTGCACACATGAAGGCTTAACACAATTAGGATTCACACTTGTTGATCTCCTCCCCCTCATTCTCCCCACCTCTATCATGGATATGTACTTATTACTACGCTTTCGGCCTCCGTCTCTTTTATTTACCAGTCTTCCTCGCACGTCCATGTCGGACCTCTCCACTCACTCTTGGATAATATTGGCTTAACTATATTGGTGGCACCCTCGACCCCAACCATACTACCATTACCTTTCCTATCAATTTTGGCCACATCTCTATTTTCAATGATTCATTCCTTGGCTATACCAAAAGCCTATCTCATTAGTACGCACATGATTATCCACAACCACCTTTTACTAATGAAGAATATGTTATATGTATAATTTACGTTGCACAAGATCTTTATATGATCAACCTCATACTATTGCATACCAAGTCTCCAACCCAAATCCTATCGGTTACGACCCTGACAGTGACAACCTCATTGATGATTTTACTTGACTTCTCACCGTACACACACACTTTGGGGCATCATACTTCCCCCCCTCTATCACTATTAGCTGTCTCTAGTATTCAATCATATTCTCTTTACTGCATTTCACGCTCTGCACTTCATGTTTATTTTTCTAAGCATTCTCACATCTTTGGTACACACATTGTATCATCTTTAACCGATGACACACTCTAGTGCTACGGTTCACACTTGGCTATTGAGGGCACACTTCATCCATGAACCTTACATCATATATTGCTACACTTCACACTCAATACTTCACGTTACATCTTTCCTAGTATCTATTCTAATACAAGACATTCATTACCCGACGACACACTCTAGTTCCACGGTTCATAATCGATTGTTGGGGTAATAATTCTTAAATGAACCTCACATCTTCTACACTTCATGCTCAATGCTTCACGATACATATTTTCTAGCATCTACTCTCAATCACACACATAACACTCATTTCTTGATGACGTACTCTTGTTCTATGGTTCATTCTTGACTGTTGAGGGGGAATTTCTAAATGAACCTCATCTCATACACATCTGCTAGGGGGAAACATGGCTCCTCCTCTCTCCACATCTTGCACATCACAACACACTATCACACTCGCACAAAATTTGCATATCTTGGTTACATTTATGCGTGTCAGCTTATTCTACTTACATGTTACACTTTGTTTCCTATGTTAGTCGAATACTTCGTATGTCATTATATTTTTCTATATGCATATGCACATTCACTTGGTATCTTGAAGTGAATGCAAGACCTTTCATAGATTCATAGACGATGCATGATGCTTGACATCTCTTTACTCGTCCCGCCGAGCCTCCTGGGGCATCTACTTTTGCTACTATCACACTCTACATCACAAGTTCTATTTTCAAGATTTCTATTTATAGTTACTTATCACTATATTTTTCACTCGATCTATACATGTTGTGACATACTAATCTTTCTAACATACTAACAAGTGCTTCATGTGTAGCATTTTCCTTGTAAGATATATACAACCATGGCTATATGTCACTTCTTTCTTCCTATTGTTTGCGGGATATGCCCTATGTCTTAATTAATCATTGTATACTTTTGGCCGCTTCGGCCTTGATTGTCTTGTGACATTGTGAGAGATGTCCCATGTATGTAACCCACTTTTTCGCGGTTTATCTTGTCTTCCCAATCGTTTGTTACATTGTCTTCTATTGCATGCTAGCTTTGTTTACACTAACACTTGTTTCTAGCCTATTTTGTTTGCATGTGCCTTGGTTTCTACCATGCACATTCCCTACCCCCTGCAGGTATCCACACTTAGATATGCATATCATCTTCAGATCCTCTCATTTGGGCCACATTCTCATACGGTGCCGCATGCACCCCAAATGAGGGAGTGCATCTATAGGGAGTACTTTCTATTTATAGTTACTATCACTATAATTTTCATTGATCTATACATGTTGTGACATACTAATCTTTCTAACATATTAATGGGTACTTCATGTGTAGCATTTTCCTTGCAGGATATATACAACCATGGCTATCTGTCACTTCTTACTTCCTATTGTTTTGGGATATGCCTATGTCTTAATTAATCATTGTATACTTTTGGCCGCTTCGGCCTTGATTGTCTTGTAACATTAGAAGAGATGTCCGTGTATGTAACCCACTTTTCGCGGTTTATCTTGTCTTCCCATCCGTTTGTTACATTGTCTTCTATTGCATGCTAGCTTTGTTTACACTAACACTTGGTTCTAGCCTATTTCGTTTGCATTTTCTTTGGTTTCTACCATGTACATCCCTTACCCCTACATGTATCCACACTCGGATATGCATATCATCTTTGAGGCCTCTCATTTGGGCCACATTCTCCTACTGATCGTCGCATGCACCCCAAATGAGGGGGGCATCTATTGGGTGAACAAATCATCCCTACAACATCTCAGAGCTCTAGAACAACACAACATAGTACAAAATTAGCAAAGGCGCACATTTACAGATTGGTCCAAAATCAGACTTGGGTCCAAAACATAGATAACATTATACACTAGCACCCAATCACGGACAATAGAGGTAGGCGCTTGTGTCCCCTATGGGCACTTGTTTCCTAGGGGAAAAAATAGTCATTTAATCATGCAACATAGTTTACGATTGTTTTGTAACAGTTCTCTAGTAGCAGGAACTTGCCTCCAATTACAAAATATAGTCAATTAGTTATAAATAGGAACAACATGAACAATGTAGGTGCATACCATATGCAGTGGTGCTTATGAGGAAGTGTCATGGAAGGAGAGAAAAATAGACCTCTCTCCCCAACACTCTTCTCTTGGCATGAGATGACTCAAAAAATCACTCTCGACATGAGGTCACCTAAAAAGCTCACCATATGCAATAAGGCTTCCAAATCCAACAACATCTCCAAGCAAACAAGATAAAATTTCTGTCCTTTACTCTCTCATACATCAGGTGCACAATTTCCATTACACAATTTTTACATACTTATACATACATTACTCTGATTTTTCACATACGGGACCTTGACTAATTTCTTGCTCTTCTTTTGTAGGTCCGTCCTTAATATGTAACAAGAAGCGACTCACATCAGCAAGGACAAGCTCCATCAACACGCTACTACATATACACTTCACCCCTAGGGTCTACCTACCCTTCATAGTCTCCATGCTTCACATTAAGATCACTTCACACTTCACTTGTCCACTCGACATGTTATTGGCTACACTCTTCTCTACAGGATCACAAGGTACACATCTTATATCTACTTTATGCTCTCGAGTATTCATTTAAAAACATTTCCACACATCTTGAGAATACAATACATAATATCAATAGAGAAACATCATGCTATTATCTCCAAACTTCCTTTGGCACATTCCCTACTCCCAATTAGGACCATATAGATTGGTCAAGACCATACATCTAGTCTTGTCCTACTTGTATGGTATTATAACCTATGTTCCACCAAGTTTCCGGGATGGGGACGGCAAGGGATGTGTTTCGGGACGGATTTTTTTAAAGACCTTTTTTTAAGGGACGGCAAAGGACGGCTATTAAAAAATAAAGGAAAATTTAAAAATTATAGGAAATTTCAAATATTCATATGATAACATTGCCAAAGCAAACCTTAATACAAAAAATTAGAGTTGAATTGAGATTTCACATAAGATTTATCATTTAACCTTAAAAATATAGGAAATTTCAAACATTCATATGATAAGTATAACACATTGATAAACTTAAACTTAAAGCATTCCTCACTATCTTCTTGCATGAAAACTCCCCATTCGTATAGGCAAAAATTGGTTTGTAACAAGAATATGATATACCAAGATCAAAGACCAAAAAGTCGGCATTTTGTGGCATATTTCTATGGAAAGAAAAGCGCTACAATATATTTTCTTGTAGACATCCACAAAGTAAATGTTGATAGAATCTGTTTGAATTGTGTGGTGGCATGTAAATTTATTAAGGATGGATGATAAACAACATACGCAGCTTCAAAATTCAAAAATCCTATCAATGTCATGTAATCTAAAGAGACGACACATATAAGCTCCATACTTTATAATAGAACTATTTTATTCATTTCTCTCACAACTTATAGATTATACCAATGGATGATAACTAAGACTAACCGCACATGACTTCTTAAAGGTCGTTGACCATTTGAGCAAGCTTGACATGCAGCTTTGATTGAAGATATCCAAAACAAAGGGGTGGCATTTAATGGCATATAAAGTATTTCTCTCAATTATAATAGTGGAATATACCAGCCCATTTCATCTTCAATCTCCTCAATTATCTAATCAATGCGAGACCATTGATTTAAATATAAACATTGTTTTGGTAACCAACTATTTTTCATTATTGTTAATCTCTTGCCGACTTTTAGTAGTGTCTTATCGACTCTTTTGTTATGTTTAGTTGTAGTTGTGATTTGTGTTTTAACCGAAAATCATTGGTTCTTTGATTCTTTTGTCATATAAACAGAATGATTCATTTCGAGGGGAAGGGCACGATGCGACAGTTCCTCCCCATACCAAGTGATTGTATTGAAGTTTGAACAATACCTTATGCAATAAATTTGTTATTCAAAATGAGCTTCTTTTTGTGTTGATGTTTGTTTTAGGTTTAGGGCACTTAGAAATGAAAGTGGGGTCCTTGTGGGCCCCTACATTGCTTTACTTTTAATTAAAAGTGTGTTTTTTAAGCTTGTTTGCTTAGGGGACGACAGGGGACGGCTAGACATCCCCGGTACGTTTAGGGGACGGCTAGAAGTCCCCTAAAAGTATCGGGACGCCCAACCATCCCTTGTCGTCCCCTCGCTTTTTTACATCCCTGGGACGTTTCCTAAAATTTGCTAATTTTGGGGACGAGAAGGGAACGCTTTCCTACCCGTCCGCGAGGTTCCAAACATCCGGTATAGGGACGAGCTAAAAAACATAGGGGACGCGTCCATGTGGAATATACATTATAACATCTTATCTTCTAACTTTAATTTCAAATTGACATCTTTCATTAGGTTATGTACTTCATTTGGGTTGTCTGTCTTAGATAAATCATCTACAGAATCCTATATAAGCAAGTAAATAATAAAGAACTCATTTCATACACTTGTAAAAGGCATCCAAAGCTCACTATATCTCGAGAATTGCATATCTACGAGTCATTAGAGTAGTACCCACATTAAGTATGAAGCTATAATATAGGTCAATTAAGCCACATATCTCATATATAATCACCGAAACATCCTCCTCCAATTATTTTAGCAAGAGCCAAGTCAAGTAAATCTTATCGATTCTAAAGCTATTGAATGGGATGAGCCTTTGAATCTTACAAGAAAATCAATAATAACTCTAAGGTCAAAATTTTCAAAGATACACTTCCTAATCATGACAACTGTAAAATATACTTTTGATGTACACAATGCATATCATGTGGTGCCTCCATTTCCCTCTTATGATCACCCCTTAGATGAAGTAATTGGAAAAATTAATCATACAATATCTTATTCTTTGATCATCATTTTTATGAATTTTATATTGATACGGTGCTTGTTTCATATTCATTGTCTATTCTTATTTATATTAATAAAAAAGCTATATAGAGGCAAACAACAAAAATATGGAAAAAAAAATCACATCACATTCCATAAGAATCACAATGTTCCTAATTATAACCATTGTTGTCGATCATTGCCACTCGATCTCAAATAACATAGGAAAGCGCCACTTCTAGGAAGTTTCCCTTGACTTTAGTTGTTTTAGCCGTATAATGGAAATGGAAGATTGGTGTCATGTTCCCCCCATAATGTGAAATGTCCATTTATTCTCACAACCAACAACACTAAAAAGCAAATCAAATCAAACTGAACTTAGAACTCAAAAATAAAGCAAAAACTCACACCACACATATGTCACCACAACTGATATGTGGCCCCGTCATTGGTGACTAACAAGAGATTGAATGACCTCCTTCCTCTGTTGCCTCTCCGTCCTCCAGTGGGACAAATTGCTAGCTCAACATATTTGACATGTGAGGATCATTAATGTATTTTGGGCATCGGCTTCGATTGAAAATGCATCCATACAAACAAAAGAGACTCATAATCACTTTCTAGCCAAAATAAATAAAAACATTTACCCCAAAATTAGGGTTTTCTACACTAAATTTAGGGGTAGGTTTAATTGACACTAACCAATTTATTGGGGCTTTCTTGCCTCTATATTTGGCATCCCTACTAATTTTTCCCCAAACTTCAAAATATTAAAATACCAAGGCAAGGGGGTTTAGGGTTTAACCCGAGACCTTCTCCACCCATAATTCTTCAAGGCTATCCACACAAGCGGCTTATAGCGCATACGATGTGAATTATAAGAAATTCTATATAAAGAAAAATTATAAAAGCTAACATGTTTTGAAAAACATGGCAATCAGTTGAACACCCACGTGGTAATGCGGGAGTGGGGACATATACTAAAGATTAGGGTTGACGTTGTAATCAGACTTACAAATATATACTTTGGATCGATTTGTTTATTATTACCGTTGCGCTTTTCGAGTCACGTGGTTTCATTGGATATCTTGGCTCCACATTTTGTAGGTATGGAGCTCGGATCGATGAGCTTAACTAAGAGATAAACTCAAAAAAGGGGAAATTGGTGCACAAGAGGATTGGCTTGTCGTGGAAGCGCTAGAGGGTTCGTTTGGTCCAAGACATCTTTTGACTCGGAACTCGCCAATGTAGGTTTTAGTGAGGGGACTCGACAAAGAAAGGAGGCTTCAACATGGGCTTGACACGGTGTGAAGACTCCAACTCATGGAGTAGAGATGGACCGGGCTTGGCATGGGAGATGAATAGCTTGAGACTCGGCCGCACAAAATAGGGTCTCGGTGAGTGGTACAAGGAAGAAACTTTTTCCTCCTTTACGAGAGATTTTCACCTTTGAAATTTTAGTTTACATTAGTTGGGCTAGTATAATAAAATTGCCCCTTCATATATTAAATAAACATATTCAAAAAATTATCACTCGATGCCATATGTAAAGAAAAATAAATTTACACAGTAGTAATTCGATAACTCTCGGTGTATACAAAGAATCCTCGTTAAAATCACACTCACATGATACAAATATATAGGAGTTGTAACTCCAAAAATATAGGAGATCCTATAACAACTTTTAACAGAGTGCCCAACAATAAACTATTCGTAAATATATATTATTATAACCAATATTACAAAATTATTTACCACTCAAGAAATAATATTTACCTAATATAACCTCTAAATTTCCTAAGCTGGATGAGGTACACCCAAAGGGGTAGGCACCACGGATGTAGGAACAATAAATACTAATAAAATGAAAGAGTGTTGGGGTTTCCCAACAAGGAACTTTTCACTAGAATTTTGATCACAATCAAACTTAGAAGCAAGAAGAATCTTAATAATATGCCCAATGTGGTGAGGAATTAACAAAAATCGGACACAATTTCTACTTGATCAATAGCCACGATGTTATTATTATCATGGGAAAATTCATTAGAATTCTCACTATGAGATTTAAGACCATACAATGTGAAATCATAAACTTGGTCTAGAATGGAATGATTACTAGAATATGTATTGGAGATGAGGCCATGGAATTACAATGCTTGCGAATAGGAGGACAAATCTCAAAATGTTCAATGGGATGATTGCAAATTCAAGAACTACACCGAGAAGGGCATAGGAGTAAAGCATGTGTAATTTGAAATAATATAATCCAATGAATAAGGAGCAACAACAATACCCCTAAGGTATATAGGGTTGGCATTTTAGTAGGCCTAATACACAAGGAACTAAGAATATCCTAGATTAGGTGAAGTGTTCAATTAAAAGTGGGATCACCAAAATGTTTAACTCTTAATTAATTTTTTTGTCCAATTTAATTAGGTGTCGATTATATTAGAGTTGATTATAGGTCTTACAAATATATTACAATATGAATACTAACTTAGATTTATGACTCAAATTATTTACAAATTATTTATAAATAATTTACATACACCAACCAACCTAACATGTAATTGAATCTCAAATATATGTAGGAAGGTACTTATATGAATTCAAATGACTTATAGAGAGATATCAAACTATGCAATAATGAAACAAAGAGATTTGAACCTAAATGAATTTTGAAAGTGAAAATATGACTATAAATCAACATGGGTCGAACCATACCAAACTTCCAAGACCTTACCATATGGTCCTAATCGAATCAACTACACGTAACTTTCTAGGTTGATCATATTCCTAGTTTATTTATCGCTTTCAAACCCTAGTTGTTGAGCATGCATTGAGGCCATCTCGTATGGACTTGTCATCATCTCAAACCCTATCCATGGATAAATATTCCTATGAAAAAACATTAGAATTTTATGGGCACCTTACATCTACCACCAACATTAGCACTACTATAAAGAGGCCTCAAGTTGCACGCCATTCTCCACCTAGCATGTGATATCTAGATAGATCAATTGGATTTGGCATTTTCTTTGACCATATTTTACTTGACTTGGCTCTTGCTAAAATAATTGGAGGGAGGATGTTTCGGTGATTATATATGAGATATGTGGCTTAATTGACCTATATTATAGCTTCATACTTGATGTGGGTACTACTCTAATTACTGTAGATGTGCAATTCTGAGATATAGTGAGCTTTGGATGCCTTTTACAAGTGTATGAAATGAGTTCTTTATTATTTACTTGCTTATATAGGATTTTGTAGATGATTTATCTAAGACAGACAACCCAAATGAAGTACATAACCTAATGAAAGATGTCAATTTGAAATTAAAGTTAGAAGATAAGATGTTATAATGTATATTCCACATGGTACATGTCCCCTATGTTTTTAGCTCGTCCTGTCACTCGGGACGTTTGAACCTCGCGGACGGGTAGGAAACATCCCTTCTCGTCCCCAAAATTTGCAAATTTTAGGAAACGTCCCTGTGGACGTAAAAAAAAAGCGAGGGACGACAAGGGATGGTTGGACGTCCCTGAGGTACTTTTAGGGGACTTCTAGCCGTCCCCTAAACGTACTGAGGATGTCTAGCCGTCCCTGTCAGTCCCCTAAGCAAACAAGCTTAAAAACACACTTTTAATTAAAAGTAAAGCAATGTAGGGGCCACAAGGACCCCACTTTCATTTCTAAGTGCCCTAAACCTAAAAAAACATCAACACAAAAAGAAGCTCATTTCGAATAACAAATTTATTGCATAAGGTAGTGTTCAAACTTCAATACAATCACTTGGTATAGGGAGGAACTGTCACATCAGTGCCCTTCCCCTGAAATGAATCATTCTGTTTGCATGACAAAAGAATCAAAGAACCAATAATTTTCGGTTAAAACACAACTGTCAACTACATCTAAACATAACTATTACACCACCAACATAAAAGCAAACTTCTTGTATCAACTGTCCACTACCTTAGTGCATACTTTTAATTACATATCAATGCTGCATATACAATTAAATTTACATGTTTGTAAGTAAATTAACAAGTAAACAATTAAAGTTCAAGCCCTTTGCCTTTCATCAATTCACCTTTCAAGAATTGCAAAAATAATTACGTGAACAGTGTAATGAATTCCAAACAAAAGAGATGCACAACAAGCTTATGAAGGTTTTAGACAACATAAATAAAATTTTAAAACAACAATTATACCAGACTACAATTAATATTACACATAAAAGCAGACTTCTTGTGTCGACTGTCCACTACCTTAGTGCATACTTTTAAGTGCTCATTACTAAAATGGTCTCATACAATTGTTGATAACAAAGTTTCAACTCGTAGAAAACAAGAAAACATTACGAAAACTAATAACGGTTAAAAAAATAAACTTATACTTGATATATCGCTCTACACAATAGAATCTAATAAAAGTAGAATAGGAATTTGTGAAAGAGATTAGGGTATAAAGTAGAACATTAATAAGAAATAATCAAAAGAAAAAAAAAATTGCTATCTAATTTTAAAATCTACGACAGCAGAGTAAGATTTAAATAAAACAAAATTGATTAAAAAAATAAATATATGCGTTATTCCATACAGATACGGATATGAATAAAATAGAATAACATCATTCATGCTTTTAAGTAATTAAACGCAGTCATGTTTTTAAATTAGTGATTGAATTACAAATCAAAGCTCCTTATATGTTGTTACATGTTTTTAAGTAACTAAAACAGTCATGTTTTTTAATTAGTGATTTAATTACAAATCAACAAATAAGCATAGTTACCTAAGACTCCGGGACGGCGGGACGTCGGGACGTAGGGACAGGGTTTCCGGGACGGCAAATTTTTTTGAAAATTTCGGGACGGCAAGGGGACGGCTAATAAAAAATATATATATTTTATTTATTTTACAAATATAACATGAATAAAGAATAATTCAATAACCTAATGATTAATACAAGAAAGTTTGAAGATTGTAACCAGTAACCACTAATGATTAATCCAATTATTCATCACATAAGCCAAGGCCCAAAATGCTACAGCTATATATATTATATTCAATGTTCAAAACTTCAACATGACAATGAAAGACTAAATAGTAAATAGTAAAGCTGAAAATTTAAAACAAGTCTTAGTCTTACTCTTCAATAATCAACATGAGAAGAGTACAACTACACCCACATTACATATGCTACGAAATATTATGTCATGTCTCATAACCAAAATGACATTACATAACCAAAATGACAACTACAAGTGACAAGTACAACTCAAAAATCACTATCAGAGCCCTCCGAAGGAACTGTTGCAAACCGCTCCTCCTCACTAGGAGTATCTGTATCAATGTCATCTGCATCTGCAAAGGAGATATCAACCAGTCCTCGCTGCTCCTGATCTTCATCAACTTGTCTTGCATCCTCAAGATCCACATCCCACCGCAATGTTGGGCTCTCCTTGTACGTAGGTGTCTTGCGATCCATGAGACGCTTGAGGCACTATGTCACAAGCCAACAAGTTTTCTGCTCTCTCTTAGAGGTAAGTCTGTTCCTCTTAAGAGAGTGGATCCACCCATATGTTGACCAATTCCTCTCAGAAGCAGAGGAACTAGAAACTTGAGAAAGAAGACGAATAGCAAGTGTCCGTAGCAATCCTGCATGTCCATACAATCGCCACCAACTAACTGGACTCTCATGTGCCAATGTGGTCCTGTCTATCTTTGATGATTTTTTGTAGCCATCCAGATAAGCGAACTTGAGCCAATCAGTTCTGACTCGTGAAGCATCCTCTGCATTATACATTTTTTTAGGGCTTTCAAGAAACCCTTCCTCACCTCCTCATCATCTACTGGGAGAACTCTGCCAGGCCTCTCAACATACCACTTCGGATTTAGTGCATATGCAGCCATGTGTAAAGGAGTGTTCAACTTCTCCCATCTCCGCTCAATGATAGGTTGAATATGTGATGGTAGAACTCCAAGGTGGGGTCCCTTGCTCGAACAACAACCTTCATCTGGCCAAGCATACTATCAATACATTCGTATATCTCACCAAGGTTAGGGCTCTCAGAATCCCCATATTTTATCACACTGAAAACTGGAGATATTATGGATGTGATATATCTCACATCTATCCAAAATGTTTCATTAACCACAATTGCTTTCACCTTCTTCCCCTGCTCTGTCTTCGACCCATCCCACCTAGACCACTCTGATGTCATGACCATGCACTGTAATGATTCCTGCAACTCAACCATCCTATCCAGCAAAATAAAATATGATGCAAAACGTGTGTCCACTGGCTTGAGGAATTCCTTCCTCGAAAAGCTACGGAAGAGTGCCAATGACGTATGGTGGTTGCAGATGAACATCTGCACATCTCTAGCATCAGCCACTACATTTTTGACCCAATCAATTTTTCCAATATCTTTTAGTGCATTGTTCATGGCATGCACACAACATGGGGTCCAATATATATGTCGGTAATGAGCCTCGACAAGCTTACCTGCTGCCCTGCACACATATGTTGCATCTGTAATAACCTGCACAACGTTGGCAGGGCCAACCTCCTCAATAGCATCTCGCAAAATGGTGAATTGGAACTCTGCATCCTTCTTCTTCCCTGAACAATCAACTGCCCTCAAAAAGTAAGGACCCTCTCTGCATGAAACAATGATATTTATGAGTGGGCGGTGTCTGATATCTGTCCACCCATCCATGATGATGCTGCAACCGTGAGAGACCCATGTGCTCCTCATTTCCTCCATCAGTAAATTAACCTTGGAATAGTTATTATCCAAGATTGTGGTTCTCAACTTCGTGTCTTCATAACTCACACTGCTTTGGCTATCTTAGCCTGAGCCTCCTTGAAATAAGGAGAGCGAGCAGCATGAAATGGAATGCCAGTAGCAAAAAAGAATTTTCCAATGGCATCATCGGCCTCCTCTCTAGCCTTTGTATCATACATATCAACAAGTGGATTGGAGGCCACAACCTTCCTCTTCCCCCTACTACTACCAAAAGCATCCAATTCGGACACCTCATAAGATGCACACTGTACCACTACCAAGTATTAATTCTCAAAGACTAGAAGGGGTGTCAATGCCACTAACATGACGGCCACGAACTTCTAGAACCTTTTCCACCATATCTCCATTATACAACCTCACCATTTCTGCCCTCTCTTCAAGTGATAGCTGTCCACACATGCCTACACCTTTCCCAGGATGTGCAATAAATGTGCATTCAACCTAGTAATGTTGCCTGACCAAGATAATGAGCAAATGTTGCATTTCCATGTTTTAGTGCCCCCTGAAATGTTTGATCTAGGACCCTGCATAATTTGACCAAATTGTTTCAAAGGTTTTTTCTTATCAAAAGGCCCCCTAACATACTTTTTCAACATTTCGGAGGGGCAACTAAACTTGTCCACACTCCCCTGTGAACTAGTAGCAGTATTAGGTGTTTGTGATTGTGTTCCTTCTCCTTGCACACCCATTTCAACCTCATATTCAGCTTGATAATCACTATCGGAACTCATTTTGAAGCTGCAATAATTAAAATACAAAACAATATAACTATACAATACAATAAAACAATGAATGCAATTTTTGAATACATTTAAAAATAAAAAAAAACAGCGATGAATACAGTAAAAAAAAAAAGCGATGAATACATTTAAAAATTAAAAAAAACAAACAATAAAAAAACCCTCCCTTTATGCTTTATCTCATTCCATCACGTGCTAATCCAAATAGGAAAAAAAATACAAACAAATGTAATGCCTTCACTTTCAACTTTGCATTTGGAAATTAAAAAAAAAAAACAAAGAATGGTGGTAAATTAGTAATGTATGTACATACCTCTTGCTCTTGCTCCTTGCTCTTTGCTCTTGCCTTCTCTTTTTTTACTCTTGCTCCTTCCTTCTCTTTTTTTTGCTCTTGCTTGGTGTGATTAGAATGAGTATGAAATGCTCTTTTTATAAGTTTTTTTGTTGCTTTTAGGGTTAGGTCATGTTAGTTTTAGTTAGAATGCATTAAAAGTTTAAGAAAATATTTAAAAAAACATAAAAATGATAAAAAAAAGGCATAATCGCCTTGGCTGCCGCGTGAAAGCCGTTGGGGACGCCGTGACGCCCCGGGGACGTCACGGCGTCCCCAATGGCGCACCCAAATCAAGTTTGCACCCGGGACGTCCCGGGTGCGTTTCAGTTTTTAGGGGACGCCCTTTTTTTTTTTGGAAATGGGGACGGCAGGGAAACGTCCCGTCCCCGTCCCCAAGTCCCCGAGCGTCGGGACGTCTTTCGGCGATACCGGGACGCGTGATGTAATAGTGCAAATAAGTAACAACAAATAATTTGTATTGGTTCCAAAATCAAACCCCATTTGACAATTAAATTGACGTCTTGAATCTAAAATATAAAAAATGCTGAAATAATTTTATCAATCAGCATGTTCTAAACATTGTAATACCAATAGCACACTAAAATGTATCATTAAACTCAAAAAATTTCACAACAATAAACTAGACAAGAGTAAAAAAATATATGACCTAGCTAAATGTAAGAACAAGCATCCTTAAAAACATTACTAAATCATGAACAGCGACTGCAACTGTTATCTATAACATTCCCTAATAAATCTTGAAAGGCTGTTTCCCACAAAAATTACATGTACTCTGTACAAACGAAGTATGTTAACAGTAAATCAGTAGGCAGTAAACAAGTCAAAACAAAACTTCACAACATTAAACTACACAAATTAAAACCTGTACAAATCATTAACTATGTTCATTAAATGATTCAGAAATATTTACTCCGTATTAAGTTATTAACAAATAATTGGTAACATTCACTCTGGAGTCTGGATTGGTTAGACAGAAAATTCATAAGTAAAACAACAGATGGCCTATACCTAGACTACAAGATTAAAGACGAAATAGATATCGCTACAGAACACAAGGAGAATGGAAAGAATATGTCAGAAAATGAAAGCCCTAAATAAATGTCATAATAAAACTTAACCCTACAAAATTAAACACTATAGTGTAAAAATTAAACCATGCACCCAACATCAACCCTGCACACATAATAAACGGATTGTACACAATATATTATAAATATCTACTCTACATTGACAAACATTAATGAAAGACTACCTTACTATACTTATGTACATCGTAATCCATGTCGATATAAACAAACACACGCAAAACTGCCCTGCTCCTACAAATACAAAATTAAAGAAAAAGCAAGACGTTTTAAGTATTAAAAATCTGAAAACATATAAACCTTAACTGCAAAATAACATGGCAGGATCTTAAAAACCCGCCCCTACACAAAATGCGAATATACGATTCTCCATCAATTATTTGAATGATCGGTGATAACTTATAATGCTATACACTAATAAATAAAAATCAGACTTAGCTCCAAATGAATAACAAAAAAAATAAAAATCAAAGCCCTAAGTAAATAATAAACGCTACAGACCGTCATACATTGGTCCGAACATGTATGGTTCCACCATCAATTATTACACATTGTCCTAAATAATAGGAATAACCTAGGTTACCGGAAACGCCTTAGAAGGCCTCGGGAGCAGTACGGGAGTGGCGGCGGGAGTGGGTGGAAGCGGGAGGAGCGGCCGAGGCCTGCGATTTTTTTTTTCCTTTTTTGGCAATTTTTTCTGTTTTTGGATTTTGGTGAAAAAACGTATGGAAAAAAATGTCATGTTTGGAAAGGGTCCGAGAATATGTCGTGACTAAAAACTTGGATGAGCCATAACTTTCATTCGTGGCTCCATTTCAGGTGTTTTTTTTCTCTAAAAGTGTATATTTTCTAAGAGCTCTACGCATTGATGGCAATATTTTTCTTATTTTCATAAAATCCATTTTTGCACCTTTTTGGACCAAGCAACTTCTTGCAATCTTCTGAAAGAATCTTCTGAATTTAATTTTATTCGTTTTGTATATACTGTACATTATTATAAATTTATAGTTAATAGTATAACTTGTCTTTTATCTTGTTTTTCATATACATAATATGTGGTTTATAATTAAATTCCTATTTAGAAGGTTGAGATTTATATATTTTTTAATTTTTATATAGTTTTTGTACTGCCGTATCCTACGCCGTATCCGGGGTCAAAAAAAAATTTGCCGCTTCCGCGTATCAGATACGCGCTCCCGCTCCCGTATCCAAAACGTTTCGGTAACTTAGGGAATAACACATCAATAGTCCTAAATAACAGGAAAAAATATCCGAAGCCCTCAAAGATTCAGAAGAAACCCTACGCATAATGTCATACACACACATATCAATAATATTTACTCTGCTACATTATGAAACCCTACGCATATACAAATGATTACATTAGACAAGTTCAATCTAAATCTGAGAAGAATGTTCCAGAATGACTTCCCGTGGTTTGGTATTTATTCTGTTTAAACATATACAAATGAAACCCTACACATCAATAATATTTGCTCCGTTTTAGCTAAAATACACAAATGATAACATAGAATAAGCTATGGAACAGAAGGGCTTACCCGTGGTCTGGTCTGAACCGACACTTTACTACATCGCTAAGCTCCCACCGCTATTCTTGTGGAGGATCCGACTACAACAATATCAAGAAAAAAAACACAGCAGACGACAATACATTCGTCAAAGGACTCAAACAGAAAGAACAGAAGAAAGACAAAGGCATGGCCATGCTTTGCCACTCACCGAGACCCTATTTTGTGCGGCCGAGTCTCAAGCTAATCATCTCCCATGCCAAGCCCGGTCCATCTGTACTCCATGAGTTGGAGTCTTCACACCGTGTCAAGCCCATGTTGAAGCCTCCTTTGCTGTCGAGTCCCCTCACTAATACCTACACCGGCGAGTTCCGAGTCAAAAGATGTCCTGGACCAAACGAACCCTCTAGCGCTTCCACGACGAGCCAGTCCTCTTGTGCAGCCAAGTTCCCCTTTTTGAGTTTATCTCTTATCTAACCTCATCGATCAGAGCTCCATACCTACAAAATGTGGAGCCAAGATATCCAACGAAACCCTGTGACCTGAAAAGCGCAACGGTAATAATAAAAAAATCGATCCAAAGTATATATTTGTTATCTGATTACAACGTCAACCCTAATCTTTAGTATATGCCCCACTCCTGCATTACCACGTGGGCGTTCAACTGACTGCCACGTTGTTTTTCAAAACATGTTAGCTTTTATAATTTTTCTTTATATAGAATTTCTTATAATTCACATCGTATGCGCTATAAGCCGCTTTGTGTGGATAGCGCAAGAATTATAGGTGGAGGTGGTCTCGGGGTTAAACCCTAAACCCCCTCGCCTTGGTATGTTAATATTTTGAAGTTTGGGGAAAATTAGTAGGGATGCCAAATATAGAGGCAAGAAAGCCCCAAAAATTGGTTAGTGTCAGCTAAACCTGCCCCTAAATTTAGCGTAGAAAACCCTAATTTTGGGGTAAATGTTTTTATTTATTTTGGCCAGGAAAGTGATTATGAGTCGCTTTTGTTTGTATGGACGCATTTTTAATCGAAGTCGATGCCCAAAATACATTAATGATCCTCACATGTCAAATATGTTGAGCTAGCAGCTTGTCCACCTTTGGAGGACGAGAGGCAACGAAGGAAGGAGGTCATTCAACAAATCTCTTGTTAGTCACCAATGACGGGGCCACATACTATTGTGGTGAAACATGTGTGGTGTGAGTTTTTGCTTTATTTTCTGAGTTCTAAGTTCAGTTTGATTTGATTTGCTTTTAGTGTTGTTGGTTGTGAGAATAAATGGACATTTCACATTATGGAGGGGAACATGACACCAATCTTCCATTTCCATTATACGGCTAAAACATCTAAAGTCAAGGGAAACTTCCAGTAGAAGTGGCAGCTTCATATGTTATTTAAGATCGAGTGGCAGTGATCGACAACAATGGCTACAATTAAGAACATTGTGATTCTTATAGAATGTGATGTGAATTTTTTTCCAGATTTTTGTTGTTTGCTTCAAGTGGTGTGTGGTTTCATTCCCTTTCTATGATTGAAATGTGGAGGATGTGCATTTTGGAATATGTGAACAGTTGTATAGGATGTTAGTTGACTACGGTGATCCTCTTCACTTGAGATTCTTAGATTGTCGGACTTCTTAACCGATCATTTGGTGGAAGTGTGATCATTCGGTAAAGGGACTCATTGTGGGGAAGTGGATAGGTCATGTGCGTCAAAATCAAGAAAACAAGATATAAGACAACGATATGCGAGACCTAAAAGTATAAGGAGGCTTACAATTATATTTCTAGTTTTTAGATGTGTTTTCTTCCAATGTAGACACTAAGGGTGGAATGTTAGGAAATTTAGAGTTTACATTAGGCAATTATTATTTACCGAGTGGTAAATAAGTTTGTAATGTTGGTTATATTGCTATGTCGTATATATATAGTTTATTGTTGGGAATTTTTTAGGAGTTATTATAGGAGCTCATATATTTTAGGAAATACAAATCCTATATATTTGTATCCTATGAGTGTGATTTTAACGAGTATTCTTTGTATACACCGAGAATTATCAATTCTTGTTGTGTAAATTTCTTGTTCTTTACACATCTATCAATGTTAAATGTTTGTATGTTTATTCTTGTGACCAAAATATTTACTACACATCCCATATCCACTCTACATGGTTCACATGTATCTTCTTGTAGAACCAAATCTCTTGAATCCCTTGTTCATACTTTATAACCATAAATATTATAGTTGTAACAAGGTGCATAAAAATGGATTCTATATAGTATTTACATAATTTTCTTACACCCATAGTGGTTTCTTATGCACTAGTTTTTGGTTTTTTGTTCCTAAATTTATTATTTATGATGGAAAAGGGAATCCTTCTTAGTATCTACAATCCTTCCATGTTGTTTGTTTTGCTTATCCTTCTAATGACATCTTTATCTCCAAGATTTTCCCCAAAGTATTTAGTATTTTGCATTACAATGGTTTTATGCTCTCCTCACTCATGTTGTGTTTGCATTTACTACTTTAGAAAATCTCTTTTTTTGTAAAATTATCTATCAATATTGAGGAAAAAATTTCTTATACACAATTCGATCAAATACAAAAAGGGCCTCTTGAGCCTCTTAATGCCTATATGTTGCATTATAAGACCCTACTCACCAAGATTAAAATATATTAGTTGATAATGAATTACAAGATCTATTTTTAAAAATATTATCATATCCTTTGAAAGATTTAGTCATATTCAAAAAGTTTAGATATTTCAATCATTTATGCCATACCTTGAAAGAGCACGAGGCTAAATTGTAAAATATGAAAAAATCAAGAACCTTTTCATATCTCCTCTCACATCCATTAATAAGTTTTCTAGAAAAACCACATTCAATAAAAATCCTAATGATGTTAAATATTATTCTAAATATATTGTTAATGTCATATCCCAACCTATTAAGATACTGATTGTAGCTCTTGTGTCGTTAATTTACTTGTTTGCCAAGTCCTCCTCATATTATCTTGAAATAATTTATTGCATGCAATCTCATATCTCTCCCTCCACCATTTGAGATTGATATGAGTAGACCTCAAGGAAATAAATTAAATTTCGATGCCCATTTTGATTATCATCGGTGTGACGTGCACTCTATATATAACTTTTTAAAGTTTCATCATATTATTCAATATCTTATCGATTCTAAAGCTATTGAATGGGATGAGCCTACTGAATCTTACAAGAAAATAAATAATAACTCTAAGGTTAAAATTTTCAAAGATACACTTCCTAATCATGACACTGTAAAATATACTTTTGATGTACACAATGCATATCATGTGGTGCCTCCATTTCCCTTTTATGATCACCCCTTAGGTGAAGTAATTGGAAAAATTAATCATACAATATCTTATTCTTTGATCATCATTTTTATGAATTTTATATTGATATAGTGCTTGTTTCATATTCATTGTCTATTCTTATTTATATTAATAAAAAACCTATACAAGGTGTTTTGGTTGATGCACACAATAAGGATAATGTTCATTCTCTCACGCTTCTTCAATCTTTGGGAAATCCTACATACAATATTTCACTTGATAGAAATCCTCACTAATGTTTTATTACCATATCCATCATTATCATTCATATAACTATATCAATTTCATTCTTGGTTGCATCTACTCTCAATTTTGGTTCCTTGTAATTAACTTTCCCTCGCTACGTACTCATAGGGATATTCCTTGACTATACATTAATGTGTTAAGTTCATTCATAATCATTAAATTATCACCATTGCAGTATTCCCTTTGAGGTTTCCCCTCCTAGCATGCCTATTTCTCATTATGCAGTTCATCCTCCTAGTCATTCTATTAATAGATATTTAGTTGTCCACAATGTCTCTCACGACCCTAACACCTCTATGTTACTCCCCAAAGGCTAGTACTCCTTTACTCTAGTTATAATTCTATGGATTATCCTAGGAATTGTTTTGAAAACAATTCCTCTCTTGATGTTGATCCTATTAGGTCTCCCAAGAGGCCTTCAAATGCACACACTACATCTCATGAATCTAGACCTTGTCGTGTGATTGCCATCCCAAGCATTGTTTCTCACCATTCTCGCTCCCTTAGAGTTTTACTTCAGTCTTCTAATATACATGATACCCCATAGCTTCTTTATACCCCACTAGTGGTCATTACACTTGTTCTTCTTATCCATTGCATCAACACCATTTTGTGCATGTTAGTGCTACATCTACTAAGCCTTCTTTGGAACATGTTACTACTGTGATCCTGCTTAGTATTTGCATCATCGTTGAGGCCCGAATCTCTATATTTTATGGCATATCCTTCACCTCCTCAAGAGGTTCTCATTAGTTAATTCTTTTCTACTCTCACATTTTGTACATTTATATGCACTAAGATAACACAAAAACATTCAAATATTTATAAAAATACGAATTCGGGACCTATGCATCATACTTGAATTATTAGCACTTTACATTACACATGTTGTTCATCACTTTGGTTTGATCGAAACCATAATCTATTTGTTACACACATAAATTCATTTAATATATTGAGATGGATGCAAGACACAAAAATTGGTAAATGCTTATAGGAACACTCATATTTCTTTACATTCTCATCATTTGGGGGTAATCCCTACCATCTTATAGGTGTTCTTTTTCTATTATAATTCATTAACAATGCCTCGTTTATGCTCAAGTTTACACATTGTGTAATTGCTACTTTTAGAATAACATCACTAATACACATGTCTTGTGTAGCGTTAACATCTCTTATTTCACCGATTTCACACATTTTTCTTGTTACATCATATTATCCTGTTTTGACACTCATATCTCATGTATATATGCTTGTGTGTATTACTACTTTCTTATTTTCATTATTTGTGGCCTATGTGGCTTTGATTGTCTTGTGACACCGTGGGTATCCCATGTTTATGGCATCATGCATATCTTGTTTGCAATTTCTTACTCTTGTTTATAGCATACTATGATTTTCTTGTGACACCATGGGAGTCCTTTTTGTAGGACCCAAGCCTTTTGTATGCCATTTCTTGTAGTTGGATGTATTAATGATGTTCTTTTTATTTCTACATGTGTTGTTCCTATTTGTTGTTTTAGTTTCTATTATCATTTTTGTCACTAGCATTTACTTTGTTGCAGATGCCATGGTTTCCACCATGTGTAAACACCTTTGCTTTTACATGTATAAGTTCTCAAAGATGGTGAAATATTTTGCACTTTACATTTAGATTTCTCCTTCAATAATAAAAACTTATTTATTTTTAGCCATATGTTCAAACATGGTTTTGCACGTGCCTCAAAAAGAGAGGGAATATATCCGATTTTATTCTACATTTTTAGTAGAAGGATAGAAATTTTGGGGAGAAGCGGTATAAAAAGAGTACGGGCACCAAAAAAAAATGCATTCATATATTAAATTTTACAATATCATCACATTCTCAAAATCTTACACTTTGGTTAGGACCGTATGGTATAGTCTTGACCCGTACATGTTTTTGACCAAGGAGTAATTTTGGTAGGTTTTAAAATAATTTTCATATATGTATACAGGTTTTCAAGTTTTCAAATCAAAACTACATAGTTCAAATCATTATAGGGGGCATAAAAGTTTTCATTCCTTCTTCGCACAAACACTCAATTTCAACCTTAGTTTCATGAATCTTGGGGGCATGGGTCTCCTTCTTAGTTTAAATTTGTTAGAATTTTTAAACATATTTTAACATTTGTTTGAGTTCATAATCAAGTATTTAACATATGGGGAGAGTTGGGAATCTATTATCTTTTGTACTATATATCCTTATTCAAAAAATCATGTCTAGATCCATTTATAGTGGTTTGATACCGGTGTTATGGAAGGAATTGAAGTAGATAAGGGATTTGTAGGTATGATTTTTTCTCCTATTACAATCAAATGTAAAGATATCGAGTGGTTGTATAACTTTAGTGCACAAACTTCTTCCTTCATAGAGGTGCATTTATACCTCTTTCCTCTCCTATCTCTTGTATATTTTTGTGTTGGGTTGTACACACTTAACATTTTGGTTTCTCCTCAAAGACAAGATTGGATATTGATCACCCAAATATTTTAAAAATATTTTAACAAATATAAATCTCCAATTAAAAGAAAAGCATGAGAAAATAGTTGTATTCTTACCTTGTTTACATCATTTCATTTCACATATATGTGAATGCAAATATTTTTGTTACATATTTTATTTGAGTTATGGTCAATTATCTATCCTGGACATTAAATGCACTCTTATGTTTTAGGTTTCATTGTGGAGCATAGTAACACCAATCACAAAAATGTAACTACAAAAAGCATTCAATCAAACAAAAAGTGCATTTACACACTCAGGTAAAATTTCCTTTAAGAATGCAATTTTCAATTTCATACTTAAAAGGGAGAAATGTAGACAACTCAAATTTTATAATTTATATTTAACCCTTTATTTGACTATGCACTCTTGTTATGATAAATACATCCTATCTATTCATGCTTAGAATCTCTATATATATTATTTAGATTTTTTATCCTTTCACACTAACATGTCAACACATTATGAAAATACAACCATAAACAACCCATTTCTAATCCCACTTGACACATTTCTATTTAAATGTATAATTGGATGACATGTCATCTAGGACTATACAGTGGTAGGTCAAGACTAGATGTGCAATCCTTACCAACTGTGACGGTCTTGAATGGGAGTAGGAAAAGTGTCAAATGAAGTTTAGAGATGACCATAAATGACCCATTTCCACCTACCCAGTACCAAAGGCCATAATTTTTTGTAGTTTTGAGCATGGGTAGGCTTCTTTCCTTCCTGAACAAGTTATTATATCCCTCAAGTGGAAGTAGGACAAGATATGGGCACCATTAAGTAATGAATTTTGGTTTGTAGAGTTGATGAAATGTTTAGAGCTATTTGAACTACACATTTTCCCTCTAAATCCCATGTTTGCATTTTGACCCCCAAAACATAATCATTTTTATTTCTTGATACCAAAATGGAGCTCTCAATGAGATGATACGACACCACCAATTTTTGAAATTTGGAGCTCCAAGTGGAGGTTATGGATAAAAACCATCCCAGTCAGCCCAGGGTGTTTCAGAAGAACACGAGGAATAAGAGAAATTTCCATCTAGGCCCTAAAAATCGATTTAATGTTTTGTTCCTTTGGGTGGTGAAGTAGGAGGTCAAAAGAAATGAAGAAGTGGGGTAGCATTCATGTTATTCTATTTAGGCCTAACTTTTCCATATTGCATTGTATTGGTGGCGAAGGTGGGCATTCGGGAATTATAAGAAATGGGGAATTGTTCTCCATGTGTCATATGTGCCCACCTTTACCACTTTGAATGAATCTACCTTGTGTCTACCCTCCGGCCTTGCTTTTAGAATTTTTGTGAATGGTTGTACGCGTTGGAACATTCTAATCATTCTAATAGATGCCGACTTAACCACCTCTCTACCCCCTAATCCATTAGTCAATTCCACAAAGATAGGAAAGGAATAATCGAACACTACATACATGCATGAAATTCTTGATCAACCCGATCTAAGTCCTCATGTGGTAAAGTTGGTAATTTGGGGAATAAGAGGAACAAAGGAATAGTTCCTTCTATTCCTTTAAAGGCCAATTTGGTTGATTCATGGCCCAAATGACCTAATTTTATCATTTTTGAATAAGTCCTGGTCAATGAGGCCTTGCAAGAGGGGAAGTATTACTAGAAGATGAAATATTTTCCCATTTCACCAAGATTTACCACAAAAACTAAGATTTTCCAAGTATTGACTGTTTTTCCCTATCTATGTTCAAAATGGATGTAAGTTATCAAAATATCCCAGGAGGTTATTTTGGGATATAGTTTGGTGACTCAAGAGGTTATCTTATTGATAAATAGGAGATCAAAGTGGACTTTTGAGAATCCATATGTCATGGAATCAAGCTTTAAAACTTGAAAAATGATTTACAACTTGAAAATATCACCCTTGCATCTCCATGATGCACTGCACGTGGGCTTAACACTAACTTGAAAATGTATGAAATCGATATTTGGAAATCTAATATCTTGGGATTCCTGATAGAGTTTGAAAATTGTCCCAAAACATGATTTCTTCCATGGGGCCTACGCTAAACCTACAAAACAGACTATGTGATCAATTTTGCAACATACACGTTTTTAATGAGAGTGGAAAACTATCTTAAACCGATTTTTCCTACTTATTTTCTCGAAAAGGCATGCATAAATATGTTATAAGTACTTCTCTCATCATCTTGAATGCTTCAGTAAGATGGTCTGTGTTTTTTTCTCACTTCTTGCAACTCATCCACTCGTAGGAATTAATTCTACTTGGTTATATATTATCTTGATTCCTCCTTAAATGAAGTTGCAATGAAAATGCCACCAAGAACCACAAGAACACTGTGTAAGAACTTAGGAAATGATAATATACTACCAATAAGACAATGTGTTGAAAAAACTTGGAGGAAGTAAAAACTAATCTAATATATACAAGGTGAAACATACCCCTCTTAATAAGAGGGTTTAAGATAAATCCCATTGACTGGGATTTGAAGTATTTCCCCATTGAGCTTTGACAAGTCAAATGCATTAGCTTCCTTAAAATTTGAGATGATGTGTGGTCCACTCCATAGGGACGTAAAATTTGGAGTGTCTTCCTATTTTGGATCCGTTTGTGTCCCACTTCAAAACAAGGTCTCCCTCTTTGAAGATTCGATGACTAGCTTTTCTATCAAACCATTGTTTGGTTAGATTTTGGGATCTTACAATTTATTCATGGATGATTGCCTCAACTCTTCTAACTCATCTAGCTATAACATTATAACTTCTCTTTCATATTCACCTTCTAATTCCAATTGATGGGATAGCTCTAATGAGGGTAATTAAAGAGATAATGGAAGCCTAACCTCTCTTCCATACATAAAGACGAAGGGGGAATTACATATTGATATTTTGGGTATGATCCTATCATCCCAAAGAGTATGTATGAATTTTATGTTCCACTACTATGATTTATCTCCATTATTCTTCTCATGATCCTGACCAAATTCTTATTGGTGGAATCAGCTAGGACTTTATCTTGAGGGTAACAATTAGAAGAAGTGTATAGATAAATACCACGTTTGAGAGCCCAATCAGAGATCTTAAATCCCATAAAAGATTTAACATTATAAGATATTATGGTATGAGGGACTCCAAACCTAGTCACACTCTCCTCCAAGAAGTCTAGAATGGCTATCTCAATAGCTTCTTTGAGTGTAACAACCTCAATATAATTGGTAAAATAGTTAGTGGTAGTTAAGACCCATTTATGACCAAAACTAGACACTAGATTGATCATGCCAATGAATTCAAGACCCCATTGAGAGAAGGGATGGTATGATTAAATTGGGTGAAGTGGAAGGGCTTCCAACCTCTTCTTACTAGTAAATAAGGCACATTATTTGCATTTCCTAACCCATGAATGAGCATCATTAAATAATGTGGGCCAAAATAGCCAACCCTCATGATATTCATGGTTGTAGCTCTTGGAGAAAAATGACCACCAACCAAGCCTTCATGGAATTCACCAAGAATCCTCGTAATCTGATCTCCACCAATGCATCTCAACAAATCTCCCTCTAGGATTTTCTTGAAGAGGATGTCATATATTAAAACACGGGAATATATGAATCTGAAGTGTCTCCTTTTGTCTTATCTAACCCAAGGGGATACTCACTAACATATAAGAAGTAGGAACTTAACCATGTTACCAGTAAAGTTTTTTCTCTTAGGCATATTTTTTTGTTGATTATTCTTCCTCATTGGTCATCATTAATAACATACTTTTGTTGATCGTTATTCCTCCAAGACATAAGAATCTTATTGGTCATCATTAATAACATGCACTTTGAAAGTTGTTGACATAATTCTCTACCTCTAGCCAACTTGGTGGCCTTGATTGTGACATCATATTCCATGATTTTTTTCTACCCATCAAGCTCTCTCTTCTCACTAACTTCGCCCCATTATGAAATTCTCACACTAGGATGATAAACAAACACCTTGATAGGACTATTTGCGAGCATATACTTGAAGTTTTGAGAGATATCATGACTACAAAAAAATGTTTCTCGATGTGGTTATACGTTAGCTCATAGTCCTTTAGTGTTTGACTAAATAAAGCCAACATTTTATCCAAACCATCATCACTTTGATGAGTTAGAATAGATTCCACACTACTTTCAACACCATAAACATTCAAGATAAATTCCTTATCATAAGTTCGGTTAATGAGAGTGGGAACCTCACGATGGGGTCCTTGGGTGGAGTGGTTAAGTCAGATAGTTGTTTCTGGCTCCACCCAAGTTTAAATCCTACTAAGGCACGATCCCCGTTTGGGGTGGTAATTTTCAAGGCAAGCAAATTGCAGACTGGTTTTCACCGAGGTAATTTATGGTTCAAAAATATTTGTGCTAGATGTATGTTCAAGCATGGCAGCTCGTGGTTCACTTGTAATGTGTGCATACGTGGTGGATCTTGATTCACTAGATGTGTGTTCAAGTGTGGCGTGATCGTGGTTCACTAATTATTGATCTTAATTGATATATATATATATATATATATATATATATATATAAGTTGATTGTACTGTTCATCCATACGTGGTGGATCTTGATTCACTAGATGTGTGTTCAAGTGTGGCGAGATCGCGTGGTTCACTAATTATTGATCTTAATTGATATATATATATATATATATATATATAAGTTGATTGTACTACTGGCAGTTCATAGCTCCGGTCAAAATAATTTATCTATAAAAATGAGAGTGGGAGCTTGAGTTATCAGCCTCCTTGATCTTATTGAAACTCTCCTTTCCCTCATTAGTCTAATTGAAAGGAGTGTTCTTCTTCAACATTTTAGTGATGGGTTTCACCAATCCTGCAAAGTTTGGAAAAACTTTCCTAAAAATTTTGATTTTTCCAAGAAAATATTGTAATATTTTCTTATATGTTAAAGCAAGGAGAGATTAATGATAAATAAAATTCTATCTAGGTCAATAGCTATACCTTCCTTTCAAACCGCATGACCCAAGAGTTTTCCTTAATAGTATAAAAAGATGCACTTCTTTGGATTAAGTGATACCCCAAACTCCTATACCTTTCAAACACTTTCTCAAAATGTTGATCTTCACCCCTTTGAGAAAATAATAATATCATCCAAGTAAATCAAAATAAACTTGTTTATGAAGACCTTATAAGCAAAATCCATGGCCCTCTCGAAAGGTAGCACCATCATTAAACAACCCAAAAGGAATTTTTCGTAGGCATATGTTCCCATTTAGTATTAAAATATGTCTTCTTCCCTAACCCAAATTTGATTGTATTCGAATATCCATCCGTAAGGGAGAACTTCTTAGACCTGTTACTTTTTGTAAAACCTAGACCATGGAGGGAAAGGGATAGTTATAATTTAAGGAGAATTTATTTAGATATCCGAAATCAACACATGGCCTAATATCCCCATTCCTCTTCCTTACACGAACTAAATTTTCCACCAAAGTAGACTACTTGATAAAAAATAATAACTTTGGCCTCTAGGAGTTTATAAATCTCTTTCTTCATTTGGGGTTTTATCTTGGTATTTATAGTTCTTTGATTTTTCTTGCATGTGCTTGACATTGGGGTCAAGATCTATAGAATGTTGCATAAATTGAAGATTGAAACCATTAATATATTCATATCTCCATGAGAAAACATCATAGTATTTCGACATAAGGACACACAAACTTGTTTTTCAGTCTCTCATCATAGTATTTATGACATAAGTAGCAACTCCTTATCTTGGGAAATCACAACCTTTTGATAGTCTTCTTCACTAGCCATCATGTTTTTCTTTTCTCCTTTGAACTCATTGTTAGGGTTGAATAGGCTCTCGAGAGTAACCATAACTCTTGGTAGTTTTTAGTTCTTAATTGGATAACTTGATCCTCATAGCCTTCTTGCATCCTTGATTGCAACTTAGATGAGAAATCAACTTCATTCTCAATAAAATGGGTAATTTTCTCATCATTCTCAAAGACTTTCCAACTCACATTATTGTTTGGGATGGATGGCCTCACCACCATCTTGACATGTTGATCATGTCCTTGAATGAGATCTCTAGGTGGGAAAAATTGTGACCCTACAATATCCATATGATCGATTCCACATTTAACTTCCTTAGCACTACTTGGAGATAAATAGCTTTAAGAGATAAATAGGTTCCATACTCTAGGTTTATAATCCTCTAAGAGATTTTTCTTGGTAGAACACTTCCTCTTACTTGGTGGACAACTAATTCAGTTGTCAATGTAGATTTTAACAACTAGTCTTTATTCAGTCACAAATATTTTGGTTTTTGAAATTTTAATTTGGATAATTTTGAGTTGTTATGTCGCTTACTATTTCACCTAACCTTTTTGGGTATAAGTTAATTTTTTGGGTTGATTCACCTAACATTTATAGTAATAGAAAAAGTTTATATTCAAATCACCTTTACTATGTGCACAAAAGAGAAATTTTCTCTTGGCCGATAGTATTATGCTCTTTGGATGACATTTTCTACCGGCTGATAATGTTTCCTTTCAATTCATGGCATTCACAAGATTTCAAAAGTTACTTTTAAACATTCTCCAAGTAATATTTATGGGTTTTTAGGGGTCTTAAAATTAACTATGTTCATTGTCCCCAAACACATGTAACCTCTTAATATGCTTCTTCTCATCCAAAATAAATCCATGAACTAAATCCTCATACTTAGATACATTTTAATAACATGTAAATTGAATCCTATAAGCGAAAAGAAATTTATCACCCTTTAGAGAAATTGGAACCACCCCTACTCCGGCTCCTTTTTACTCCTATAACCATCAAAAACATCTTTTACGGGCCCGAGGATCCTCCTCATTCTCCTTTAATGCACTTTGGATATAAAAACCCTCCCCTTGGATGTAATAAGTACCTAAACCTATCTCAACAACAATATCATATGGATCACATTCATACCTTTATTTAGCCCACTCATCTAACATAAGATTAGGGACTGATTATGATGAATGCACTATTTCAACTAGTTTTGAATCATTGTTTGTTTATCCTTATACCATAACACTTGAGTCACACGTGATAAGTTGAGATAGGTTCAAATTTAATTATAAACTTAGTCCCATACCTCATCCTTAAGAGCATATGAAACCAATCCGACGAAAAGTAACCCCTTACCTTGGGTGTGAAGTCTCTGACAAGAAAATGATAAATAAAGGAGGTAAATCTATAATTTATGTCTTGAGAAATGGTTAGACTATGACATGCATGGGGAGTTAGATCAAGACATTTGATTACTCCAATTTTTCTAACTATATTACCATCCAATTGTAAAATACCCTTAGTGATTAGAGTGTACTCAATCCCCAAAGTGTATGTTATTTGTTTAGGCATCACAAAGGTTTCATCTTCTAAATCTATTATACAATTATGCACCGGATGCTTGTCAATAATTAAACAGATATAGAAAAGCGGAGACTTCTATTTTTCACTTACTCTCTCCTCCTTGGCTTGACATAAGATAATTGAAGGGATTGGCCATTATTTTCTATCCCATTCAATGAAATGGGTTACTTCAAAGCCTCTTGTAAGAGGTCTAATTGATATGGAATGGACAAGGCATTCCACATTGTCACATTTATATTAGCTTTCTTCATTTGTTTGAAAACATTCATAGGAATGCCTACCGCCTTATTTATCGTTGGTGTCACCATTTATTTCTTTGACTTCTCCACTATTAGGAAAAACACTCTTGGTTGAAAAATAACCTCCTTTATGGGGCTAGGTCTACTATAAATATCCGAAAACCTATTCTTTCTTAAATCTGACCCAATCTCCTTTTCCTTATGAAGAGGATTGTCTTGTTTAGAAGAAGAAGGTGGAGTATCCAATGCTCTCTTTTTAGACCTTTTATTATTAACAACTTGAATTTGAGGTCTATTAGAGCTTCCAATAATTTGATTTACTGCACAAAAAATTTCATACCCAAAAAAATGAATTTGGCTTCAAGGGAATATTTGTAAGCTTCTTCAACATTATTATTTGGAACTTCCATCACTGGTTTGTGTTGATTGAAAGAACCCTGCACCATAAGGGCCTAACATTTCGTCCCATTTTTGTAAATTTCTGATTATGGGGTTGATTACATGGGAAATGCTATTCAATTCCGTGAGCTAAATTGTTTTGAACCGGGATGATATATTTGATCAAACTAGGAGCAGTGCATGTCATGGAGGAAGTAATACTTGAAGGGGAAAGTTAGGATTTCAACCTTAAAACCTAGTTTGTTAGTAATTCTACCCATAACTCTAATTTGGGTAGTAATTCATTTGTTGATACCCTTGATTTTGATTTAGGAGGGCGTAAGAGCTTAAGATTGTTGTTTCTTGAGGGAAACTATCCCATTTGACATATTCTTGATCAAGGATTTGAGATCATCTATCTCATTAGAGGAATCAAATGTGGGAGTAGATGTATTAGCTTTAGAATTAGTTGTTGGGGCAAGAGAAGGTTGAATTTCTTGGGGTAGCTCTACGAAAAGTGGAGTTGGGGTCTAGGGGCTATCTTTCCATCTTGAAACAAACAATTCCTAGCTTGAATACCTATCTCATAAGAAACATGCATAACCATAGCTCCCATTAACTAAATCATTACTACAATATTAGAATCAAGATCTCTAAAAATATATAAGAATACACCTTGAGGAGATGGTCTTAGGAGGGGTGGTATTATTTCCCATCTCCTTCAAAACCCGAAGTCAAGTCCATCATCACTCACAAGCGATACTTTTTTATATTTGTTAGTTTCTATAATAAAGATATATTGTCTACCTTTTTTCCAAAATACTTGCAAAGATACTCTCCAAGTTCATCCCATGTATGAATAGAAACAAGTTGCAGACTCCTATACCATTGTAATGCTTTTCCTTTGAAGATGGGGTAAAGATCCTAACTTCCACATCATTTTTAATAACAATATGAACTGAAAAACATTAGCAACATCTGAGATGTACTTAATAGGGGTAGTTAAAATTTCACCAATAAAAAATAGAATGATTTTTAGGGAAGATACTGGTATGTCATGTTGCCAATTCAAAACCAAGGGTCCGCCACCATTAACGGAGATGAAAGGTTGATTTCTTTAGTGGGCCATGAGTGTGATGGGTCATAAAACCTGGAGATATTAAGAAAGGTCTACCAGGAGGAGGAGTAGAGAGAACCTTGGCTAGAGGTGATGGTCATCTTTGAACTGATCTACCTCTTCTTCTTCTTCTCGGTGACAAATGCAAGTATTAAAAGGGCTCTTCACTTGTTATCCTTTGTATTGTTTGAAATATTCTTACAAAATCGAGACACTTGAATATTGAACCCAATAGATGTATGGTTAGGAGTTTCCAAATGTGTTGAGGATTATCTCTAAAGGATGAATATCACCAAGAACACATAAAATCTGATGATATGAAGTTGTAAAACACTTCAATATATCCCACTAGGTGTGCTAGAACTATTGTCACTAAAAATTTCACCCTTTAAATGATCATGCATGAAAATTAGAATTTTTGGGAAACATGGGAATGTCTCCAAGTATGGAACTTTGCAAAGTGAATCAAACATCCAGAGAAAGGTTGGTTCCTTCTCGCTAACCTATAACTTCAAAATGTAACTAAACTAAAATTAAACTATAAATTCTTAGGAACCAAGGTTGAGAAGAAAGAAAATGCTACAAAATGAAAGGGGTGATGCACCAAAGCTAAAACAAGGTTCAAATATGACATGTAGAGACACATTTACAAACACACGTGCAATAATATAGGAAAAACATAGTGTTTTTACAACATACAAGTAAATAAATTTAAAAGAAAGCAGGGGGTAGAGATTCATATCAATCACATAACATTTAAAGGAATGGACTAAATTTTCATGTCACTAAAAGCATTTTCACTTGCATGTACTAAGAAGAGGTTTAAAAGGCTTGAAAAATATGTAGTTATAAAGGTATGGAGGTGTGGGAAAATTAAAACTCCAAAAGAGAGTTCCAAATCCTATAGAGAATAACCCCTTTCCTATGCATAAACACATATATACATATAATGTGTGAGAGAGGAGCCACCAAACAACCATAAATGACCCATTTCTACCTACCCAATACTAAAGGCCACAATTTTTGCAGTTTTGAGCATGGGCATCCTTCTTTCCTTCCTAAAAAAGTTATCATATCCCTCAAGTAGAAGTAGGATAAGAGATAGGTGCCATTAAGCAATGAATTTTGGTTGGTGGAGTGGTTGAAATGTCTAGAGCTTTTGAACGGCACATTTTCCCTCCATATTTTATTTTTGCATTTTGACCCCGAAATGACATCATTGTCCTCATTTCTTGCTTCCAAAATGGATCTCTTGATGAGACAATTCCAATGCCACCAATATTTTGCAATTGGGAGCTTTGGGGTGGAAGTTATGGCAAAAATAAATCCCAAGTTGTCCCAAATGGGTTTCAGAGAACAAGAGGAATAAGGGAAATTCCCATATGTTCCCTAAAAATTTTATTCAATGTTTTGTTCCTTTGGGTGGCGAAGCGGTGATCATAGGAACTGAGGAAGTGGGGAACTATTTATTTTGTGTTGTTTGGTCTCAAGTTTTCCGTATTGCATTGTGTTGGTGGGGAAGGCAAAAGTTTGAGTAATTAGTAGAAATGGGGAATTTTTACCCATGTGTCTTATGTTCCCGCCTTTACCGCTTCTTCCGAATTTTCTCCTATCTCACCTCTCCGTCCTCGTTGCTGGATTTTCAAAGTGAATAGTTGGAATGTCGAAGGTTCCAATCATTCCATAGATACCAACTTAATCGCCCCTCTTCCACTAATACATTAGTTAGATGGTTTGTACATGAAAGGAATAATAAATCATACCATATGTGTATGAAATTTGAAATTTACATTTGAAATTTCTTAATGAAAAGGGTTTTAGTTGATTTTAGTTTCACTATAAATATATTTATTTTCCCTTTTCTCCAACAAATAGTCATCCCCTTGAGCTACACTACATAGTAAACCATTATAGCTAGGATATTTGAGAATACTCTTTGATATACGCTGGGCACAAGAACATTAGACATATCCTTTGAACCTACTACATTTCACATCTTGGATTCCCTTTGTATTAAAATATTTTGTTGGGAAAACCATGGATCCATAGTAAGATATTTGTACCCTCCGAATTATATTGATGTTTTAAATTTATCCATTCGGGACATGAGTCCACTATCCTAGTTGATAATGAGTCTGATAAGTATTATTTATTTATGATATGAATATTCATGGAAACTATAGATATAAATAATCTATCATTTCCATCACTATTGATCCGTTACAAAAAAATTTAATGAAGATAATATCAACAATGATCATGACTCTAATGTATCCGATGAGGGTGATGAGTGTGAATTTTTAGAATTTATTATTGGTAATTTAGATCAATTTAAATCTATTATACATAGTTAAAGAGGAATTAAAAAAGGTATATACATCTTCTCCACCTATATATCATGTAAAAATTCCTACATCTATTGTATTTACATGGGGCTAGGAAGATCTACAAAGAGTACAATGGATATTGACCGATCATCGTAGCACCTATAGATCTAGTAGGAGTTCCGATTGTCAACTTGAGACTCCATCAATATAGGTACATGGACAACCATATGATTTTTGTCAAAATCCATGTTAAATCCTACACCTCTAGTTACCCAATATATTATTATGTATATTTCATCTATTTCTACTACTTTTATATCACCTATTATACATACACATGGATATCTGAATACCTTATTTGATGCGTGTTCCTCATGCAAGTCATTCATGACTTATAGTATAAGGTGTCACATTTATCAAGCTATTAGAACTTGAAGTGGCCTATTATCCTTTACATATGAGTTTTTTCACTCCTAAGATTCATGTCTAAAAAGTAAAATATATTTAGAATAACATATCCAATCATTTCATGCACCATGTCTATATTTTTCCTATATAAATGATATCCTTAACAATATTTTTGTACTTAGTTGTAAATAGTATGCCTTATAATAATTTTATGACCTTTCTATTCATTCTGTTAGGGCCTTAAATCCATTAGTTGATCAATGTTTAGAACACTTATTAATCAATGTTATTGAGAAACTATAAAACACTTGAATGCCATATCTTAAACAATATTCTAATGAGACTTTTACCGCATATGTCTTATTATACAAGATAATGCTTAATAAGATTAATAATAGAATTGTGGATAATAAGCTTCAAGATATATTCACACATAGAATACATTCTCCCTTGCAAGTGTATATCATGTTTTCAAACTTTCAATCCTTCAATGAATTATTTCATACTATAAAGGATCATCAAATCAAGATTATAACAATGAAAAATATTCTAGATGTGTCCAATATTAAAGTTATTCCAAATGCTACATTTCAAACTAAACAAATTTGTAAAGCTAAATATAAGGACAATAATAATCAATAAAAAGGAATATTGAATGTTATATTTTAACCAACCAAAGTTAAATTACAAGACCATGTTATGGGTAAATTCACATGGCAACCTATGTCATTGTTAGTGTTCGTTTTGAGCTCACACCATGTTTTGAAATATGTCTTCAAAAGTTTGTCTACCTTGCCTACCAAGGTATGTAGCACATAAAAAACCATGTGATTTTGAAAAAATATCTATGTAAAACTAGAAAGGCATTGAAATCGTGTGAAAATTTCTCATGCTAAAATAAGAGTATCCATACCCATGTCTTTATGTGAAAAGATCTTCATGAAAGTTTCTAACAAATTGTGTAAAAATCCCGCAAAATTCCTTATGTGTCATTCAATCTAAGTTCTTATGTAAATTACAATATATTCTCTCAGTAGAAAACACGTGGCATGTTTTGGCTAGCTTCATGATAAGGGCTTGGCTTGGATGTTTGTAGAAGTAACATAAATGTGTAATATGAAAAATAATCCTTGAGGCTTGATGGAATATTCCAAGAAATATTTGAGAGAGCATAATGTAAAAGTGCAAACACAACCCCACTCCTTAAAAGGAAACATATGTAAAGATATCATTGGAGTGGGGAGATGGGGTTTTTATTCAAATTTGCATTTTACACTTGATAAAGTGTGAAGTATAGTTGCAAGTCTGAATCCCAAAGGAGTACATGTGTTAACCTTGAAATCAAATTCAACAAAGTGGGTGATCTGGTCAAATTTGTAATTTTGCACTCCTTCGACAAATAAATAAAAGTGCGAACAAACTCCACAGTCCCACCATTCTTTAGGTAAACACACATGGATGGTTCACATTCAAAAGGGGGAAATCACATCGAATGGTAAAAATTTAAAGCATTTATGCATGCCACCATTAATGCACATTTTGTAGATTAAGGAAAAGTTTTTAAAAGCTTCTTTGATCATTTCAAATTTTTACTTGTGCATATGAAAGATCTAGAATCCCTAGTTACTGCAAGTTCATAGTGTAAAGAGAAGAGATTGGCCATGGAGGGTATGTTCAATTCAAGGAGCTTAGGGAGCATGGATGAAAAGAATAATCTCTCGAGAATCTCTAGAAAACAAGTAATTCCTTGTGTATCACTTGCATTTTCTGGTTTACCAAATTCGCAATATGTAAAGGGTTGAGAAAGAAAGCTAAAATCACATAAGATGAATCCTATGGAGTCAAGATTTCATGTTGCCTCTAGTTTTAGTAATAATTTGGACACAATTACAGACACAAATTTGTTAAACACCGACTTTGAGTGAGTTTATACAAAGACTCCGTGCTCCCAATAAAAGTGAATTCATGATAGCCATTGACGCTAGCCACATTGCCCTAGCCGCTGCTTTCCCTCCCTTTGTGCATTGTCAGAATGGTAAGGATATGTGTTGAGAATTATGATCCAGAAAAAAGGCAAGTATTCGATGGAAGTGGTGAGGGAGTATTGACCCTAACATCCAGAGCATTCAAATTAATGTTAGGGCTACCTAAAATTGTGAAACCAAGAACTATAAACATAAAGTCAACCTTAGTTGACTATGAAGTCGAGAAGAAAGATTATGCCAGGCTCATGAATACTAAATGGTTGTTGATAGACAAAAAGTATACCAAAAGAATCCCTAAGAGATTACTCAAATCACATTTTGTGGAAGAGGTTGAAGACATAATTGTATTGTTGAGTAGAATGGTTGGTCTAGATATGGCTTATGAATTTAAATAATGGATGTGTCCATACATAGGGGTTATCTTGGAGAATAAAGGAAACATTTTCTAGGCAACATTCATAGCTACATCAATCCACACACAACTCTTTAAGTTAGCCACAAAAATCAAAGCATGGGAATCACTTCCAATCTTGAGTTTTATATGATGTCATACTTGATTTACAATATGCAGGACACAAGCTTTTTCCTGGCCTCCCACAAAGGGAAAATTTCAAGGATCATAGAGTATATGATGTTTATCCCCAACTAAATCTGGACAATTGGAAAGGAAATGTTAGACAAGTAAATGATGCATTTTTGCACCTGTAATATTTCTTTTCAAACCAGAATGGGAGCAGTACAAAATATCTAAAGAAATCGGGAATATAATATTAGAGTATGGTTGATTTTTTATTTAACATTGATTTTTTACCTATATCAGAGCTAGTGGATTTGATGGGCACCCATAAAATTTTCCTAGATATGTGGATGAGAAATGGGCCCTCATGAACTTTCAAGACAGTTGGCACTAGTGCACAAAATGGTTGCAGGAAAGCACACGACCAACATTAAAAATTTTATCGGATTGGAATATATTCTTGCCCCTTATTCGCAAAGGCTAGGTTAATGGAAGAAGAGATGGAAAGATTTGAAATAGATAAATTTGAACCAAGATCCAATTCTGATATCAAAAGGGTTGTTAGTTTTTCTATAGGAAGCTCATATGAGCATGAGCCTCATTTTGAGGACTATTGGATGAACTGCAAAGATGAAGAGGAGGTCAAACTTAGATATTTTTTTAGGATGACACTCAAGTAGATCATTATCTTTAAGATTGGTGTAGTACCTCAAGGAATAATAGATGATCAACAGATAGTGAGTCAATACTATATTGACCATAAGATTTAGGCACAACCAATTACTCCCACAATTTAGGGTGAAGAATAATCACAAAATCCACATGAAAGAATTCCTAATGTTATGAGAACCTTGAATTAGTTACAAGGGAAAGGTATGGACTTGTCCATCTAAAATACAAAAGTGTTGAATGATTTATGAGACTTAGGAGTATTAAAGGAAGATATTCCTCTTTTAAAAGAAGGAAATGATAAGATTGATCCCTTAGGAGGAAGAGCTCATCAATTACCTACCAAGAAACCCACTTCAGGTATTATTGATGAATGGATTGCTGCTACCAGTGAGATTGGAGCTTCTATGTTTGTTGTGAAACAAAAACACAAAAATGCTCTTAAAATCTATGCAGAATGCCCCTATCACCCAAGCAGTACCTATACAAGCTAAAGGGGTGGGTATAACCAAATCAAGGAATCCCTCAGTAAAATTTCCAAGATCATATAGTATAGGGAAAAATATGAGAGGATTCTTGGCAAGTGTTGACCCAAAATCAAAGTGCAAAGTGCTATAGAGAAAGAGGAACCTCACCTCAAATATTTTGAAAGAGTTGTAAAGAAAGCCAAGGTGATACCACCATTGGTAAGGGATATTGGTAGTCCAATAAAGGAATGTGGTCATGCATCAAAGAAACATAAAAATAGAGAGCCTAAAGTCATCAACCCACCCCACTCATCGAGTCTCTCAGAAAATTTGTTACCACATTAGTAGAACAAAAAACACCACCACAGTTCATGAAAAGATTCATGATACTCCACTTGTACCACCAGAGGTTGCAATCGTTGTCTTATTTACAATAAGAGTAGTGGTAGAGTTGGCTGAAGAAAAAATAACTCATAGTACCCCCATATCTAATCTACTTAGTAGCATTATGACTGAACAATGGCAAGGGGAATCAAGTGTAATGTATTTTGAAGGTCAAAATTTACCTTAGTTCAGTCAACCACATGAACAAGTGAAATATCCAATTGAAGTAATAGATACAGATGAACTTCAAGAATTTCCTCCACTTGAAGTTGTTGATGTAATAGTTGAAATGTATATGGTGGAAGATAAAATTTTTCCTAAGGTATAAAACCAGATGAAAGAATTTTTCAAACCATCAAATGTTGAAACAGAGGTTCAAATTCAAAATGTTCACATTGAAAGTTCAATACTTACAGGGAAAGAAGAACCAATGATTCAAGGAATTGTAAGTGAAACATCTACAGAAAACATTATCTCTACTAAAGATCACCCTCAGAAAGAATCAAGAATTATAAAGGGTGATAAGCCACTGAGGGTATTGACCCGATAAAGAAGTTATGGTGGAGGCTACATAAGAGGTCACTAAAATGGTGGAGATCAATGATAAGGAGAATGTGAAAATTGATGATAAGGGTCAAATATCAGTCAATGGGTCCCAATCTACAAAACAATAAGAGGAAGAATTGTTAAAGAAAAAGGTCACTAGTGTGCAAACTCAAGAAGATCTCTCCATTGAATATCAATCTCTAAAAGAGGCAGACAATACAAAGAAGGGAGAATCATCCAAGGTGGCAAGTCCAGTCAAAGAAGATCCAGGAGAAACTATAGAAATGAATGTCACCCCAGTGGAAAGAAAAACAAGGGAGAAACACTAGCTAATAATAATATTCAAGAAATAAATAGCCAATCCCAAACTCAAGGACAAGAGAAAGAACAACTGGAGAAAATGACATTGCATGATGAATCCAAGAAGCCAACAGTAAAAGTGGAAAATCCACAAGAAGAGGTACCATTATTACAATATCCTCAAGATGCATCCAAACAAATGGTAGTTTTCTCTAAAATTCCACAACCCACATCACAGGAGAAAGTGTGAGAAATAATCTCACAACTGGATGGATAGGAGCAATCCTTCCAAGCAAAGAGAAGGAGACAATCCAAGAGGAGACAAGTGGATATAAGAAATATTGTATTTCCAAAACCTACAAAAGCTCCTAAGAAGGCCATAATCTTAACCAAAACTCATATAGATTCAGCAAGGATTCAGGACTTTGGAAATAGCCACTCCACATGGTAACAAGCTGAAAGGTGAAATCACATTAAGTGATTATAATGTTACACATATCCCCTTGGGAAAACCTATCGAGAAAGCTTAAAGCATGATGCTATAGTGGTTGTTGGTGGTTTGTTGCAAAATATGGATGAAGATAAAGAAACTAAGAAACAATTAAAAGAAAAAGTCAAAGTACTATCCTCATATGTGTAGAAATGGATATAACCTATAGATGAAGGGTAGGAAATAACTGCTTCCATAACCCCAAAAGTCTTAGGCAAAGTTGATAAGTCCAAGGAAAAAGTTGATGCTATGGATAAATGGAAGGAGGAGCTATCTGAAAAAGGAAATAAAATTATAGAGGACATAATAAGATGTTATGATCAATTAACAGAAAGAACCAATGATGTCAAAGACCAGATAGAGAAATGCACTGATGAATTGTATTATTGGGAGGGTATCTTACCCAAATTTGAGGCAATAGTTGAGTTGGATGATCAATTGTTAGAAGAAGAAGAGATTATTTCACTTGAAGAAAGTGGAATGCAACATACTTACCTGGATGCAATTTGACTAAGAATTGAGATTATGAAAGAAGTCAAAGAAAAATTGTGTACATGAAGGGTCTCAATTGTAGAGTGCATTGATTATCTGGATTGTAGATTTGAAAAAATGATACCTGATGAAAATAGAATTACTTATGGAAACTTAGGGACAATTTCCCTAACATAGGTTTTTGATCAAAGAATTTCTGAAGTCCCTTTCAACTATAGTATTATTTAGAGGTTTGTTACCATGGAACAACAGATAACCAAATTATCAAAAGGGCTAAGGAAGAGTAAGAGTGCAATGAGAGAATTTGATCAAATGATGAAAAGACAATGTACAATACTCATGTTCCATGTTGGGCCAGATGAAGAAGACATCTCCGAATATTTCATAAATTTGATGCATATAATGAAATAATTTTAGAAGCACAGGAGAAGGATGTCAAAGAACTTGAAGTTGATCCCAATGTACCATGAACAATCTTAGGCTTGTTTCCTCAAAACTTTCTTTCATCATTTTTTTTATCTTCATTCTTGATAATTATATATCTTCTTGAATCAGCAAATTTCAATTATGTATGTGAAACAATGTAATGCAATATGATTTCATTTTGTTTTGATAGACATTTGTATCTATTATGAACATGAAAATAATTGTAACATTTTGATTCATTTGTAGTTAATACAGAGGAAAAATGGGGGTTCTATAGAGGCCTGACCCATGAAATATTTACATGCATTTTAGTATATTTGTAGAAGGATAAAAGAGTACAATATCATCCTTTGTTTATGAATTACTCCTTGAAAGTAGGAATCTTGCCCAACATTTTGTTTTTCCTTGACACAAATTCTTTAGTATTTTAAGCCCCTAAATGAGAAAAATAGCCTCTGCAAGATCACAGGACATGTCCCTTGCCATAAGATCAGCAATACTTTCCCTAGGGCCATCCAAAATATGAATTAATTCTAACTTATTCTCATAGTAAGAGATTCACTCCTTAATATTTAAACCAACCTTGAGATAATATTTTTCCCCGCAACTTTTGAAGTGGAAGGAGGTAGTGAAGTTCTTACAGAGCCGGTGGTACACTTCTATAAACCCCTAGAGTTAATTTTCTTAGAGGTGGGAGATGGAATCACCACTAAACTTCTTCAAGAAATATGATGTTTCTCTAGAACTAGTTACAGGTGGAGGCTCCAAAGGTTTTTCTCTAGAAGAGAAAGACATTGCTTGAGTTCAACTAGCCTATGGGAAAGAGAAGACAAGTTGTCCACAGGAACCTCCTCCTGAAAAATATATGCATCCATGGGTATTTCTTTCTCTATAAATTCTTTATTAAAGAACAAGGGTGACATGTTGATAGTATTGTTTGCAATTGAGGGCCCGCATTTAAGCCATAATATTCTCGATTGCTCGGGAGTTTTTTGATCTTCCCAACAACACATGTGATAATACATGATTTGAAAGGTAGAGAAGAATGGGATCATCTTGACCAACATTCTTATCAATGCTACTTAAACAACACAAGCAATAAGTGGCTCATCACATTCATCTTGATCTTTGATTTCACAAATCATGGAGACAAATGCTTCACACAGGCATGAATAATCAAAGATTGAGTTTAGAGCCTCTGCAGAAAGTGTCCGTGAACTATCTCCTAGTACCACTTCTGCCATTCCGAAGAAAAGCACTAGGACAAGTCTTTCCCACAAAAATTGAAAGAAATATGTGAGCTTATGAAAGGAAGAAAGAGGATTTATAGAAAATGGGACCGAGAATGGTTGGTGTGAGGAATCATACCGAGTTAAAGACCAAATCATTTTTGATACTCATACGAGGTGGAAAATGGTAAAAATGATGGACACTACTTAAAAGGATTTGATTAGCCTACTCACATGAAAGGAAATTCAATTCAAGAAAGAATAATAATGATTATACGCATCTCGAAATGGATATCCAAAAGGAGAGAGAGATCGATGTCAAATCAAAGTTGCATTAAAAAAGAACAATTAAAGTAATCAAAAGAAGTTTCCCAACTTTCCCTAAAGGAAATAATGTTAAAAGGTAGAGATAATGACATGGCACCCCAGGTCATCATAATATAACAAAGAAATACAATAAACGTCAGGAAATTTTTGGTAAGAGTTTCTAATGGTACCACAAAAGCTTTCAACAAGATATTGGGCCAAACTTTAACAAAGATTTGTGATGTTGGAAGAAAGGATTGGGATGATAAAGTGGGAGTTGTACTTTAGGCTTACAGGAACACGTATAAAAGGTTGAATAAGGCCACACCTTTTAGTTGGTGTTTGGTATAGAGGCAGTAATACCTATGGAGTGTTTACTCCCATACCTATGTATTTCACATGGGGGAGGATTGTCAAATAAAAAGGTTGTGGAAGATCCCATTGAGAAACTAATGCAATTAGATGAGCAACACACAATGTACGTTGGAGCCATAATAATGAGAAGGCACGATAAATGGCTTGGCATGATATGCACATTAAGAACAAGTCATTTGTAATTGGAAAGATGGTCCTTCTCTATGACTCCAAGTTTGTGTGCCACCTAGGGAAGTTGAAGGTGCATTGGTTGGGACCTTTGTATTAACCAAGATACTCGAATCATATACATGTTAATTATAGACACTGGATGGAACCATGTTTTTGGTTACTTCAATGGGAGTAGGATGAAGCCCTACTATAAATAAAGCTTCTTGGTGTTTGTAATAAGGTAGTATTTCCACTTAGATTATATTTCCCTTTCATGTTTTGTTTTTGATTTTCTTATTTGGTTGTAATAAGTGCGTTTGTGTGTACTGAAACTGATTACTATCTATTGAGTTCATGCGTAGAGGACTCGCACATACTTTTAGTGTGGGGTGAACTAGGTGCAAGTGCGCAAAGTATGATCGGTTGGTGCTTGGACTTCTATTTTGTGGTCTTGTTTTGCATTTCAGGTAGTTCCTCCTAGCCAAAAGGAAGCTATCACAATCGACATTGGATCGAGAAGTTAGAACATGTGCACAACCTTCAACCGTCATCATAACATGTATTCCTCCTTGGCCTATCACTCTCTAAGTGTTTCATTAAATTTGAAAGAATCCGATGAAACATTTTGGCATGACTCTGGTGGGACCCTCTCTTGGGTTCATTGCATTTTCTTCATATAGGTAAATCTTTGTGTTTTTTTTTTGGAAAATACACATTTAATCTTCTCTTAGTAGCATTCTTTTCTTCTAACTCGTCCAAACAAAATTTGTGATTTGGTGTTTAAAATGAATCATTTCTTTTTTCTTGCATTTGCATAATAGTGAAAGAGCATGTTCTTGACCTATTCATCATTTGCTACATCGAATTTAATTGTCGATTTGGGTTCTAAAATTTGTTGCATTTCATCCTTGATATCTTTGCATTTTTAGCTCACATTAAAAACTGAGGGCAACCTATACGCTAGAAGTCATGTCCAACTGATGGTTGACATAATTGAATCATATGAGCACTCTCTCTCTCTCTGTAAAACTACACAAATTTGAATTTACACGTGTTCTTAAACAACACCTTACCTAGAAGAGACTGTCAACAATCACACGATCGGAGGATTAACAATGGGTGCCTAAGTAAGTTTCTCTAACTAGTCATTATTAGAGAAAGGACCACCCCCGCCAAAACATAACCTGAAACCACCCTTTAGAATTTTCCTCTTCATAAGACACCTTCCCAACCAAAAACTCTAATCTAGATTCATAAGTTAGTCTTTAAATAACATAAGATAAAAACATAAATTCGCTTATAGGATTGCATGTTTCTCTTTTTTCTTGAATTGCCTTTTGAGTTGTGAGGTTATGTTTCTTCATTTTTCTCCTTCCTCTCACACTCCACCATCATAGTTGGAGTATTCCAACTATTTATGAGTGTGTTAGGGCCTCTTATTATCATTCTCGACTTAAGGTTGGTACTTCATTTGACTTAATTCACAAAAAGTAAATTTTCTTCATTTCTCCAAAATTCATAAGAATCGGCATCGGTCAAAGTGATCGTCATCGCTTCCATCGACCATCATTGGTTTACCTAACCGGTGTTAGTTTCCAACTCTTTTGGTCATTTTACCCAAAATAACTTTCATCACCTTTTCTCTTTTATTTGACATTCTTAGGACATTATCATATCCCCAACATTCGATATCTTTGTCAAGTACAACTTCCCTATTTCATTTTCATCCGTTTTTGCTCCATTTGCTAAATGTTGATTTCCCATAGTAGCGGTGATCGGTTACTACAACCATTATCAATCATTTGTTAATCGTCATCGTTAGTCTAACCTAGCAGGCGTCGATCCCTCTGCGTTTTGATTTTTAATTAAAACACCGACCAAGTCCACCTCTCTCTAATCTGCCCTTTTCAAATTTTGTTGTCTTTTGTGTCATTTGCATGATACAGTTGACTGATATACATTAATTCACATGGTGTTGACCTCCAATCAAGCCAAGGCCCTTGTATTTCACGCCAGCCTCCAATCGCTTCCACCTAGCCCATCACCGCCTTCTATCCTATCACCTATGGATCCAACTCAACCCATCACCATTACTATCGGTGACGAGGAGTTTGCAAGACTCCTTAATCATAATCCTGCTACCCTATAATACTACCTTGCCCATTCCTCCACTCGGGACTCCTTATGCTAGTTAGTATACAACATGCTCGTGTTTATCCCTCCCGCCTCGCCTCCCCACTTCTGCATCGCCCTAGCACTAGCTCGACATTACCTTCATCCACTTTACCACCTGTGGTGTCTTAGCTAGATCCCATATCCGCTATAATTATCAGTAGCTACGTCATCTATCACACCCGAGGTGTCATTTGTTCCTTTCGGAAACTACCTTGAACATAGCCCTATCTCGAACCCACCGCCTTATATGTACTATTACATCTCAACCACCGATAGGTTAGTGGATTGCCTAAGCGTAAGCTAGATCCAGAAGTGTGGTACTTCCTGATGGATGTCAACACCACTATATATATATATATATATATATATATATATTTCTATATATATATATATATTTCTATACAAAATAAATGAACATGTAGATAAATGAATCTAGTGCTAGTAACCCAAAAATTGATTACCAACTTCAATCCATATTAAATGCTTCAATGTTAAACTGTCTGGAGGTCATGGATCAAGTCACAAGCTAAGTGGATGTTCTAGAGGTCACAAACAAGGTCCGATTAAGGTTCGACTATGATCTTGGGTGGATTTGGGTGATTGAGATGCTTGTTAGTCGAGACAATTTTTCGAGATATAGAGACGGATGTCGGTCGGGTATGACTGATGATAGTTTAGAAGGAAACCGACGACGATGGTCAAGGTGGACCGGCATCGAAAGAGAGGTGGAATAGTAGACACTCAATAAACTTGGTTCTTTGAGCCTCTCGTGATTTCTGAGAGGATATAAAAAGGATGACTAGGTTGGTAAGAGTGTTAGGAATGCTCAAAGATGTTTAGGAGTCGTATAAAGGGATAGAAGGTTGGGGTGGTTGGGTGGATGGATTGACATGAAGATGGGGATGGTGGGATGTAAAGGAAACCGATATCTAAAAAACAAAGATAAAGAGATGATGATCCGAGTAAGTATAGAAGGATTCGATAAAAACACACTTGTATTTGCAATCCTGGTGGTTGGATGATGGCGATGGTTGATTCATAAAACTATTGATTAGTGCCGCGATAGTGCTTCATAGATTGCTACCGTGAATGGAAATACTTTCATATCGGTCTTGGTGTTGGTTAGAGGTGTCCTGGATGGGCGAGAAGGTTTTGGTTCATGCTTGCATGTAGATCTCTCTCTTTCCAAAACTCAAAATTCTTCCCAACCTCCAAAACAAGGTTTCCCAAAATGAATATATGGTAACCGACGACAATTAGGTGACCGGCGTCGGTTAAGGTGAGAAATCCTAGGTTCTTAAAATAACATATCTTGGCCATCTTTTGGCAGCCACTGTTGTTAAGTGCGGGTCTAAAATGGTATCTTACGCTTAGATAAGTGAGCATGTTGTTAGAGAAATAATAGGCATGTAGTGTTAGGGTTAAACTAAGTCTCAGTTAGATATGGTAAGTAAAAACCAAGTCTTAATTAAAAGGAAACATGCTAAGAATAGGTCCATGATGAGGTGTCTAGGTGATGTGGTTGGGTGAGGTGTAAATTAATTTAATTAAAGTAATTAAATTAATAAATAATGTGAGGATGGGTATTAATTTAATTATAAATAATTAAATTAATATACATGTGGGGTAAAAGGGGTCATGGTCATATGAACATGCTATGTTAAATGCTCGAAAAGGGGGTCAAGGGGAGTGTGACCCAAATTTGGTTTCGCAACAAGCACTGGATGGAACACAATTACTAGGCCTTTTTAATGAGAGTAGGCTAGAGTGTACTATAAATAAGTCATCCTTGTGTTTATAAATAAGGCAGTATTGCCATTTAGCCTAGGATTTTCTTTAATGTTTTTCCATTCTTTGTCTTTCCCCTCCTCATTGCTTGTTCCCTTCATTTTTTTTGTTGTGTGTGCGTTGTGCGTTGGTAGCCACCTACTATTGTCAAAGAAATTCTATGCGTAGAGGACCGCACATCCATTTTTGTGTGGGGTGGAGTAATACAACATGTAATAGAAGCTAGTAGTGGAAGTTGTGTTTCGATGGCCCAGATTGAAGGATAAAAATGCGTAATTTGGAAGAGCACACGTAGAAAAGGTGGACATAAGGAATTTGGTGTCGGGAAGGCTTTACAAAGACCACGTACAAAGGATGAGAAACGCAGGAACAACATGAGGTAGGCGATGTAAAAAATCAGGGTAAGGACAAAAGAAGTTCCTTCGGCGCTGCAAGCGCGTAAAGGATCTTCGCCCAGAAGGATTTTTGTGTGCAAGAAGGTTGTAAGGGTTTTTCACGCAGGATGGGCGTGGGGTAAAAGCACTGAAGGATGGCTTCAGGAAAAATGTCACCTTTATTGCAAAGGTACGATGGTAGGTGGCATTACATTTATTGTGAAAAAGAAGCAAAAGCTATAAGTAGAAGGTCGAGATACATTATTGTTACCTTGCATTTGTGATATCGAAGAGCTCTTGCGAACTAGGGCATCCTTGAGAAAAGTTTTGCGAAAGGAGGTTGCGAAGATCTGAGTGCATAACCAGTTTGAGAAGCAAACCAGTGTGGAAAAATAGTACAAATACATGATTAAAAGGGTTATTGGAGTTTTGAAACCCGTTAGTATGAATACACCATCTTATGGAAGGAAGGGTTTTTCCAAGTTAGGGTTTTACAACAGGCACAAGAGTAAAGGGATTTTCCGCAAAGAGGGTAAGCGCAAATTTGAGCAGACACTAGGAAAAGGAGCAAGGAAGAATTTGTTTTAATAAACCAACATAAAAATGACATCGAAGAAGGCATCAAATGTTTCACCAAAGAAGGGAAAGGGCAAGGGAAACAAGTTGTTTCTACTAGCTTCAACAAAGAATGGTACGTAAAGATCCAATACTCAAATGGTGTATTTCTTGGAAAGGAATGGGCGTCCCATGTGAGAAAAATGGTTTTAAGTGACTACAACCATCGAACAAGCACCACAGAGAAAGAAATGATGTTGGAAATGGTTAGACCTACATATAAGAGGATACCTGACAGAATTCCCATCTACGATGATGAAGAAGGCCAAATTATTGCAACTATATGAGTTTCTCTATTTTGGTAAACTCGAGCAATTGTACCAATGGCCTATGTCGCGCATACATGAAGACCACTTCTACTGCAAGATGTAAAATGCGAATAACTCCCAACTAATCTCCAAATTTACTAGTCTTACCTGCGAGGGAGATTCATTTGATGATGACTTGGAGGACAAGGAGGCCATAAAGAAAATTGTGGAGGCCTATGACTATAAGAAGGGGTCATGGTACTTCAACATATCAGCAATTTCCAACCCTGTGATGAGGATGGTCGCGCGCTTAGTGACCAAGCTGAATGGATAGGAGAGGTGGACATAGATCAACAAGTCTTGGTTGAATGTTTGTCGAATATCTCGAAGGAACCATCTACAACCTCTCAGCATTCATAGTAGAGGAGATCATCAATGTCATGCATGACATGGGAGAAAATCATGTTTGGTAATGTCCTCCTTACCATCGTGTTTTCAGAAATTGGAGTTCCTAATGGGCCAGAAAAATTTGTATGGGAGTACCGGATGAGAATCCCTCACCTACTAAGATATTTGAGAAATTTACTTGTGACACCATGATAGCCGCCCATAAGGCATGCCTGGAGAAATGGTACAAGTGAATACATGACGCGTTCGGGGCTGAGTGGAGAATACCCGAGTAATTGCCAACTCTAGTGCAAGGGGAAGTTGATTTTGCATTGTACCAATATTTTGTATTGGCAGGTTCACTTTGGCAGACAACACCAAGAGCCCATGGTGTAAATTACCATTCTCCTTCACTACACAATACTTCAAGCCGAGGTCAACCGCTTCAAGGAGGGAAAGAGGTTCAGGTTCGATCTTAGAGTGGTGGACCAAGATTACCACGAGCTGCGAAGGACTCGATATACCCAAAGAAGCACGCCTATGTGGAGAAGTATGTCTCCCATGATGTGCATATGATAAAACCAATAACCTTTCCTATTCTTTGGAAGAACCACAAAGAACAATATATCTCGCACATAAGGCCAAAATATGAGAAGGGTGCCTATGTGGAAAATGATGTCTTTATCATTAAGGAACGTACAACAAGGAAGAAGGCCACACCAAGGAATAGGGAGAGAGAGGAGGTGATTGAAAAAAAGGAACCAAGTGCACAACCAACGCACTTTGTAGGCATGTAGGATTCATGATTTAGGTTCAAGGCTAAGTACATATACAAGAAGGAAGAAGAGTCTTAGCAAGGAAAGAGTCGCATGTGGAATAAGAGAAAGAAGAGTCTCCTAGACTAGAATCACTAGTTAGGAAGAAGTAGAAAGTAGCAAAAAGGTGGACTCAGAAGGAACAAAGATCTTGGGAGCTTATAGGGGTGACAAGGACAACGACAAGCGTGAAGAGGCTCATGACCATCCTATGTATGATGTACACAACTCAGAGGAAGGAAATGAAAGAAAGGGTTGGGAAGAAGAAGGAACTCAAGTGGCAAGGGAGAAAGTGAGGAGGTAAACACTAAGGATCAAATGACCCCAAGCCTCACCAAGGAGCAGATAGAGGATGTCGCAGAAAGGGAAGTAATGAGACATAATAAAGGACTTGGTGGAGCAGGAGGTAGAGCACAATGTTGATGAGGTGCTCAAGGAGATAGAAAGCAAGAGTGTAGATAAGGAATATGGGAACATGGGCGGAGATCCCAACTGGTGGTAAACTTTCCTAAGGTAGCATGTACAAGAGGGAAAAGTGTGGTAGTGGTGCAGGAGCAAGGAATGGGTTATATCAATGATCCAAATAAGGTACTATGTGCATGCTTCCAAAGTACCATGCCTTCCAACCAACTCCTTGCATGGTCTTCATTCGAAGAAGAGGGTGCATACCCTCGTACAAGAAAGATGTTATCTTGGGCTTTTGAGTCCCATGTTGATGAGCCAGAGTTCAAAGTCAACCGAGAGGTGTTGATGAAAGTACCGAGAGGCCAAGAAAGTTAAACCTATGGTGAATGCTCAACAATTATCCGATGAGAAATTCTACAACGCACTCAACAAGGTGTTGGTAGAGGTTGAGGTGAGACTCTTTGGGAGGAATGATAGAGTAAGGGTCCTGGAGGAAGAACTAGAGAAGAAGAATGAAGAAATCATTGAGAAAAGCAAGGATTTGAAGTAGGAGGAGTTGATCAATGCACAATTAAGGCATGAATTGAGGGAGGAGAAGGTGAAGGTGCGTGAGGTGTATAAGAAGATAGAGATGATCACATATGTAATCGTCTTGAAACATCTAAACCTGGTGCCACTTGAGAAAAAATACGAGTCAACCTTGCAATGCTTGGAAGACTTAACCCACATCCTCACCATGGAAAGGTGACCGCTCACGTTGGAATCAGGAGAAGAGGCATTGGTGTGCTACAAAGAGGAAGATAAGTTTAAGATCGGGGAAATAGTTACTCGGTATTCCGAGCTTCTTTCCTTGCATGAAGACCACCATGTAATTGACCGAGGCCGTGTATGATAACTACACTAACAGAGACATGGTAGCAAGCATACTAGTTTCTATACATGAAGCGGATTTGAAGGAATTCTAAGAAGAAAAAAATGAAACATGGAAGAGTGGGATAAAATCATATCCGAGGTGGAAAAGAAGATGGAAGTAATCAAAGTATTGTGGGGTTCGATTAAGAATCGGCTTAAGGAATTGTATCCCTAGGTCACCCGCAAAATGGACACATTGGACGACCTTGGCAAACAACTAGAAGGATTTATTGATATGTTGAATGCTAAGGGTGATGAACTAAGTTTTGAGGAGGTGAGTGCTCTAATGGGTGACCCACTTCAGCATGCACACTGGTGAAGTAGATGCCTGGGAAAAGTTAGAGGCAACAGAAGGAAGGAGTTCCCACTCCTCTTGCAGTAGTAGCAAGTTCTTCGATTCTTTCATTCTTTATTCTTCATTCGGTTTGTCCGAGGTCCACCATTCTTTATTCTTTAAAGAAGTATGATGTTTCCAAGGACGAAGAACACACTTAGTGTGGGGTGATGTTGGGCCTTGAAATAGTGACTAACATCGTCGTTGTATATATCTTCCCCGGGTAGATATAGACAAGAAGAAGAATGGAGAAATAAAAGAAGCTCGATCCTTGACATTCATCGCCCTGGCGCACGAAATGGCGCACACATGCACGGCTATCGACACAGGAAAAGTTGCGCCCTTGGCGCACAGAAATGGCGCACAACAATGACTGTCGACACAGGAAAAGTTGCGCCCTTGGCGCACAGAAATGGCGCACAACACACAGGATGCCGACATAGGGAAGTTGCGCCCTTGGCGCACGCAAATGGTGCACAACATGACGGCACGACTAGAAAGTTGCGCCCTCGGCGCATGTAAATGGCGCACAACACATACGCCGACATGGAAAAGTTGCGCTTGGCGCACGTAAATGGCACACAACATGCGATGTCGACATAGAGAAAAGTTGCGCCCTTGGCGCATAGAAATGGCGCACGACACTGATCGCCGACACAGAAAAGTTGCTGCCCTGGCGCATTTAAATGGCGCACAACACAGATGCCGACACTTTGGAAAGTTGCGCCCTTGGCGCATTAAATGGCGCACAACACAAGCATCGACATAGAAGTTCGCCTGCGCTCGCGCACATAAAGGGATGTCGACACACATATGGATGCGCCAAGGCGCACCTTCAGGAGGCGCAACATTCTGAGCGCTGACAGGAAGCAGACCCTGGCGCAGATATTCAAATGGCCATAACTTTTGACTGGGAGCTCGGATTCATGCAAGGTTGGACTTTTCGGAAAGCTTACGAGGTCCTCTGTCCAACTACGACTGGATATCTTTAATTGGGTGGGAACAAGTTCTTAAAAATGCAAAATATAGTTTGCCACTTTTGGGGTTTGATAAGGTCCTCACCTACCACCATAATGAGATGAATTAAATACAACCCGAGGTGGTTGGGGTAGATTTGGACTTTCTCTCTTTCTCTCTCTCATTCTTCCTATAAATTGTGAGGAGGGGCTTCTTTCAAAGGTCGAACATTTTTGTTTTGTGCCTCCTCCCTTCTTTTCTTTGGCGCAGTGGAGTTGTGGAGCTCAAACCTCCCATTTCAAACCTGTAATGCACCTTTGCCTCTCGGGCATTTTGCAGTTGTATTGTATCAACCTTCGGAGCAAATAAATGCATGACTGTGGATGTTTCTCAACCCTCTATGTGTTTCATTTTGCATCCTCCTGATCTTTCACTGTGAATATGTTTATCTGTGCATGATATTGCATTGCATTTCTGTGGTCTGTGTTTAATTGGCAAAACATATGTTCTTCATTCCTCGGTGCATCACCTCCTTAGCTTAGGTTTATTTTTCATGCATTTCTCTCTCCCTGTCTCCTTGGTAGTTAGATTAGATTTTTGGGGTAAACCTCTGCGTTTTATTGGTGCATCTGAACAGAGGAATAGGAGCCGGCCTTCATCCGGAGAGCTTTTCCGATTTCGCGAGGTCCCACACTTGGGAAAAGCTCCATGTTGTGCAATCGCACTGGGAGTCTCAAACGATCGCGTTGCGGAGTCCCAGGGGTGCTGTGATTCGACACCAACAACTACCAAAGGGCACGTGCGCGTGCGAGACCAATAAGAAGAAGGGTGCAGGGGGAGAAGCACGCAGACAAAGAGGTTTAGGAGAAACAAGGGCGCATATCAAGGTAGAGCATTGGGTTCAAAGGACTTAGCCATATTTGGCACTCTAGAGACACTTGAGGAAAAACGTGACCTGACTAAGCGTGTCGAGTGGATGAGGTGCCAACCAGGAACCTTGGAGGTCAAGAAAATAATATTCCATGCAGGGAATATTCCTGAAAGACATCATTACATAGAGTGGAGAGTTTGTAAAGGGATACGAATTCGCTTATGGAGGGTCATATTGACACTTGGCATATGATTTGTTCACGAGTGAAGGCATGGCGGTGGGCACTAATGTTATAAAAAGAGATGCTCGGAGGCAAGGAAATACACGGAAGAACAAACATAGATGCTGTAACAGAGTGTACCAACAAAGTGTTAGGGTTTAGAGCTTCACATTTCATTGGTTTTCATATTCACCAAAGAAAGCAGCACCCCGGTTCAACAACACCTAATTCCAAAACAATATACTTTTTGTAGACAATAAGAATTCTTAGACTTGACTGCTCCTCTTCACTTTAAACAACACTTCATCTTTTTTTAGTCTTGATGCTTGAAAAGGAAGATATAGATATTTTAACCATGACTATCTTAAGGTCATTTATGGGTCTTACATTATTTTTATCTTCTAAATAACTCATGACTGACTTCGTCATCCTATAATATAACTAACATCTTGGCTTGTCTTCTTAGCACAATGAACATACGTGCATTCCGACCTGTATCATTGTAAAAATGTTACACATAACTCAAAATTCCTTTGAAATTTATTTTCAAACCCTCAAGGTTTTCCATTTGAACTACCACTTCCATTTGAATTCATTCATCCATTATAATATTCAACAAACAAAGTGAAAAAGTCTTATGAGTTCAACTCAACCATTTATACAAGTGAATGAAGGAATTCATAATCACCCAAGGCTAGGTAACCACAAAAGTTAGACATAAAGCACCATTTAAGCACACAATTGCATGTTACTGACTTAAACCTTGAAGGGTAGTGAACTATCTTCTTACACCAAGCCATGATCATGATATGTACAAGATTTAAAACTCGACAATAAGAGGTTTCAAGAATGAGAGCATGAAACAAATCACTCAATCTTTCCTTCACAATTGAGAACAACTATGTCTTAGTGAGCTCAAACATCGAATAATACAGTTTCACCATAAAGTTGTCCTAGGTTTCAGGCTTGAGAATGAAGGTTTAAATATTTGTGGAGAATTTTTAATGTAAAAAAGAGAAAGAGATAGTTTGTACAATCCTTTCTTAATAGTCATCACCACTAGGACAATGCAAGCTACATATAATAGAATTCATTGTAATAACCAAGGTTTCAATATGGCATATAACCATTGTTTGTGATCTTTACTATCATGAGAGAGTGTTACCTCTTTACTTTCTCATGGAATGAGCCAATGAACCATAAACACCTTTTAAGTGTACTCACAGAACCATGTTTTCATGATTTATTTGCTCATCGGGGTTTCGAGCCACAAACCATAGTCATCTATTTAGGAGCCTTTCACATGTTACTATTCCTTTTCATGCAAAGTAAAATGGATAATAAATTCACCATAGGACCTATTAATCCTTTCAAAGATTCTCATATAATTTTTGAAACCTCCTTCTAAATGATCAATAATTCGCAACCCATCAATTACATCGATCGAAGAAGTGAGAAGCACTTGATCACTAAACTATTGTAGAGAATGAAAGATGTCCTCCCACACTTGAAAAAATCATGACTAAAGAAGATGGAGATGGAAATTGACCCCTGACAACCATCTGCACACTACTACACTAAAAGGGGAACTCTAATGAGATTCACTTTGAATAATTTGCCGTTTGGAAACTCTTGAAACGACAAACTTCGCACCTTATCTAGATACATCGAGAAGAAGAGGGATTAATAAAATATTGAAATAAATATATGCCTAATACTAATTGCAAGATAATAATAAATGAGTAAATAATTAAGTACAAAAATAGACCCAAACAAGTTAAGCTAGTAAATATGAAACCCTAGTTGCAAAGAGGAGGAAAAAAGACTTAGTTGATTTACAACCAAATCTAGACTATGACGAAGTGCTGACCAAGTGAACAAAGAGGGAGAAGTGTCACACAAAACCTTAGAAAAATGTGTGCGTTTACGATCTTCCCTGTAGTAGGGTGCTTGGAAAGGGGCAGGGGCACTTTCGGTAACCAAAAACTAGAACTAGGCACTTGTGATTACAGAAAACCATCTTTGACTGGTTACAAGGGCTTCGTTGTCCTTATCCTTTGGTCAATAGTACATCGCACAATGGTCGTCGATGTTGTTGTTATCCTGCAATGAAATATTTCCCTACAAAACCCTCAAGAGTGCATCAAATCCTAATAAGAAAATAATACAAATGAGGCGTCAGAATGTCCTCATCTCACAAACAAGTGATCTTATGACATAGCGTTGCACTACATTTCATACCTAGTGTAGTTCTAGGTGTGTGTATCTGTAATCATTCCCTAGGTGGCTCTTGTGTGTGTCACACTTGATAGCGAATAAATAGCTAGATGTAAGAAAATGTAGTATATGTGTGCATAGAATAGAATGAACTTCCCTTCATATGAATCAGTATGAGAAGAATGTGGTCCCTTGCCCTTGAATGGATGATATAATGGATGCTTGAATGATCTTGAATAGCCTTTGGATGCAACCTTAAATGGTGATAACTAATGCTTAGTGATTGCTCCGTTATTATGATCACATAACTTTATAATTATATGATAATCGCTGATGCACCTAGAATTTACTAGATAACACCCTAGTCGCGTTGGCACATCACTCAGCCTTGACTGAGCACTCACCCTGAAGCGCACAAAGGTACTAGGTCCCTCTTTAGGGTTGTTGTAGTAGGATGTTAGCATGATGAAGGGAGAAACATATAGATTCATAACTAATCCATCATTCTATAATGCATGCTACCCTCAGATCTATGAAAGAACAAGCTTAAACAATAATCATGATTGAATTAATAACATGCACTACTCAACTACACATAGAATGACACTTAGATTCAGCCAATATCTTCCATTTATTAATAAATACAGAAGCTCCTTACAATATTGTCAATCTATACCAACGCGTGTATGGATCTGATACAATAATTCAGTCATATGCATATACGCACACTTCACACTCTGTATATTCTCTATTACACATACATCCTCACACATTCATACACACTTCTACTATGTACCTAACATCATATATATAGGGTGGGGACTTTCCCTTCACCGCTTATCTATTCCAGAAATAGGCCACATCCTATTGATAGCCACACACATTTACAAGCATAGCCACACATGCAAGTGTGCTATCTATAGTCCTCTTGTAGTTAACTGAAGTTTCAATTCTATTCTCAGCTTATCTCCATGCAAAATTCTTTGATCCGCTTCTCCAAAGATAGACAATGCATGGTGCACACATCCCTACATCGTTGGTGTGTTCCGCACGCCACCTTCTAAAAATAGGTCTTCATGCTCAAAATTAGCTAAGTCCTGAAAGTTGAACTTGCCTTCTGCATGTGGGTCCTTCTTGTCCTTCCACGCCCTTGGTTCCGGGCCTTCTTATCCCACGCGGACTCCTTGTGTGATCTTTGACATGTATTCTTTGATCAACAAATACCTTTGCTTGAATTCCGTAGTTAACCCCGAAAAGACCAACTACTAAAAATATAAGATTCTCAAATGACTAGAAAGGGCCCAAAAGATGCGAGTAAAGTACAAAGAGGTTAGGGGCACCCAGAGGATAGGGGGATGGGGCCTGACACCGGTGTCCCTGGGCGGGCAATGGTATCTAGATTCAGAGAAAATGAAGGGTTAAAGGTAAACCGAGAAATAAGGTGTGCAAGACCAAAAGTGGCAATAGAAAGAAAGAAAATATGGCCAAAGACATGAGTTAATCAATACTTTTCTTACTTAGGAATCATATGAATAGTAGTATGCAATCAAGACTAGATAATTACCCAAAATTTGTGATTTTGTGTCTACATTTGTCCTCACTTTAAGTCGTTGAGATAAATATTGATAACATAAAGTATATAAGAGATGTGTACCTGATAACCATGTAGATCAATGGCGAAAGCATGCCAAGAGACAAAGAAAAAGCGTGGAGTAATAAAAATGTGAAGCGTGGAAACTAGAGAGGAGAAAGTGCAAAAAGTGATGATGATGATGACCCTAGGGCATAAATGCATGTGTGGCTATCACAATTGTGCCTGTTGTTGATGTTGATGTTGATTTGATTGATGTTGTTGATGTTGTTGTGATGTAGGATGATGTTGACTACGGCTTCCCATAAGGACGGACCTACAAAGAGAAGAATGAACAAGTAGTCAAAAATGTGTGTATATGATCAAAAGGTGTAAAATGTATGTAAGAAAGCATGTAAAAATGTGAAAAAAGAACATGTGCACCTGATCCTTGATGAGAAAATAGTCTATAAAGGATCTTGCAGATGATGTTGTAGAAGACCAATTTTTTTGGGTGATCTCACACTATCTATGTCGGTTGCGAGTAAAATTTAAGATAATAAACAAGCAAAGACAAGAAACACATGTAAAATTTAAGATAATAAACAAGCATACAATGTGTAAGCTAAGACATAAGAAAATGATGTGTAAGTTAAGATGCAAGAAAAAAATGTATAACTTAAAAAGAGGGTTTCAAACATGGGACATCACTTATGATGTCGTAAGACAGTGAAGGCCAACTAGGCCAAAAGTAGACAAGTGTGCACACAAGACAAAGGGAAAAGCCCGCAAACAATGGAAAATAATGACAAGCAATGAAAAGTAATGTAACAAATAACCATGGAAGAAAATAGACCTGCAATACAAATGTTGCACATGAAGCACCCATTAGCATGTTAGAAAGTTAAAAATGTATGTCAATGCATGTATAATCCGATAAAGTAATGTGCTATGAAAATGAAATAATAACACCTATAGTGTACGGAAGTGGATTCCCAGAGATTGGTGTGGACTGTAATATGTATGTGCGAGTAAAATTTAAGATAATAAACAAGCAAAGACAAGAAACACATGTAAAATTTAAGATAATAAACAAGCATACAATGTGTAAGCTACGACATAAGAAAATGATGTGTAAGTTAAGATGTAAGAAAAAATGTATAACTTAAAAAGAGGGTTTCAAACATGGGACATCACTTATGATGTCGTAAGACAAAGTGAAGGCCGACTAGGCCAAAAGTAGACAAGTGTGCACACAAGACAAAGGGGAAAGCCCACAAACAATGGAAAATAATGACATGCAATGAAAAGTAATGTAACAAACAACCATGGAAGAAAATAGACTGCAATACAAATGTTGCACATGAAGCACCCATTAGCATGTTAGAAAGTTAAAAATGTATGTCAATGCATGTATAATCGATAAAGTAATGTGCTATGAAAAATGAAATAATAACACCTATAGTGTACTAAGTGGATTCCCAGAGTCAAGCTGCTTATGGGACCGGTAATATATCTTGTGCCAAACATCAATGCTTCATGTATAGACTGTAGAATGCGTGATCACAATCATAAATCAAGTGAACACTTATGTGTATATGGAAAAAGATAATTAAATACAAAATATCTTCTAGCATGTGTAATAAAGTGTACATGTAAGCATAATAAAGCAAGAGTAAATACAACCAAGATATGGAGTATGTTATGGATGAGATGGAATGTAATGCGGTTTGAATGATAGGAGCAATGTGCTCCCTGAGTGGATGTGTATGTATGGGATGAGGTTCATTGATACATGCCCCCTTAGAAGTCAAGAATGAACTATAGAACAAGAGTGTGTCATTGGGAAATAGTTTGAATTATGTATATTAGAAATATGTGAATGTTAAAGTGTAGAGTGTAAACATGTGAGTGAATGAGTGAGTGAGGTGAGGTACATTTAATATGTAGACCCTCAAGAATGAGTATAGACATGTAGAACTAGAGTGTGTCATAGGGTGGTGTGTTGTGAATATGTAGATTGTGTAAGATGTGTCAAGTGATGCAAGAGAGGTATGTCATGAAAACAATGAGTGTGAAGTATGTTGTAGATATTTTGAGTGTCTTATATTTTGTGTTGAATATGTCTAAAGAGTATGTGTTGCTATTGTGTTGCGTTTGTATTGATGAATAGGCATGAGAAGTATGCATTTTGAATGTGAAATATGTGATGTCAAGTGTGTGTTAAGAAGAAGGTGTCGTAAGTGTGTTGATTGTGTAGTGATGAATATGAGCATGCATCAAGCATGTCATGTGTAATGTGTGAGGTTCGTGTATATATGACACCCTCAATACCAAGTCTAAACCGTAACATGAAATTACGTCATCAGAAATGATGATACGAGTGTGTATTAAGTTGTGGAGGTGTGTGCCAAAACACCGTTTATATCAAATATGATCAATTTCATGTTGCATGTGTTTATATCTGCAAATGAAAAATAAATAAAATTAAATGATTGAGGGCGGTGAATCAATTAAAAAATAAAAAACAATTCCCTTTCGATATTTTTATATCAAAAATCAAATGGTTGTAGGTGGTGAAAAAGTAAAATCTAAGGGCGTTCCTCATTTCTTATTGTTATACTAGGAATTATTTTTGTGAAGAATTTATTTGAATAGAATGTAATGTTTCAGCGTGACAAGTATTTACATACCGTATTGTAGTTATTTCATTGCATTGGAAATTGGTTTACGTTTTCTAATATCAAAGTAAAAACTAGTATTTAAGCATGCTCACGATTAATTTAGGAATACATATTTCATTAATAAAAACTGCTCAAAGATTTGCTACATTAAATATTTTTGTTAATTCGCATTTGAAACTTACACACTCACACTCTAAACTCATAATAAGGGAAGATTTAAATTCTCCCAACTTATAATTGTACAATCGTAATTTAAATAGTTACACAAAAGCATCACTAAAACATATGAATGTATTTTATTTACAATGTTAAGATGTATCATCACAATAACATTTTGAAATGATGACTTTTTATTTAACATTTACTCGCATGTACAAGTGTTGATGATTGATTTAGTGTTCATAAAATTGCTCGGATTAAAAACCATGCAAGGAAAATTCCACGTAGTGTAATGCGAGGTAGGAAGCAGCAGAATGGACTAGTTGGTCTAAGGTGCGAGAGGAAGATTTGTTGTGGCGTAAGAAAGTGCGTGCAAGGATGTCTGCGGCCCTGAAGTAATAAGCGTGACGGAAGGTTAATACTACAATGTGCGGATGAAAGTAGGGAAAAGAAAGAAAAAGTAAAAATAGTAATTAAAGTTATAGTATGGTGGTAGGTGAGGAGTAATTAATGTGGATTTTTTTAAAATCTATTAAAAAAGGGCACGAGTGAGTTCATTCTTACCTTGTATGCCAAAGTATTGATCCCCTCAAGAGAGAGTTAAGTCTAAACCATCACAACAAGCTTATGCAAAAGGATATTTAGTGAACTAGAGAAAGATTCGACATGGCATGCGTTGGAGCTCCTTCGTAGGAAGTATGAGAGTAAGAAAAATGTGCATGGAAAGAAAGATATGGGGTTAAAAGGCTGAATTTCAGAGCTAGGGTTTGAGAAATAAAATTTGCACAAGTTCCAATTCGAGTTAGGACACATAGGTTTGAAGGGTGAACCAAAGTAAATGGAGGGTAAGGAGTTGAAATATTGAATGGGGGTGTGAACACTCATCTCATAAGCAATTAATTTGATACTTAGGGCACACCACAGTCTGAGAAAAAATTACAGTTGGAATCATAGTTAACCAATGACTACAAAGAAAGCTATTGCCACACCACCAAAGAAAAAGGGAAAGGGAAAGAATCTCATCACTGAAGAAGCACCAGATGAATGGTTCTCAAAGATGTAATATCCAACTAAAGTCATAGTGGGACAATCATGGAATTCACATTTGATGAAGTGTAAGATTAGTAATTATAACCATCGCTTAGAGACACATGAGGTGGAAATGGAGAAGGACACGGTCATCAAAACGAACCAGAGGGCATAATCAGGGAAAAGGATTTATGATGAATCGGCATAAGACCTTGGAAAGCGTAGGGGTGATTCACCTATATGAGATATCCATTCTTTGGAAAACCAAAACACATGTACCAATGGTTGCTTTATCATTTTACAGAATGAGAATGCGCATCACCGCGCAATTAATAAGAAGAGTGACATGATTACATAGCTCAGGAGAAGAGTTAGAGCCGACTTGGATAATGATATAGGTGTAGAATCCAATGCGGTCAAACTCAACTACCTCAAGGAGGCCGCGTGATTGATGTAGCAAGTGTAAGTGATTTGGAACACAAGTGGTCTCGTGCCTAAGTAAGCTACAAACTAGGTGCATCCGATAGATGAAACCAAGTGAATAAGAGATGGTTACATATTGTGCATAAGATAGAAAATAAGGCATACTACAATATCGTGCGCAATTCATAGTAGAATGTATAATTGAAGAGGTGAGTGTGCGGGAAAAGAAAGGTGAGAAGATTACTTGGGGCGTTATTTTTCTCCTTTTGCTATTTTATGAGATTGGAGAACTAAAAGGGCCAAAGGACAAAGCATGGATATATCCTTAGGAAAATAAATCACCGCTCAAAGATTTTTCATGTTCACATGTGATAGTTCTATTCACAAAATCATGCACTTTAGACATTATTTAGTCCGGTCTCATACTACTATTCATATGGTTTTTAAGTGAAGAAAGTACTAATTAACCCATGTCTTTTGGCCATTTTACTTTGATTTTTGTTGTCATTGCCAACCTTTAGCACATACTTGCCTAGTCTATTTTTGTCATTTGGCATCATTTTACCTTTTATTGGGGCATCCAAGCCCTAATACTTGGGGTGCCCTATCTCGCTTTGGTCCCATTTGGGGCGCCTAATCCTTTCTACACTTTCCCACCACTTTTTGGGCACTTTCTGACCATTTGAGCTTCTTATCTTTTTAGTGGTCGGCCTTTTTAGGGTTAATTATGAAATTAGAACAAGAGAACCATATAAATATAAAGTTATGAGACCATAATGAGGGACCAAGCACTAAACACTATTATCATCACCTAAGGTTGCATCCATCAAAGGCTCCATTTGTATCCATTTATCTCCATCACAAGGCACAAGGCTAGTTCATCTGCATCACATTACATAGGAGGGAAGTTTATTCTATTCCATCTACCATTCTATTACATTTTATACACATAGTTATTGCTTACTACTTTCACAAAGTGTGACTAGCACAAGAGCACCTAGGGCATGATTACACACACATACACATATAACTACATTGGGTCTGAGATGTAGTGCAACACTTAGTAAATCCACCATTATGGCAAGTTGCGGTCAATTTGACCCCTTCATATGCATCTTTTTTATGGTTTGATGCTTGTCTTGGGGTTTTGTAGGTCTTTTCTTCATCACCGATTACCAGCGACATACAATGCAAAGTGTAGCAATGAAGTTAGTGCGATAGAAAGCGAAGGTATGAAATCATTAAGTCACACCTCAGAGGAAGGTTACAAATATTTTTCACAGTACCCAAGGCACCCACAGTGCCCCGTACCTATCCAAGCATACCCATCCACTCGATTACCTAGATCTACACTTTGTTGGAATTCATCACAATCGTTTCCTCCTCCTGTTTCTCCAGCCATCTTTGTGACACATTCCAACAAGCTCGTTGAATCAATTGAGTTATTTCTAACTCTCTTTACACTTTAGGGTTTCACATATCTATTTTCTTAGTTGTTTGGGTCATTTTCTTTATACATTCATATGTTATTTACTATTACTCTTAATGTTAGATTAACTATAGAATTAGTTGTTATTCAAATTTTAGTTAATCAATGGTAACATCACCGACACATACAAGCAACATGTAGATGAGTGGTATAGAAAAATGCATGAAGCATTCGAGGAAGAGTAGTGCATGCAAAGAGATTTTGCAACATACCAAATTTTTTTCTTTGGCATATTTTACATAAAGACTAGGGATAAGATCCCATGGTGTAAGCTTTTATTCACGTTCATAGCAAGGTATTTCCAAGCTTCATTAAATAGGTTGTATGACATGTGGAAATTGAATTTTGATGCGGATAAGGTAAATGCGGACTACCATACACTGCAGAATAAATATGGCTATCCTAGCAAGATGACCTATGAATAAAAATGGAGTTTGACGATATCAATATTACTCGTGAGACCCTGGTGGTGGGGAAGACAAAAGATACAAGATTATATATCTATCTCGAGACCTAGGTTCCAAGATGTAAATCATATTGATGGTGAGGAAATGAAAATTCCAGAGCCTCCTAAAGGGAAGAAGACTATAGGAACTAAGAGGACGTGTGAGATTACTCCTTCGAAGAAAGAAAAGAGTGAAAATGAGGAGGTAGAGAAAGAGGATAATGTTGTGTTAGACTAGAGCCATAGAAGAAAGTTGAGGAGAGTGCGAAGGGACAAACGGTGGTGTAGGAGCCTCTAATACTATAAGAAGGTCACCAAGGATAACATCACCCAAATCAGGAATAGAGAAGTGAAATCCTCCAAGTAAAGAGAAGATGAAGGTTGGTATCTATTGAGGATATTGATGCATAAAAATCTAAGGAAGAAGGTGTGCACATCATAGAGGCTCCAATCATTCATGATGTGGAGGATGAAGAAGGACCCAAGGATGAGGGTGCACAACATGATGCAGGGGTACCCAATGATTGCGAGGAAGGTCCCACTAGAGAGGATGAAGAAAAAGAGAGGAACAAGGGAAAACCATCTTGAGAACATGAGGGAGCTTATGGTGAAGAAGGAGGAGGTATGCACTTAGGCGAAGAAACTCGATACCCACAGTAAACATTCGGTGGAAGGAGAGAGGAGATCTTGTGCACACCCGAGGTTGGATACATCAATGATCCTACTAAGATAATACAAGTTATATTTCAAAGTATGATCCCTATTGAGAAAATGTATGGATGGGAGGTGATTGATCCAGAGGGTGCGACTATGCACACCAGGAAGATGCTTTCATGGAGCATGCAGACCCACATGGATGAACCAAAATTTTACATAAGTGACAAATCATGTGTAAGGCGTAGAATGAAAAAGGTGCCAATCCATGCGAATGTAAGTCCCATCGAGCTAAATGATGAGTAGGTTAGTAATGCATTGAATAAAATGGCAACATAAGTGGCTCATAGAAATTTAGATAATGGGGCCACTCTTAAGGTAATGATTGAAGACAAGAAGTGAAAAAATTACTTCAAGCACAAAAAAAGGTATAAAATCATGCAAAGTATGCATTCATAAGGGACAAACAAATTACATATTCCATTACTGTAGTGCACCCAAACTTAGGGGAGAAGGCTCAAGATGAATATCCACAAGACTTCATTACTTGGAAGACTTGGTAGGAATGTTATTAGAAGAGAAGAAGTATGTGTAAAGGCCTTCGACAGAAGATATGGCTATACTATAGAAGAGGAATAAGGAAGTAGTTGCGTGAAAAATTGTTGAGTACCAGGCGATGGTTACCACCTTAAGGGATGAGCTGAAGAAGTTAGGTATGAAACTGAACAACTACCAAGACCCTGACCCCATCCTTAATGCATATACCATCAATGAAGAGAATGAGGTGTTGGTGGCCAAAAAGGATGAAAGGCTTGGAAGAGAAGAGAAAATGGCCAAAATTGCGAAGAAGTGAGATGCGCTCAAGATAGTTAGGGAGGCCTTTGAGACAAGGCTTAAGGAGCTTGGGTCATTGGTTGCACGAAGGATGGATGCATTTAAAGGAGTGATCTCAGGCCTCGTGGGGATTGTTAGAGAGCTCAAGGAGAAGGGAGAGAACATGGATCCTGCATGGGTACCATACATTGTGGGAGTAGTGTCACGCAATTGATCAAAGTGTTGATAGAGAGGAAATGTTTAGAAGGCATCCTTAATAAGGATTTTCCTGAATTATTACAACCATCCTAGGAGTGAAGATAAGAGCGCACCTGAGTATTCTTTCATCATTTTATGTATATTATTACACCTGCATATTTTTCATTCTTTGAACATTCTTTTATTTATTAGAGGGGTAAGTCAATTAACCCATTACCGAGGATGGGAAATGTATTTAGTGTGGGGTAATGTTGAACAGTGGGAAAAGTGGATAAGTATGAGCCACGTGGGGGTTTAGGGCCACACAAAAGAGGGGTGTGAAGGGTGCATGAGTAGGTTGAAATAGCGCACGAAGGTTTGCACCCAAGAAGACAAAGTTTAGGTCTTAGCCATTTTGCTAAGCACGAGCTAAAAATAGAAAAACAAACTTGGAGCGTGGATCAAAGTAGAGGGAAAAGCATATGCGAGTAACATGCTTAATGGAGGTTAATAATATGATTAAAGAAAGACTTATCTTTAGGATTAATCTATTATTAGCAGAAGTTGTAAAAACATGCAAGAGTTGTATGCATGGATATTTTTAGGAATATAATACATGCAAGCTATTTTTGTTAGCACACCTATTTTTAGGAGAGTACATGGGTGGTGAAGGGAAATTCCCACCCCTACATATTTATGTGATGTATCCATGTTAGGAGAGACGATGTATGCATGAGTATACCTATGTTCTTTAGGTTTAGCGTGATGGTTACACGCATTGTCCGAATGCTTATGTAAGGACCGAGTATCAACTTCTTATTATGTAATTACTTTTGGTATAATGAATACTTGTGGTTAGATAATGGTTATTGATATGTATGAATATGGTTATTTCATGGTACAGTTGATCTTGGTTATTGTTTATATTATTAATCTTCCTTATTATATGTGTTTCCAAAGTGACATGAATGTAATGATTAATTGTGCATGAATTATTTCTTGGTTATTATTATGATGAACATGCATGCTAAATTCTTGTCAAGAATAAAAAGAGGAACTGGTAGTTGTGTGTGCTTTGGGTGAGTGTTCGGATATGTTTTAATTAAGTTCTAGTGTGCATAACATATGTGTGTGAATACTAAGGACTACAAAGGTGATTCTCACTTGTTCAAGAAGTCTTTAACTTGTATCCTTACACGGAATGAGGAATAGAAGAAAAGAATTTATCAATTGGAGGAGCATGTGTGAGGAATTTGTCTTCATATACATAGTCATTTCTTGAATCGGATCATCATCCTTTCTTTTAATTGAAGCTATATATCTCATTTGAAACTTCAATACTCAATCGCTCAAACAATCTCAATTTTTCATAGTACAATGAAGGGCAAGTGACCAATGGGTGAGTATGGTCATGGAAAAAGGGAACTCTCTCTTCCCTGAGATGATCTCTTTGTTCACATTCCTCTTGGAAACAAAGTTAAAGATCAAGAAAACTAGGGTAGAGATCAAGAAAGAGAAGGTCCTTTGGGAAAATTCTCTCCTATTAGTGAGAGAGATGAATAATCTTGATTATTATTCCTTTGTAAACTCAAGTGTGTTTTCATCCGATTCAAGGAACTTGTCTCTCATTTGGTCCCATACCATAACCTTGAGGTGTTATGTTCTAAAAGTGTCCATTGTTGATTTGGAGTCTTGTGAAGAAAATGTATCAAGAATTATGGAGGATCTTAGCACAAGCATGCAGGAGCTTAGTACTCCTTCCCTCAATGAGAATACTTCTTTGAAGGATCTTCAGAATTCATTTCAAGAATTGGTTCAGGAAAATATTGGTGATCCTCTGTCCTTCAATGGTGACACTTTGGAATCCCTTGTAGATATTAGAGGTTTCATCTCTAATAGTGTAAGGAATCATGAGAAATGGTTCAATCAATGCATAAATCTCAATATCATCCCTAGAACTTGGCTCAACACATTAGAACATGTGAACATCTTAGAAGCTAAGAAGGCTTCATTTATAATTTCCAAATTTGGTTAAGATGGTCAAGAGTTAAATATTCATCATTGGATATCTTTCATGGAAGTTAGTTGGAGTTTATTCTTAATCGAAGGAGGATTCTTCATCATGTAGTTGATCAAACCCATTCTCCCCATTTCTAATTCCTCATTGTATATAATCATGAATTTTTGTCTTTTTCACTTAAGTGACTTTCTAATGTTGCATTGTAAAAGTCCCTTTTTATTTATAAAAAGGGGACTTATTTCCTCACTCCTAAGGAAGATGAAAATTCACAAGTGTAATATGAACTTGAAAAGTCATGTGGGGGGTAGATAAAGAGTTGTATTGTAAATCTATAAATTGAAGTAACCTCCTCACTTCAAAGGGATGGTTATTATTGTTTTCTAGCTCTCATTTTTCTCTATAGAGACAAAGTAGTTGATTTCTTCCATTTTATAGTCTAATGCATTCCTCTCCTTCTCTAAAACACTTCATGAGCATTATAATCTTTTGCAACATAATGCAATGATACTTTTTACTTATTTTGTCTTGTTCCTTATTCTATATTAATGGTTTCCTTTCATTGATGTGTATGGAAACATTCTGGTTTTGAGAAATAAACTGTAATGTGTTATTTATTGTGTAAGACCCCCTCACTTCTTTTTGCACATCTCTCTCTCAAGTTATTTCTCCTTGTAGTATCTACAATGATTTTTCCACAGGTGTAGGGAAGTACCCATGTCTCGATCCCCACCCAAAGACCACCCCTGATTATTAGAATAGTGTACATAGTTTCCTACATTCAATAAATGGAGTTGCCCCATTCAAGTAGAGGGAATTAGTCTTAGAGCATTGATGAGATATCCCTAATTTACCCATGTGACAAATTATTCTTCCAAAATCATCAAAGAGGCCATGTGTGGATAAAGGTAATGTATAATTTGCATTTTGGAGTTCATACTCTCCAATACATTTGTCAATGATATCCAACATAGGTGGAGTAGAAGATGTTGATTAAGTAGAAGATATAGATAGTCGGGGTTTAATAATATCAGTGCCAATGTTGTCCTCGGATATGAATGGAATGATGCAAAGAGTGAAGTATTGATCTATAGATGGGCCTTCAAGGAATCTTAATGATTTTTAGAAAAAATATCCAATGTTGATATGTTTTTATAAGGACTTTTTATTTTATTTTATGATTAGTGATGAATGCTTCAATGCATAAGGAATTGATGTTTATGATGTTATATTTCAAAAGGTCACGAGGACCAAATGATAGGATTGAATTATTTGATGAAATATTTATGATTAAATCTTGAAATGGTTGTGTATTGATACCCTTAGGAACACACACATCGTGGAGTGCATGTGTAAGGATGTCTTGAAATATAGGTGTTATTTTGGTCATATCCATGAGAGGGATTTGTGTAGATGCCTTCTTTGACTATTTGATAATGTCATGAGAAATATATTGTTGTCACCCTCAAAATTCCCCTCTTTGTGAAAGAAAAATATGAAAATTTTGAGTTGGTCCCCTTTAGAAGTGTTTAAGTAAAGTAAGAAGTTTGGAAAGTTAAAAATAAAATTCACTCTTTGAAGTCTTTTTAGTGTTATGCGGGTAAATCAGATATTTCTGTCCCTCATGTCCCAAGTGTGCCTAGGCCTTTTATTCCCCGATTTTCCACTTTCTCCCTAATACACTACTTGTCGGGTTCATCAGCCATTTTTGTCCGTGTGTCCCAAGTATTGTCGGGTCTTCTGTTTGCCGATTTTCCAATTTATCCGCATCACTTTGTTCTTGGCTTTCTCGAGTTTGCGTGTTCCTCATGTCCCAATGTCCCATGGACCATTTGTGCTCTCTAGACCCACTTTTCCCGCATTGGCTGAATTGGCTCCACGCATCCCTCCCATCCGGATATCTTGTGGACCATTTATGCTCTCTGGCCCCACTTTCTCCACACTCTTCTTGGATTAGGTATTTTGGCTTTCGCATCCCTCGTGTCCCAACGTCCCATGGAACGTCTCGGGTTAAGTTTTTATGATTTTCCGATTTTGCCTTTTTTGAGTCGGTGCGAGGACTATTAATTACGCTTTTATGATTTTCTCTCTCCTCATGGCTATTTAAAGGGGATGACCATTCATTCATTTTTCACCTTGCCTGCTTATTTCTCCTCGCTTGTATTTATGAAAAATTAAGCCATTGCCCACTCGCGTTTGTGCTTCCATATCTTCTCTTGTAGGGATTATTTTGAGATTATGTTTTCACTCTATTGAAATTTTTCCTCCTACCTTTATCACGATGAAAATGCAATATCAAGGGAACGAACACCTCCCTTCCTTGGAAACCTCTGTACCTAAGATTGGCGACAATAAAGCTCGACATCTAGATCTTGATGATTTATGGCATAGATTGGGATGTGACCCTCTACCCCCATCGCTCGATGATCAAGGATAGCGGGATTGCTTTTGCTCTTTGCAGGATTTCCATTTTACGTGTAATGTGCGGATACTGTGCTCACATGTGGTGCTCATTTCAGTCCTGAGTCAAAATAAATTATTGATGTTCATGGTGAAGTGGTTGCACGCTTGGATTCTGAGGCCATCAGTACTGCCCTACGCATTCTAGTAGTAGAAGGAGCCAACACTCTCACCCTCACCCAAGCACAAGCATTGTTCGATCATGACAATGAGAAATACAAAGCTAGGGTGGCCAAATCTTGGTTGATCCCGACTTTCAAAAACATTGTTTAGGGTTGACTTCAAAGAAGAGCTCTCAGACATTATCACCCTACTTGCTAGAATCATGGGGATGCCTTCTACAAATGAATTTTGCTATTGGATGTGTCCTTTCATCAACATCATTTGTGAGGGTAAACAAAATTTGAATTGGAGCGAGATCATTTGTGAGAATTTGACAGAGCAGCTAGAGAATGTTCATAGAACCCGAACATTCTATATGACCTCCTACCTCATGTACACCCTGGTGGCCTCCAGGGAATGGCTTGGCTTCACTTTTGTTACTGATAAGAAAGATGCCCCCATATATGAATACTACCCTCAATTCACCCTCAAAGTCAGCAACCATAATTTTAGGAGGGTTAATGATGCATTCACCATGTACATTATAAGGCTTCTGGAGGGTGACACTGCCAGAGATTTTCGAAGAAGCCAAGACTTTGATATCTAAATATGGAAGCTTCTTCACTCAATTCAGAAAGTTCTCATATATCAGGTTGGCTTGTTTCGAGGGAGCACCCCTAAAGCTACCCATGTTCTGTAATGATAAAATGGATTTGGTTAAGCTTTACAGGTAGTTGGATAAACTTCACCAAACCTGCAGAGATAAGAAGATTTTGGCATTCATTTCCCTATCTCCCTAGGAAATTATACATGCAAGACAACCTTGGATGCACAGAATATTGATAGGACCATTGCTCCTCTCACCATTCATTTCTTCAAATCCAGAACTTGTTTTGACATCAAGGGCTATATTGTCGAGAACCTTAGAATAGTTTACTATCATCATCCCAACACTGAAGATTACTGGGCTGACTATGCAGATGATTTTGAGGCAAGAAGAAGATATTTCGGCAGATTCTCTCTTCAACAAGTCATAGAATTCAACCTCTATAAAGTTCTGAAGGGCTCGAAGATGATGATGAAGATTTACAGTCTATTGAATATGAAAGGTCTATTCAACACACCCCTCTAGAAACCATTGATTGGTTTGTGAAAGAGAAAGATGATTTAAAGGAGGTAATTAACCCTATCATTGTAAGAACCAAACTTTGGTTTGATAGGAAGATGTAAATATTTAGGACGAACAAGGCCAAATCCTCTTCACGAGAAACCTCCTCTCTTAGGAAGGAAGAGCATACACCCAACATGGAAGCACCTGATCAATCTACCCCTTCCTCTTTGGTAAAGGTCCCTGAATATCTACTCCATCTTCTTCAACAAAGGTATATTTAAAGAAAGGTAAGGCCATTAAATAAGAACTAATTGAAGAAGAAGTTATCATGGAGTAGCCTGAAATCCTTATTAGGCCAGAAAATATTATTGTTCTGAGTGAAGATGATAGTGAAGAGATGAAGGGAAAAGAGACAACCCCTATCATTACTACTGAGATTGAAAATGAAGAACAAATGACTAAACCTCTCGGTTTGGTTGATACCCCTTCCAAAGATCTCTTTGAAATTGTGCCAACTTCTCCACTAGAGACATCAATAGTATAAACACTAAGTGCAATGAGTTCACTTGCACTTGGACCTATTTCCCCTGCTTCTTCTTCTTCTTCCTTTGTTTGGGTTCAACCTTTTGTTGATAATAAGAAAAGGAAATCCTCTTCTCAGGTGATAGTTCCCAATTTTGATGTTGTGGCAGCTCTACTCGGCACTACTCCTCCTCCTCCAACAAAGAAAGCAAAGACCACCTCTAAACTAGTGATAGATTCAAAAGGTTAGAAGTTCATGGAGATAACTAAGCCTAAGGTGGATAAGGAGGAGAAAGATCTTTTGGTTTTTGACTTGGAGCTTACAAGAGTTCCACTGGGAGAATCCACACCTAAAAGTGAGGTCCACAACCTCGAAAAACTGTAACCAAAGTCATTGAACAAGTGGAGAAGGGCAAGAAAACTATGGAGCAATTAGAAGAACATAACCAAGTTCTTTCCAACTTCATAAAATCATTATTGGCAAAAGATGAAGTCTTGGATCCAACTCCATTGGCTGCTCTTCCACCTCCCATAGTTCTCAACAAATATGAAGTTTAGACTATCAAGGACATTTGCAAATATACCACCTATGGGAAAGCCATTAAAGCATTGATGGATGATTTGACAGTAGCTGGACTAAACTTCATTGGGGAGGCCTTCAAATCATATGAGAAGGTGTCTAATTTGTAGCTAAAGTTCACTGTAGCAATCAATGGCTTGAACAAAGAATTAAAGCTCTAGTGTGAATGTATTCAAGATCTTCATTTGATGGGCCAGACAGATGAGAAAATCCTGTTGGCCAGTAAAGTGTTTGATGAAGCCAAGAACAACCTGTCAAGAACATGGATTTTCAGCATTGAATGGAAGATTAAGGTTCTGGAAGAAGCACTAGGAGAAATGAACAATATGTGGCAAAAAAGGAGAATCTTTTAAGGCTTGTGTTTTCTCTGCCTTCAAAGAAATTCACTATCAGATTCAAAATGAAGCTATAGGTGTTACTTTTTCCATTCAGGAGATCAAGGCTCAATTTAATGCCTTCATCAAAGAATATCTATTCAAAGAAGAGTCAATGACCAAGGAAAAGATGAAGGATGTCGCTCTCTCCAAATCAGCCATCACCAAAGCCAACAAAGAATTTCTGGAGAATACAAAAATTGATAAGGATATGGAGAAGTGTCTTGGAACATGGACTCATGCCACTTCCAACACTACCATTTTAAAATGCATGGAGATAGTTGAGGTGTTGAAGAGGTTTATGAATCAAATTATTAAGTCGTTGGCCCCTCTAGGCCTCGGTCGATGATGTTTCTACGGGGTCTTCAAACACTTATTTTATTTTAAGGTTGTGAAACCTTTGATGTAAATTTTAATTAAAGACTTTCTATTGATGTATTTCTTAATTAGCCTTTAATCTTTTGATTAAAAGAAGTTGTAACCGAATGTAACTATTTTTAAGCTATATAATGGGCTCTCCATGCCATTATTAGGGCGGAAACTCTGATACTTTTGAAGTGTAAATAGAATTGAAAGCAATCAATACAGAAGAATTTTCCTCTTGTCTCTATCTTCATCTGTTATCCTTTCTTGCTCATCTGAAATCTATGGATCATTAATCTTTTATGTTAAGAAACTTTGTGTTCTTATGGATGTGATTTCTAGAACTTTGTGTCTATGGAATAATATCTTATGATTGAATGTGAATGATTATATTCTGTATCACCCTTTCTCAATATGTATAAGGTTATATTCTACTATCTATATCTCTTGAAAGTACTGTTATATTCTACTCTTCCCGTTTCTTAGTTCTTCTATTCTTTTGTATTGATAATCTAGTTTCGTATAAAAACATTTCAAGATATCAGAGGTCCTCATTAATATGAAAGTTGTACATTTGTATGTAAGCTTTGCTATTTGCTTTCAATAAGGGAACCTCTCCCATAAAGAGGAGGGACTTGTTGTCTCCCGAACTGTGGGTCACTATAAAAGTGCTAAATAAAAACCTACAATTTTTGGCAACTCTGCTAGGGATTATGTTTCCAATGTATTCCTTTCTAGATCATTTTACGGTCTGACGAATCGACGTATATACACATGGGAAGAAATCTCTTGGGGTAGAAGATTCCCATTTCAACTTCTAGAGAAAAAAAAATCCCTCTTCTCATATCAAGAAGGAACAGAAGAACTCGTTCCGTGAGCTCACCTCCTGCTAAAGACATGATTTCTAAGAATAACACTCCTCAAGAACAACTCAGTCCTAATCTTCGTGCCCTAGTACTTGCTAGAGTTACAGTTCCTCTTTAGTTCATCTTCCCAAAAATGGTAACACCTTTACCTTGGGGACAATAGGTTGGGCCTCTTGCTCTTCCTCAACCATTGCATGAGTTACCCAGGGGTAATAGGAAATTTTTTCCTAAATTATGAGGTGACAGAAAGTGCACCTAGATGAACACATTACAACCTTCATTGTTGCATGTGGGATTCTTGGGGTTGAACATGAAGATGTTTCTGTCAGGCTCTTCATGGAAACATCGCAGGACAATATACTTTGATTGGTTTTATCATCTTCCTGTTGGGACGATTACTAATTAGACCACTATGACAACTCACTTTGAGTAACATTTCAAACCTGCTAAATATGTGCATGCTCTTTTAGCTCAAATATCTCATATCAAGAAGGAACCATATGAGCCTATGAGATATTTCATGGTCAAATTCAACAAGCTAATTCATAAAATTCCATAGAACACCCATCATGTAGATCAAATTTAGAAGTGCTTCTTCCTCAATGCCCAGTTACCTGAAGTAAGTTATGCATTAAGGAGAGCTAACCTCATGACTCTGGAGGCTGATCAGTGATTGGCTATCAGTGTTGAGGATGATCTGATCATGTCTGGAAAATTGAAAAGAGAACCCTCCAAGTCTAAAGCATTTTTCTTCCTCCCTGGGAGCCAACTCTGATCAGTTAGTGCAGAAATTGGCAAATGATCTCATTGCTATCAAGAAATAATTGGCTCAACATACTCCTTACCAAGATATTCCAAGAAAGAACTTTCAGCCTAGGAATCATTTACCCTCTTCTCAGACTAGATTGGCTATGAAGGCCCACCCATCAAGGTTCCGGTCAATGCAACTTGTGAAGTTCAAGAACCCGATGATGAGGAGGTTAATGAAGACTATGAAGAACTAGAAGAAGAGATTGATGAAGAACAAGAGGAGCTTGGTGAATCTCAAGTTCATTTCCTCACTACTGAAGGTATTGATGATGAAGATGAATATGATGTAGTGGCAGATATGAATAGTGAGTCATATGTTGTTATGACTCGGGAGAAAATGAACAGAAAAGAAAAAGTGATGTAGCCTACTAAAAATCCAAGGAATTTCCTATAACTATTCCAGTAGTTGCGAGAAGAGGAGCCCCTATTCCCACCACCTCCACACAAAAGGTAAGTAATGATAATTCTTCTCCTTCTACCTCTGCTTCCAAAAATTCTTGTCCTTCAACTCCTAAACCTGATAAATCAAAAGTTTCTCCTATTCCTAGTAATGATGCCCCATCCACCTCCAGGTCTTTTGATATCATTGATCACCTTAAGAAGACAAAGATCCAAATTTCAGAGGTAGAATTTTACCAGACTCATCCAAATGCTTTTGCTAAAGTAGTAAAGTTTGTCAATTCCAAATCCAAAACTTCACCCAATATTTCTAAAGGTATTTTACCCACTCCCCCTCTTCCCAACCAAGTCTTGTAGCTGAGTCACTTCACCTAATGAGAAAATTAAACCATTCTATGTAACACTTCTCATATCAGCCATAAACTCAGTAATTGTGTCATTGATTCAGAGCATCAGATAATGTAATGCCTACAAAAGTAGCTCATGCTTTGGGCTTGACTCTAACACATACTTTTGGTTCTTGCTACTCCATGGAGAGTAGAGAAGTACCTTTGGTTGGAAGGATTAAAGATGCACAAGTAGCCTTCGTTGCTTTTCTAGAGAAAAGGGTCAAAGCTACTATTCTAGTAGCTGATATTCCTCCCTCATATGGTATGTTGTTGAGTAGAAATTTTTTTAGGGAGGTAGGAGGTGAAATTCAGATGGATTGGTCACACGCTTTAATCCCGGTCAATGGAAAAATGAAAAATTTGTTACCAGAAAGACAAACTGAGTACATAGTGCAAAAGACTGATGATCCAAAAGCACAAATACTCTATGAAGATATAGGGCATGGTAACTATATGATCATGTTAGAAGATGAGGCAAAACTTCCTAAGGGAGTGATTCATGATCCCAATGGCATTTGGACTTTGGAATTTGATGGAAGTTTTTCTTCAGGTGATTGGTTCAAGAGCTGGTGTGGTGTTAATCTCTCTAGAAGGGAAGATTCATCCTTTTTCATTTAAGCTTTACTTTGAAAATACAAACAACACAACTGAATATGAGGCTCTCATCCTTGGATTGAACATGGCAAAATAAATGGGAGTGAATAATATTTGTGCTCATGGTGATGTAGAGTTAATTGTGAAACAGGTCAGGGATCTTTTCCAAGTCAAGAATAAGAGGTTGAAACATTATAGAAATCTTGTCTGGGATTCCATTGAATTTCTTGATGCTTTCTCCATTGAAGTTGTGCCAAGAGAAAAGAACACTAGAGCTGATTCTCTAGCTATCTTAGGATCTTTGTTGATTCCTCACCCAAATTTCTCTCAAGAGAAATTTTCCATTGAGATGATCCATAGGCCTAGTGTGCCGTTGGATAATGCATGCAATTGGCAAGTTTTCAATGATGATCAACACTTTCTCTCTTTCTTGGAGCTTAAGGATAACTTTGATCAATTATATTTTGAAGGAAGTGAGACTCGGCCTAGAGAGTATGTACCCTCTAATGAAGAAGATATCAAGGAAGAAATGGATCAGGATGGTTGTATTAAGTTGAAGGGTAACAAGATACCTAAAGGGCTAGTGAGTCTAGAAGATCTGTTTGATAAACATGATAGGTATATCAGATCCAAAGCTCCTCAAGGGGCTCGTCAATCTGCTGAGTATGAGAAGATCAACATTGGAAGTAACGATGAACCCAAAATGGTGAATATTGGGAAATGTTGCACTCAAGAGGAAAGGAAGAAAGCAAAAACTTATTAAGAAAGTATGCCAACGTTCTTGCCTACTCATATGATGATCTCAAATCCTTTCAACCAAAAGAAATGCAACACTATATTCCTCTAAGACATGGGATCAAACCTTTCAAGTAGAAGCAAAGGCAATACAATCCTAAGATTGTTGATACCATTTTTCAAGAGATCCAAAAATTACTAAAAGAAAAGATTATTTTTCCTATACATCATTCAACATGGATTGCCAACATTGTACAGTAAGAAAAAATAATGGTGAGATTCGTATTTGTGTAGATTTCAGGAATTTAAATCAAGCTTCTCTCAAAGACAACTATCCCCTCCCCATGATGGATCAAGTTTTGTAGGTAGTCACAGGTTCTGAGATGTTGTCCATGTTGGATGGATTTTTTGGATACAATCAGGTGGAAGTCAACACCCCAGATCAACACAAGACTGCTTTTACTACTCCTTGGGGCACCTTTGCCTACAAGAGAATGCCATTTGGCCTTATCAATGCTGGTGCCACTTTTCAAAGAGCAATGGACTTAGCCTTTGGTAGTCTAAAGGGAAAATGTATTGTTGTATACCTTGATGATTTGATTGTTTTCTCTAAGACTAGAGTAGATCATTTTCAACATCTTGAAACGGTCCTTCAGAAATGTAGAGAGCATGGAGTATCTCTTAATCCTAAGAAGTCTATCTTTTGTGTTACTGAAGGTAAGCTGCTAGGACATATCGTTTCCAAAGAAGGAATTAAGATAGATCCAGAAAGAGTTCAGGAAATTCAACAGATTCCTCTTCCCACAAATAAAAAGGTGTTCACTCTTTCTTTGGTAAGATAAATTTCTTAAGGAGGTTCATTCCAGATTTTGAGAACTAACTATGAGTATCACTCACATGATGAAAGGAAAGAAAACCTTTGGTTGGAATTCTAAAGGGAAAGAAGCGTTTGAAGGAATCAAGAAAGCCATTGCTAAAACTCCCATCTTAGCATGTCCTGATTTCAAAGCAAGGATTTTATTATCTATTGCTATGCCATAGATAGTACCTTGGCTACTATACTAACTCAAGAAAAATTATGAGGATCATGAACTTTTGATTGCATTCATGAGCTATGTTTTGAAAGCCCATGAATTGAAGTATACTTTGATGGAGAAACATGCTTTTGCAATGGTCAAAGCTTTCAAATAGTTTCATTTTTATATCCTCAATTCCCACTCTGTTGTATTTGTGCCTGATACGACTATTAAGTCTATTCTTACATAATAGGAGTTTGGAACTAAGAGGGGAAATTGGGTAGTGAAATTTCAAGAGTATGACCTTGATATCAAGCCAACAAAGCTATTCTGGGGTAAAGGCTTATGTGAACTCATTTCCAAAGGAGCCGATGAGGCATTATCGACAGAAGCAATTGAGATTCCTGTTGTCCTCTTTCTCAGTTCAACTGATGAGTGGTATGCTGATATTGCACACTTTCTTACTTATGGATAATTTCCATCTCACTTGAGTGCCAAGGAAAAGAGAGCCATTAAGCTAAGGTCTGCACAGTATGTGTTGTGGGAAAATGCTTTATTCAAGCAAGGCATTGATGGAAGATTCCTTAAGTGTGTAGACAAAGAACAATAGAAGAAGTTGTTTTCAACTTTTCATGATCAAACTTGTGGAGGGAATTTCTCCTCTGCTATCACTGCTCACAAAATTATTTGTGTAGGATACTATTGGCCTACATTGTTTGAGATGCATCAAAATGGGTAGGGAAGTGTGAAGCCTGTCAGAATTTTGTTGGGAGACCTAAATTGGCTGCTTTACCACTTAAACCAGTAGTAATTAATGAGCCTTTCAACAAAGTGGGGATTGGATTTCATTGGGACCCTCAACCCACATTCCAGTGTTGGACATACTCACGTGCTAACTACTACAGATTACTTCACAAAGTGGGTAGAGGCTATTCCAGTCAAAAGTACTACTTCTGAGGTGGTGTGTAATTTCATCAAGGAGAACATCTTGATAAGGTTTGGGATACCAAACAAAATTGTGATTGATAATGCTTCTAATTTTTCTTCTTCCGAGATGATGGATTTTTGTTATGGCTATGGAATTTCCCTTGCTCATTCTTTATATTATTACCCTCAAGGAAATGGACAAGTAGAATCCACAAATAAGAATTTGGTAGCCATCATTCGGAAGCTTGTCAATGACTCTCAAAGGAATTGGCACAAGAAGCTCTATGATTCTCTTTGGGAAGATAAAATTACACCCAAAAGAGAAATTGGAATGTCTCCATTTCAAGTGGTGTATGGTGTTGAAGCTCAGCTTCTAGTAACATTGGAATTACCAGCCTTGCACTTAATGAAGGCTATTGAAGATTCAAGTTTCATCAGTTCCTTGGACAAAAGGATCATGTATCTCCAGAAGTTGGATGAAGATAGGATGCAGGTCTTTGATAGAATCTCAGCTCATCAACTCAAGGTGAAAGCTTTATTTGATAAGAAGGCTAGACCCAAATATTTTCAAGTAGGAGACATTGTTTTGTTGTGGGACAAAAGACATGAACCTCATGGGAGCCATGGTAAGTTTGATTCTCTTTGGCTTGGTCCTTTCAAAATTAGACACTTTGCTGGAGAAAATTCTTTCTACTTGGATTATATGGATGGATCTTCTCTTCCACTTCCTTATAGTGGGCAGTATTTAAAGTTGTTCAAATCCTAGGTGATTAGGTAGTCCTTTTGTATATTGTGTACAATGTCTTGTTTTTGGCCTTTCTTTTGTGTTTTGGTTCTTTTCCCTTTTGTGTGTTATCTTCTGTATTGCTTTGACTTTGGCTCTATTTCCCAATGGATTAGGCATGTCCGCTTTCCCAAAGTTTTCTTAAATTATTGTCTCACCTCGTTCCTTTGTTCAAGTCAAGTCACCCCCAGAAAGAGCTAATTTGTTGTCACCCTCAAAATTCCCCTCTTTGTGAAAGACAAAATATGAAAATTTTGAGTTGGTCCCCTTTAGAAGTGTTTAAATAAAGTAAGAAATTTGGAATTTTTTAAAAAATCACTCTTTGAAGTCTTTTTAGTGTTGTGGGTAAATCGGATATTTCTGTCCCTCATGTCCCAAGTGCGCTGGGCATTTTGTTCCCCAATTTACCACTTTCTCCACACTACACTACTTGTCGGGTTCATCGACCATTTTTTTCCCGCGCATCCCAAGTACTACCGGGCCTTCTGTTCACCGATTTTCAAATTTACCCGCATCACTTCGCTCATTGGCTTTCTTGGGTTTATGTGTTCCTTATGTCCTAATGTCCTCGTGGACCATTTTGCTCTTTGGAACCGATTTTCCCACATCGGCCGAATCGGCTCCACGCGTCCCTCATGTCCCGATGTCCCATGGACCATTTATGCTCTCTGGACCCACTTTCTCTACACTCTTCTTGGATCGGGTATTTTGGCTTTGCGCTTCCCTCATGTCCCGACGTCCCACAGACCGTCTAGGTTAAGTTTTTCTATTTTTCCACTTTTGCCTTTTTGAGTCGGTGCGAGGACAATTAATTGTGCTTTTATGATTTTCTCTCTCCTCATGGCTATTTAAAGGGGATGACCATTAATTCACTTTTCACCTTGTCTACTTATTTCTCCTTACTTGTATTTATGAAAAATTAAGTTATTTCCGCTCGTGTTTGTGCTTCCATACCTTCTCTCGCAGGGATTATTTTGGGACTATGTTTTCACTCCATTGAAATTTTTCCTCCTACCTCTATCACGATGAAAATACAATATCAAGGGCACAAACACCTCCCTTCCTTGGAAACTTCGTACCTGAGATTGGTGACAACGAAGCTCGACATCTAGATCTTGATGATTTCTGGAATAGATTGGGATGTGAAAACCCTACCCCCATTGCTTAGATGATCAAAGATAGCGGGATTGCATTTGCTGCAGGATTTCCTATTTTTGTGCAATGTGTGGATATTGTGCTCATGTGTGGTGCTCATTTCAGTCCTGAGTCAAAATTTTTTATTGATGTTCATGGTGAAGTGGTTGCATTGTTGGATTCTGAGGCCATCAGTACTTCCCTATGCATTCCAGAGTAGAAGGAGCCAACACTCTCACCCTCGCCCAAGAACAAGCATTGTTCGATCATGACAATGAGAAATACAAAGCTAGGGTGGCCAAATCTTGGTTGAAGAACCCTAAAAAGGGGGCATCCTGACTTTCAAAAACATTGTTTAGGGTTGACTTCAAAGAAGAGCTCTCAGACATTATCACCCTACTTGCTAGAATCATGGGGATGCCTTCTACAAATGAATTTCACTATTGGATGTGTCCTTTCATCAACATCATTTGTGAGGGTAAACAAAATTTGAATTGGAGTGAGATCATTTGTGAGAATTTGACAGAGCAACTGGAGAATGTTCATAGAACCCGAACATTCTATATGACCTCCTACCTCATGTACACCCTGGTGGCCTCAGGGAATGGCTTGGCTTCACTTTGTTGCAAACAAGAAAGATTCCCCCATATATGAATACTGCCCTCAGTTCACCCTCAAAGTCAACAACCATAATTTCAGGAGGGTTAATGATGCATTCACCATGTACATTATAAGGCTTCTGGAGGGTGACACTACCAGGAGATTTTCTGAAGAAGACAAACTTTGATATCTAAATATGGAAGCTTCTTCACTCAATTCAGAAAGTTCTCATATATCAGGCTGGCTTGTTTGAGGGAGCACCCCTAAAGCTACCCATGTTCTGTAATGATAAAATAGCTCTGGTTAAGCTTTACAGCAAATTTGAATAAACTTCACCAAACTCTGCAAAGATAAGAAGATTTCGGCATTCATTTCCCTATCTCCCTAGGAAATTATACATGCAAGACAACCTTGGATGCACAAAATATTGATAGGACCATTGCTCCTCTCACCATTCATTTCTTCAAATCCAGAACTTGTTTTGACATCAAGGGCTATATCACGAGAACCTCATAATAGTTTACTATCATTGTCCCAACACTGAAGATTACTCTTGGGGGCTAAGCAAAGATGATTTTGAGGCAAGAAGAAGATATTTCAAGATTCTCTCTTCAACAAGTCATAGAATTCAACCTCTATAAAGTTCCTAAAGGGCTCAAGATGATGATGAAGATTTGCAGTCTATTGAATATGAAAGGTCTATTCAACACACCCCTCTAGAAACCATTGATTGGTTTGTGAAAGAGAAAGATGATTTGAAGGAGGTAATTAACCCTGTCATTGTAAGAACCAAACTTTGGTTTGATAGGAAGATGAAAATATTCAGGGAAAACAAGGCCAAATCTTCTTCACGAGAAACCCCCTCTCATAGGAAGGAAGAACATACACCTAGCATGGAAGCACCTGAACAATCTACCCCTTCCTCTTTGGTAAAGGTGCCTGAACAGTCTACTCCATCTTCTTCAACAAAGGTATATTTAAAGAAAGGTAAGGCCATTAAACAAGAACCAGTTGAAGAAGAAGTTCTCATGGAGCAACTTGAAGTCCCTATTAGGCTAGAAAATATTATTGTTCTGAGTGAAGATGATAGTGAAGAGATGAAGGGAAAAGAGACAACCCCTGTCATTACTTCGAGATTGAAAATGAAGAACAAATGACTGAACCTCTCGGTTTGGTTGATACCCCTTCCAAAGATCTCTATGAAATTGTGCCAACTTCTCCACTAGAGACATCAACAGTACAAACACTAAGTGCAATGAGTTCACTTACACTTGGACCTATTTCCCCTGCTTCTTCTTCTTCTTCCTTTGTTTGGGTTCAACCTTTTGTTGATAATAAGAAAAGGAAATCCTCTTCTCAGGTGATAGTTCCCAATTTTGATGTTATGGCAGCTCTACTCAAAGACTACTCCTCCTCCTCCAAAAAAGAAAGCAAAGACCACCTCTAGGTTAGTGATAAATTCAAAAGGTTAGAATTTCATGGAGATAGCTAAGCCTAAGGTGGATAAGGAGGAGAAAGATATTTTGGTTTCTGACTTGGAGCTTACAAGAGTTCCACTGGGAGAATCCACACCTGAAAGTGAGGTCCATAACCTCAGAGAAACCGTAACCAGAGTCATTGAACGAGTGGAGAAGGGAAAGAAAACTATGGAGCAATTGGAAGAACATAACCAAGTTCTTTCCAACTTCATAAAATCATTATTGGCAAAAGATGAAGTCTTGGATCCAACTCCATTGGCCACTCTTCCACCTCCCATAGTTCTCAACAAAGATGAAGTTCAGACTATCAAGGACATTTACAAATATACCACCTATGGGAAAGCCATTAAAGCATTGATGGATGATTTGACAAGTAGCTGGACTAAAATTCATTGGGGAGGCCTTCAAATCATATGAGAAGGTGTCTAATTTGCAGCTCAAGTTCACTGTAGCAATCAATGGCTTGAACAAAGAATTAAAGCTTTAGTGTGAATGGATTCAAGATCTTCATTTGATGGGCCAAACAGATGAACAAATCCTGTTGGCCAGTAAAGTGTTTGATGAAGCAAAGAACAACCTGTCAAGAACATGGATTTTTAGTGTTGAATGGAAGATTAAGGTTCTGGAAGAAGCACTAGGAGAAATGAACAATATGTGGCAAAAAGGAGAAGCTTTCAAGGCTTGTGTTTTGTCTACCTTCAAAGATGTTCACTGTCAAATTCGAATGAAGCTACAGGTGTTCCTTTTTCCATTCAGGAGATCAAGGCTCAGTTTAATGCCTTCATCAAAGAAGATCTGTTCAAAGAAGAGTCAATGACCAAGGAAAAGATGAAGGATGTTTTCTCTCTCCAGTCAACCATCACCGAAGCCAACAAAGAATTTATGGAGAATACAAAATTTGATAAGGATATGGAGAAGTGTCTTGGCACATGGACTCATGCCACTTCCAACACTACCATTCCAAAATGCATGGAGATAGCTGAGGCATTGAAGAGGTTCAGGCATCAAATTATTAAGTCAGTTGGCCCCTCTAGGCCTCAGTTAGATGTTTCTACTTTGGGGTCTTGAGACACTTCTTTTATTTTAAGGTTGTGAAACCTTTGATGTAATTTTAATTAAAGACTTTCTATTGATGTATTTCTTAATTAGTCTTTAATATTTTAATTAAAAGAATTTTTAACCAAATGTAATTGTAAGCTATATAATGGGCTCTCCACACCATTGTTAGGGAAAACTTGATACTTTTGAAGTGTAAATAGAATTGAAAGAAATCAATACAGAAGAATTTTCCTCTTGTCTCTATCTTCATCTATTATCCTTTCTTGCTCATATGAAATCATGGATCATTAATCTTTTATGTTAAGAAACTTTGTGTTCTTATGGATGTGATTTCTAGAACTTTGTGTCTATGGAATAATATCTTATGATTGAATGTGAATGATTATATTCTATATCACCCTTGCTCAGTACGTATAAGGTTATATTCTACTATCTATATCTCCTAAAAGTATTGTTATATTCTACTCTTCCCATTTCTTAGTTCTTCTATTCTTTTGTATTGATAATCTAGTTTCATATAAAAACATTTCAAGATATCGAAGTACCCATTATGATTTCTAGAACTTTGTGTCTATGGAATAATATCTTATGATTGAATGTGAATGATTCTATTCTGTGTCACCCTTGCTCAATACATACAAGGTTATATCTCGCTTTCTATATCTCCCGAAAATCTTGTTATATTCTACTCTTCCCATTTCTTAGTTCTTCTATTCTTTTGTATTGATAATCTAGTTTCATATAAAAACATTTCAAGATATCAGAGGTCCTCATTAATATGAAAGTTGTACATTTGTATGTAAGCTTTGTTGTTTGCTTTTAATAAGGGAACCTCTCCCATAAAGAGGAGGGACTTGCTGTCTCCCTTGTGGGTCACTATAAAAGTGCTAAATAAAAACCAACACATACAAATAATTTATATTGGATGGTTGTTGTGAAATAGCCATAGACTTAGGATTAGATGTTTGAGGTGTCGTGGATGGTTACAAAAGTTATATTTTTGGTGTGTTACTACAAGGCTATGGTTGTTGGTTTTGATGGCGGACACAGTATGAATGATTATGATTTCAAGATATGATTTCTAGAACTTTGTGTCTATGGAATAATATCTTATGATTGAATGTGAATGATTCTGTTCTGTATCACCCTTGTTCAATACGTATAAGGTTATATTCTGCTTTCTATATCTCCTGAAAGTATTGTTATATTCTACTCTCCCCTTTTCTTAGTTCTTCTATTCTTTTGTATTGATAATCTAATTTCATATAAAACATTTCAAGATATCAGAGGTCCTTATTAATATGAAAGTTGTACATTTGTATGTAAGCCTTTCCGTTTGCTTTCAATAGGTAACCTCTCCCATAAAGAGGAGGGACTTCTTTGTCTTCGACTGTGGGTCACTATAAAAGTGCTAAATAAAAACCAACACATACTAATACTTTGTATTAGATGGTTGTTGTGAAATAGTCGTAGACTTAGGATTGGATGTTTGAGGTGTCGTGGATGGTTTAAAAAGTTATATTTTTGGTGTTGTTACTACAAGGCTATGGGTGTTGGTTTTGATGGTAGACATAGTATGAATGATTATGATTTCTAGAACTTTGTGTCTATGGAATAATATCTTATGATTGAATGTGAATGATTATGTTCTGTATCACCCTTGCTCAATACATATAAGGTTATATTTTGCTTTCTATATCTCCTTAAAGTACTGTTATATTCTACTCTCCCCTTTTCTTAGTTATTCTATTCTTTTGTATTGATAATCTAGTTTCATGTAAAACATTTCAAGATATCAGAGGTCCTTATTAATATGAAAGTTGTACATTTGTATGTAAGCCTTTGTTTGCTTTTAGTAAGGTAACCCCTCCCATAAAGAGGAGGGACTTGTTGTCTCCTGATTGTGGGTCACTATAAAAGTGCTAAATAAAAACCAACACATACAAATACTTTGTCTTGGATGGTTGTTGTGAAATAGTCGTAGACTTAGGATTGGATGTTTGAGGTGTCGTGGATGGTTACAAAATTTATATTTTTGGTGTTGTTACTACAAGGCTATGGGTGTTGGTTTTGATGGCAGCCATGGTATTAAGTATAATATATAGCAATGAAAGGATATAATCAAGCTCAACATTGTTTGATGATTGAACTTTATCTTTAGATTTTTCATTGGTATCATGATTTAGAAAAGGGTCCTAGATTTTTCATTTGAAATTTTTGTTATTAGAGGTGTTTTTGACTATAATGTCTCTGTTTTCAATTAAATATTAGATGTAATGGTGGATATTTGAACAACGATTCATAGAATGGCCATTGATGTGGTTGTATTCAAAATATTTTTATTCTTTATATCACGTAGGTTTTGGTTTCCATTTTTCAAAGGGTTTTGCGATTGGATAGGATACCACATTAGCACTTACTAATTGGAAAAGGACACTAGAAATACTTTTCTCGAGAGGTGTGAATTGCCTTTGTTTGACTTCACATGGAGTAGTTTATTTACTAGAGATTATGATTGGTTGATTGTTTGATTTGTGTGATTGATGATTTGAAATAATTTTGATAAGACCTTTAGTATTAAGGGCTCTTTCAATTTGGATTCCTTTTTTGATTACTTATTCAAAATTTGTTAGGGAGTGTATTTACATTTGGGATGATATTTCCAAATTAATATTCAGTATGAAAAATACCTATAAATTCTTTTTAGGTATTAAGAAATGAAATCGATTTGCAATTCCTCACCATCACCGAAGGAAAAAAGTGAATGTTTCATTGTTCATCATGGTGAGTTTTTATGACATATCACAATTTTTTTTCTAGAAAATCTTCATTCGATACATTACGTGTGGTTGCCATTGTTTAGTGAAACCAGTGTTTGTTTTGATCAAAATTTTATATTGTGTTTCGGATATAATATATTAATATTATGATTTTGATTCAATCGGTTGGAGATTGGATTTTAAAGTATGTTAGGACTGATTTAATGAAATATTTTCTTAAATTTGGATAAAGTGAATACCCAAATGATAAGACTCTTGATGTGTTTTGGATTTGAGATGTGATTTTACTTGGATAAAGTGAATATCAAAGTATAAGACTTATATTTGATAGGATTAAGTTTGCTTAGATTTGGATAAAGCGAATATCCAAAGTATAAATCTTGAATTGGGTGTGATTTGATATGATTAAAATTGAATAAAGTGAATATCCAATGTATAAGAATCAATGTAATTTTTGGTTTACTTAATATGTGAATAAAGTGAATATCCAATGTATAAGGTTTTGATTTACTTAATACGTGAATATTCAATGTATAAGGTGTGATAAAATTGGATGTGCTTAAACTTGGATAAAGTGAATATCAATGTAAAAGGCTTAAATCATGGTTTGATTTGATTTTGATAAAATTGGATGTGATTTGTCTTGATTTGAATTCAGATTTGATTTGAATTGCTTAAATTTGGATGTATGTATCTAAAATTTAAGACTTTTGATTTGGATTGGATTTGATATGCTTATACTTGGATGTGGGTATCCAACATACAAGAATTAGATTTGAGATTGGATATGTTGATATTTGGATAAGAGTATCCAAAATATAATACTTTCATAAGATGATTGTGATTAATCAAACTGTGATTGGTTTTGAACAAATGTTGATTTTGAACAAGGGATAACTTATAAGAATTTTTTTGGATTGGGTTGGATTTGATTGATATAATAAGTGGAACAAAAACTATTTCAATATAACATCTTGAATAATAAGGGAGATTTTTTTATTTTTTTGATTGGGTTGGATTTGATTGATAGAAGATGTGAAACACAAACTATTTTAATCTTACAACTTGAAAAATAAGAGATCGATGGCCTCAATTTGTTAGGATTCCTAGGGATAGGATTTTTCACTCACCAATACTTTCAGAATGAGTACACACAATAGAAAATTCTAGTTGCACACTATACCCCTTAATAAATCAAGTATGGGTTCGTTACTACGAGACATTGTTTGGTTTTCCTCACGGGTGATAGTACTTAATCGAATGGAGCACTACCCATTTCACTAGTTGGTCCTCTCTATGTGCCAATTACTTTAGGGTTCACATGGTACTCCTCACAATGAGTTTTAGGGCTTAATCCCAAGTACTTCCCACAGTTAAACAGTGTGTATTAACTCTTATTCAACCTGTAATGTAGATGTTTAATTTATTTTATTGATTTTAGCAAAAAAATTATTTGTTTTTGACCAAGGAAACTTACATGCAAGGTGTTAGAAGTTTGTTTCTTGATTTTGATAGGAGTTATAAATGATGTGGTCTTGCACAAAAGTAATTAGTATTTTTCCTATAAGCATAATATTAGAATATAACAACAGCCAATGATCGTGGTCATTTACAATTTTTAAGATCGCTCAAGAGTGAGAAAAGAGCATACATGGATTTGATAAAAATAGATGTTAGAAATGAAGGAAAGACATGGGAAATAAGTAAAATTGATTAGAAAAGTTATTAAGAAAAGAGTTAGATTAGAAACTAAAAATGAAGTGAAATGAAATATTTTAAAATTTCAGTTTTGATAGGGGTTCCTTGCAGAAGGCATAACTTTTCACTCGTTACTCGTTTAAGGTATTATTTATATAGTTGGAAAGCTTAGAGAAATATCTACTATAAAAAGGGTCTAAAATTGTTTTGGGTTGATTTGAAAAACCCTCGAGAAAGGGTCAACAAGTTGCGATAAAGTTGTGGTAACAAAATTTGGAATGAAAAAATAAATATATAAATAAAAGTTAGTTCTTTTTTTTAATGAATTAGGTTGTAAATCAAAGTGAGAAATACACAAAAATAGTAGGGGATACAAAATTCTAGAAAATTTGAGAAATTAAAGTAAAAATTACCACAGAACGCTAGCGCACCTAGTATTACATAAACACACTTTATGTGATGCTAACATAGATAATGAGATGGTAGCGTAGGTAATAGCATGGTAGCACAAATAATGTAATGCTAGTGCAAGTAATGTAATGCTAGCACATGTGATGTAATTCTAGGAAGAAGATGTGATGCTAGTGCATGTAATGTGACGTTAGCACATGTAATAGCATGGTAGTGCAAATATGGTGATGTTAGTGCAGGGTAGTAATAGCATATAAACACAAATTTGGTGATGGTAGCATAGATTGCATGCTAAGCTAGTGAAAATTGTGTCATGGTAATGCAGATCACCTCTAGATACATAAAAATAAATAAAACATGGCCAATTTGAATTGTTTTTTTGAAACTATTCATAATATGCTCCATGAAAATCCTTGAAAGTTGGTCAAGAATCTTAAACAACAAGAGAAACACAAAACCAAGGTTAATTTCACAAAAATGATGAAAAAATGAAAATATGTGGGTTTGTCCCACTGGGTGTGCTAGAAATGTATACAAGAGAAATACTACAAATGAAAGAAACAATGCAAAGAAAATTAAACCAAATCCTTCTTTATATCTCCTTGCGACCTTAGATGAGATTGTTCAAGCTTAGAATGAAGCACCGATCTTATTGAATATCTTGATCAAATGTGTTTTTGGATGCTCCAAAGGTGTTTCAAATAGAAGTAGAATTCAGCTACGATAGAATCGATTGAATGACTGATTTGAGTCATGATCATTTGGATAGTGCAATGAAATGTGAGAGTGAATGATAATCCAAACACGATGATGATGAAAATTTCAAAGTTGTAGCCTCATTTACCTATTACCCTTTAAAATATATTTTAACCCTAAGTGCTGCTTGAACCTATCACCCAACATAAGTTGGGCACTCACCGAGGCAGGTGTGAGTGCAAGCCCTCTTTTATGTGAGCCTTGTAAAAATGCTCCACCATTAATGGAGGAATGGTTTGCAGAACATAAACATGCATGTAATCTAATATAGAGGTAGTGGAACTAGTTCTAAGCACAAATGCACCATGAGATAAACATAAACATCACAACGACATAATAAAATCAGATTTGAACCAAGAATAACATGAAAACACACTAGGGTTTGGTCTATAAACACAAATATTAGGAACAAAGCCTCATATATTGATTATAATTATTTATAATATCCATATTACATCAAAAAGGGTCATATCAGACCATATACATCAAGGAATAACATCCTAACCCTACAAAATTACTCTACACAAAAAACCCTAGCTATGTTCTTCCATCTCAGCTCTGGTTTCAGACCCAAGTGCCTACATCCATGCCTAACATCATCCTTGCCTAGCCTCTCTCTAAAGCATAAATAACAATAACCTACAACAACAATGAAATCTCACAACATCATAATGCACAACATTCTGCAACACTTTGTTACCTTTCCAACCTCTCTTTTATTTTGGACCCAAGCACTCCCTTAAATAGAATCTGGATCCTTCCTTCACCGCCATAGTTTTCACCCATGAGTAGATCACATGCTAGGTGGAAATGTGGTCCTCCATGATTGAGTGCTATGCCAGCTTGCAAAAGCCTCCACTAACTGTAATGATCCTCCTTTGGAATATTCCCTTCATGGAATATTCTTTCCTTGAGCTCCAAGACTCCAGGATGGCACCTTATCCACTCATCACGCCTACTCAAGCCTTCACATGTTTTTCCTGTGATGCCACCTTAGAAATGTGGCTAAGTCCCCAAACCCTTTCCTGCTTCCACGTGCTAACCTTTTCTCCCAAGACACCTTTCCTTGAGCACTTTTCTACCTTGCTTTCCCCGTATGTGCTCGCTCTTCCTTTACCTTAGGACTTAGTCAATTTTAGGGTCTAACATCACCCCACACTAAAATTGTTGTCCATCCTTAGAAACAACTTGATCTTCTAAAAGAATAAAGAATGGGAGGAAAGAATAATATGCTTCCAACTTGTGCCAAAGAATGAAATAATTCCATCATTGTTGAAGAAGAATTGGGAAGTCTTTATTCAAGCTTGCTTCAATCTTACTCCAGGTGTCCACCTCATTTTGTGCTTGTTGAAACAGATCCTGTCAATGCACCGATATCATCAATGATAACTCCTGCCCTTAGCCTTCAGTGTATTAACACTGTTATCCATTTACTTGCTAAGGTTTCTAACACATCCATCCCGTGAGTGACTGGGGATACAATTCGGTAGACTAGGAGTATTGCGCTACGAAGAATGTTGATATATCCTAAGAAACATGCGTATGTGGAGAAGTATGTCTCCCATGACATATGAATGGTGAAGCCCATGTCAATACATATTGCAGGAAAGATGGCACAAGGGTGTATATACACCTAAGGCCCAAGTTCGAGAAGGGCACGTACGTCGAGGATGATGTATCCATCCCCGAGGACCCTGCCATGAAGAAAGGGATAAAGAGAGAAAGGGAAGAGACTATAGTAGACTCAATGTCACCATGCACTAGAGTTGGTAGATGCTCAAGGATTCTTCACTTTTCCCTAACCACATCGTGCATTCTCTTGTACCACTTCTCTAATTGCGCCTTATGTGTAGTAGTCATCTTGTCATAAGTGTATGCTTCAAATCTCTTCATAGGGGAAGGGTCCTCATTGGGGTACTCCTAGACATAGCTATTTGGCCCATCAGGCACTCAAATCTTTGAAAACACAATAGTAAGAAGGAAATTACCATACATGATCTTGTCCTGTCCACGTGCCGCACCTATGATCTCTTTTGCAATGAAGGCCGAGAGGTTGTAGATTTTTCCCTCTAAAATCTTCCTGTAAATATTCAACCACCTCTTATCCACTTGTGCTCAAAGTGCTCTTGTCCATTTACATTGGTTAGCAAGTGTACAACCATCCTCATAACTAGGTTAGTGATCTTGCTAATATCAAAGTAGCGTGAACCCTTCTTATACTCATACTCTGTGGTCGTTTCCTTGACTGCATCCTTTTCACCCAAATCATCATCCAATGACTCTCTCGTGCATATAAGTCTAGTATACTTAGAAATCAACTGGGAATTCAAGCACATTCTCCTTCCTGCGAAGTAAAAATAATCCTCATGCACACATGACATCAACCATTGGTACAACCTATCGGGTTTACCAAAATATGGCAACTCATAGAGTTGCAAGAGTCCAAAGCCTTCTCCAATGTGGTTTTCACCGAGTTGTCATAAACATGTTTATCATCCCGTATCCTTTTTCCATCGGTGAACTAATTCCAACGCTATTTCTTTCTCCGTGGTGCTCGTCCTATGGTTTTAATCTCTTACAACCATTTTTCACATGTGAGACACCCATTCCATCCCCAATAAAATGCCATTGGGGTACTGCATCTCCTGTGTACCACTCTTCATTGAAACTAGTTGATGCGACTAGTTTTCCTTTGACCTTTCCCTTCTTTGTGAAACATTGATCCCTTCCTTGGTTTCATTTTTATCTTTCGGTCCTTGTTAGTTCTTCCTTTCTTCTTTCTTCAACTCTACTTAATCCCTTGGCTTTACCCCTTTGCAAAATTCCTCTAAACCCGTGCCCTAGCTCTATAAACCCTAACTTGGAAAATTTCCTTCCACAAGACAACGTAACACCCATGGGAATCCACCAAACTAACTCCTCCACTCACACCTGTGTACTCCCTTTCCACTTTGGTTCATAACTCGTTAAATCTTCCGCTACGCACGTAAATATCCACAAATTTCTTTTTGCAAGGATGCCCTAGTTTGCAAGAGCTCTTCAACAACAAACACAAGGTAAAAATAAATAACTTACCTCGACCTTCTATTTATAGCTTTTTACTTTTCCCACACAAAATCCCATGCCACCTACCAACATACAACTGCATTAAAGTCATATTTTTCCAACACCATCCTTCCGTGCATTTTTTCTAAAGCACTTTTCCTCCATGCTCAATCCTACATGAAACTCCACAACCTTCCGACGCGTAAGACTACATTAATCAAATAAGACTACATTAATCAAACCTAGTCCTTGTCATCACCTACCTCATGTTTCTTTGCATTTTTATCCTTGTACATGGTTTTTATAAAGATTTTTGACACCAATCTCCACCCATAATCACTTATGTTATGCATGCTCTTCGACCTTATGCACTTTTGATTTTTCCACTTGGGCTACCAATCCACATCATTTTCAACACTTGCTTCTTACCGACTCTTCAGAGACTCTCCTTTGACACCTTCCACCCCACACTAAACAAATGCACAATCCTCTATGCATAAAAACCCTTTCAAAAATTAACTAGCTACCAAAGCACACAAATGCGCCCACAAAAAAATGAAAAGACAAGGCAAAGTGACGAAGAAGGGAAACACATAGAAAGGAAACTACATTAAGGGAAATCCTAAACTAACTGGCAATATTGCCTTATTTACAAACATCGAGAAGACTTATTTATAGTAGGGCTTCAACCTACTCCCGTTAAAGAAATCGGAAAACCATGTGCCATCCAATGCTTATAACTAGCAAGCGCCTTAAATTAAGTATGTAAGTGATAGTGTATGGTCCCAACCAATGCACCTTGAGCTTCCCTAGGTGTGCACGAAACATAGAATCATACAACAAGACCATCTCCCAACCTCAAACTTCTTGTTTTTAATATGATGATCATGTCATGCCTTTTGTCATGCTTTCTTCATCTTTTGACTCCATTTGGCAATGACACGCCTCTCATCCAACTCCATAAGTTTATCAATGCTCCTCTAATGCTTGTTAATCAGCCAATCCTCCTACACGCATAATATGCAGAGATGGCAACATGAATTATATAGGTAGAACTGCCTCGTGCCAAACACCAATTGAAAGGGTGTGGCCTTGTTCAATTGCTTATAAGTTGTTCTATATGCCCATAACACTACAGAGACTTTATCATCCTAGTCTCTTCTTCCGACATCACAAATCTTTGTTAATGTGTGGCTTAATATCTTATTAAAGGCCTCAACAATTCCATTAGCCTGAGGGTGATAAGGGATAGTTTTGTGATGAGCCACCACGAACTTTGCTAATAAGATTCAAAAATTCTCATTTAAGAAATGCATACTCTTATCACTTGTTAAACTTAACAAACATCTATACATGCTGATTATGTTTTGCCATAAGAACCTAGTTGTTTTAGTAGCAATGTAATCCTTTTCAGAAGTGTCGCTTCGCCCACCTTATAAGATAATATGTGCAAGTGATAATATAACGTAAACATGTCTATGCGTTGGTGGGGAAATAGGGCCCATGAAGTCAATTTCCAACTTTTCAAACGGCTCTACACTAGCAATAGGTCTTAATGGCATTTCATCTCTCCATCCAAAGTTTACTAAGGCAAGTGGAAATGATCACAAAGCCTTGTAATATTCAATACAAACCTTGGAAAATGTTGTAATGCCACCAAAGGCCTACCAATAAGATTCAACAAACACGGTGTAAAACTTCATCTCATCACATTCCCAACATAATGACCTCTTTCAATGCCACCATGAGCTTCTTCCATGATTACAAAGACGCTCATATTCCAACAGACACCGGTGTAAAACCTCATCTCAGCCTAATTTGTACACGTCTCCATTAATCAACATATAGGGCACGTCATGTATAGCCAACTATTTTTTCTCCAAGGTCTTCATTCCTTTTGGCACCACACCCATCTATAGGAAAACAACAATATCCTCTAAGTTAGAGGGCATGCGCACTGCAATCTAAATAATTGTGCATCTGACATCATATCCTCGATGTTTTGTGTGTCCTCACCGAGTTAATCCATGATAGATGGTCAGGTCCTAGATTGCTTTTACCTAGTTTTACTATGACCGAAAAGTTGAACTCTTGAAACAGAAAAATCCACCTAGCATATGCACCCTTGCAAGATAGGTTTGTTCACCAAGTACTTGAGTGCCATATGATCTGTGTAAAAGATAAATGGAGTGGCCAACAAGTATTTCTTGAACTTGTGCAGCGCATAGATCATAGATAATGCCTCACGCTCCATCATGGTGTAATTTTTCTCAGCTTGTGTTAATTTCTTGCTTGTGAAACACAAGGGATGATCAACAATCCCCTCTCTAGGTTGTGCCAACACTGCTCCTATCACCATACCTGATGCATCAACATGCACATGGAAATGCCTATCCCAAGAGGGAAAGCAAAAATGGGCATAGTAGTAAGTTTCTCCTTTAAGGTGTCAAAAGCCACCTGTTGTGCCTCTCCCCAATAGAACTTAATTTTATGTTTCAATAACTCTTCCAGGGGTGTAGAAATCTAGGCATATCCCTTGATGAATTTCTGTAGTACCCTATATGCCCTAGGAACCCACACACCACGCTTTGACTGGTAGGCTCCTCCAATCCCACTATAACAAGTAAATTTTGTGGGGTCTACCAGTAAGCCTTATTTGTAAATAATGTGTCCCAACAACGTGCCAAAAGGAGTGGAAAAACACATTTCTTAATATTCAGGGAGATGCTCAACTACCTGCATCTCTCAAACATCAACCGTAGATTGTCACAATGATCTTTGACTAACCCATACACCATCTAGTCATCTAGGTAAACTTGTAGAAATTTATGGATGAAGTCTTGAAAGGCCTGCACAACAATGCATGAAAACACAATAGGCACGTTCTTTAATCCAAAAGGCATGACCTATATAAGCAAAAATTCCCCATTCAGTGGTGAAATTTGTTTTCTCTTGGTCTTTGTAATTCTCACCTAGTGATAACCCAAGAATCCATTTGTAAAAGAATAGATCTCTTGCCCAACTACACCTTCCAAATATTTTTCCAGTAAATGGGGTTGGGAAAGGGTCTATGACACATGCAACATTGAGATCCCTATAGTCTACACATATCCTTATTCTTCCATCCTTTTTGATACTAATGACCATTGGGCTCACCCATTTAGATTCCTCAATGGCCTCAATGATCCCAGATTTTATCATCTTATCAATTTCCTCCTTAACCTTGACACGCAGATTCAAATTCATCCTATAAGGTCTCTTCCAAACTAGTGCGCACCTCTTTTAACTTAATCCTCATTTCTCCCAATGAGGGATGTACTCCTTTTAATTTGTGGTACCTGCATGGGAATAAATCTTGGGAATCACACAATAATTCAACCACTTTCAAAACCTCCTAGTCTTTCCAGTAGTCATCAATAATAGCTTCCTGGGATCTTCTTTAGTACAATGTTAACCTTATCTTTTTGTAAGAGTTCATGGTAGGCACGCAATTTCTCATATGCTTTATCCAATACTTCACGTGTGCCTACAGTATGGTCAACATCCAAGTTTTCCATCTCCTCACCATCCACTAGGTACACTAACTTATCCTTTTCTTTCTCCATGCAGGCGCGCTCAAGCTATACTTCTTCCGCTTCTTCATCAACGAAGCATGCTCCCAATTCAAGTTCTCCTGCCAACTCCAAAATTTATTCCTTGGCCATGGCACAATCTCCCAAGGTAAGGCACTTGACTACCTATAACACCTCATTCAATGATTGCTTAGGGGATTAGTACTCAAAATTTTGGATGATATCTGTTGTCATCACCTACCAATTGCCCTCTTATTGATGTAACTTCGAATGGATGTACTAGGCACACACATAACCTTACAAGGTGGAATAAAATTTTTCCACCCATAGGGAAGGAGGTAAAGCTTCCACACCTTCCATTTAATTCTTCTCACACTCTTGAACATGGCATGAGGTTGATCCCTTCCCATCATAGTCACAAATTTTAGATGGTGTATTGCTTCGTAGAAACCTAACAGAGAGCACAATCCTCACTTCGAGCCATTCTAAAATATTATCTCGATGGGTTACCCACCATCATGTCGTTGTTCAATATAAGGCATAGGTAAGCATATTCTTTCTCTCCACTTGACACTTCCATTGGATCTCCATCTCACACGAAAAGACAACAAGGTTTCCCTCCCAAAGTGTACTATGGAAACTACCTTCTTTCAAGCACCTCATTGAGCATGCTCTGATAACTCGAGTCTCAATGTCCTTCAAATACCTTCCAACCAACTTGTATTTCCATGTGCCTAATTTTCACATGCAATACTTGTTGTGTCACTTATAGACTAAGTGTCTTCCCACTGAATGGATCCTTCCTTTGATGGATGAATGACATCGGGGTCCCTGATGGTGCATATATAGATTCTTTCCAAGTCCTCTTCTCCTAAGGGTTCCACATAAGGTGCAAACCTTCCATCAGTTAGTGGGATAATCACACACTCCTTATTTTCAAAGCTGATGTACCCCTTATTGAAACATAAGTCAACGTTATTTGTGTAACACTAGGGGTGCCCAAATAGTTTGGGAAACTCTCAGCCTCAACAAGCTCTAGAACTTCAAAATCTCTAGTAAATTGTGCCCCATACACCCTTCAACACTCCAAGAGGCATGGCCTTCATCCTATTTTCCATATACAACACATTTGAAGATGGCTATAATAAGGGTCTCCCATTTGATTATGCATCTAGAGTAAGGACATTGACCTCCACGCTTGTGTCAATCAATATATTACTCATGAGCCACCCATCAACAATTGCATTCAGTGTGATCTCCTTATCATAATCAATATTGTGAGGAGGTAGATTAGCATGTAGGACTTGTCTCTCGTGGTCTCCTCCAATGCACGACACCTTTCCTCTCAGCCATTCTCCCAATAGAGGAATAATGTTCTCCTATCGTAGCATCCAACACACTTCCCTAACCTCATCCATATCCTGCTAAGGAACCTCAATGCTCTTCTTCTACTCCAACTTGTGCGATTGCTCCTTCAGACACTAGATTTCTTCTTGCAAACTCCTAATCACCTCTATGGTTTCTTGGTACACCTCCTTTTAATGAGTTATATCAGGATATTTCCCATGTAATACATATTCTCTTGTAATGAGAGGAGTTTTATTTGGTTCTTCCTTCGCACATGCAACTTCCACCCACATGGTTACTAAGACAGTTCCAACTCGCAGTCATGCGCCACTCTAGGCATCCATAATGGATCATCCCGCTTCACACTAACCATTCCCATGACCCAAGAATTCTTCCGGTTCTGGCTCATGTTCTCATAAAAATCGGGGCACTTCTCATACTTATGCTTCTTCCTACACCATGATCATTGTAACAAATCGAGACACTCATGCTTGTAGTGTTTAGTCAATCCATAATTGTAACAGTCCCACCTGGGAAAGTCACTTCTTCCTTCTGTAACCACTGCAACCTCTCGAAGCCTCTCGGGAAAACCTCTTCCTCGACCTCCTCCATCCACCGCCATTCATACCGAGGATCCTCAACCTCTTGGAACTACTCCAAATGTTGGTCCGACACACACCGAGATCAATAACATCATGGATTTGGTCTATTAATCTGCAGTCCTTCGTATTATGGGTTGTAGATGTACAAATTTTACAATAACAAGACACATTCTTCCATATTACATGTTGTAAAAATGGGAATCTACTTAGATCATGATCTTTGTGAAAAATTTCACAATCCACTGACATTGAGTGCACCGTCTTTCATGGGAAATTATCCTTTGTGTGCCCCTTCACTTAATAATCCATGCACTAAAACCCACCGCATGTTTCATGAGTCGAGTTCATGAGATAATTTCTCAAGTTGCTTTGCCATGGAAGCAACTGAGCTTCGAAAATAAGACTCACACTAGTGTCAACACTCCCCATGGCCTCAGCACACAAAACAACCTCTAAGGTCTCACACGGATATGTGAAAGTTTTGTGTGAAAGGGCCTACCTGAAGGGCATGATCAAGCCCCCAAAAAACCATTGTGCATGCTGGGACATATGGATATCATGGGATAACTTTGACATGAGATTCTTAAAATGCGTGTCATACTCCCGCACACTCTTTGTCATCCCATGTTAAATCTCCTTCAATGCATTGGTGCTCTTTTACTCAAACTCAGGAATGTTGAATTCCACCAAGAAGTCATCACACAACGCAAAGTATAATCTACCACCGTTTGATGAGGGTCATACTTCCGGTACCACGGCCTATTTGCATGCCCTTATAACGTAGTTGTAAACTAACTTGATTTTTACTCTAGGGCAAGTTGATTCCCTTAGTGCTCCATAGCAATTCATATTTATGGACATGCTCTGTAGTATCCTCAACACCCTTGTAATTAGGTAAATGGAGTGACATCTCATAAAACACCTGCTGAGGTGGCTGAGGCCCTTGTCCACTAGATCTAGGACCTTGATTTCCTCTGTGTTGCCTCCACCACTAGATCCACTAGATCCACTAGCTCCTATCCCTTTGGATCCACCAGATCCTCCTCTCAGTAAGGTAAGGGTCTGATGTAGTTGCGCTTGAATTCCCACCATTGTACTAAACTATGCACCTACAAGATGTGACGTTGAACCGCTCCCAAAAGTGATACCCAAACTTTGTGTCCCCGCACCTTGCCCAAATGTTACTTAGAGTCTCTATGAAGATTCTGGTAAGAAACAAGTGTTTAAAATGATGTGGATTAGTAGCCCAAGTGGAAAAATCAAAAGCGTATAAGGTCGAAGATTGTGTGTAGTAGAAGTGATTATGGGTGGAGATTAGTGTCAAAAAGATTTATAAAAACCACGTAAAAGGATAAAAATGCATAACAAAATGAGGTAGGTGGTGACAAGGACTAGGTTTTATTAATGTAGTCTTACACGTCAAAAGGTTTTAGGGTTTTGCGTGAGGATTTAGTACGGAGTAAAAGTGTTGGAAAAAACATGCAGAAGGATGGCATTGGAAAAATTTGAATTTAATGCGGTTGTACATTGGTAGGTGGCATGGGAGTTTTTCGGGAAAAGCAAAAATCTATAAATAGAAGGTCGGGGTAAGTTATTTATTTTTACCTTGCATTTTTTTAATTATAGAGCTCTTGTAAATTAGGGCATCCTTACGAAAAGAAATTTATGGAGATTTACATGCGTAGAGGAAGATTTAACAAAGTTATGAACCAAAGTGGAAAGGTAGTACATGGGCGTGAGTGGAGGAGTTTGGTGGATTCCCATGGGTGTTACGTTGTCTTGTGGAAGGAAAGCTTTCCAAGTTAGGGTTTGCAGAGCTAGGGCATGGGTTTAAAGGAATTTTGCAAAGGGGTGAATCCGAGGGATTGAGTAGAGTTGAAGGAAGAAGAAAGGAAGAAATAAAAGGACTGGAAGAGAAAAATGGCACCAAGGAAGGGATTGAATGTTTCACTAAAGAAGGGCAAGGACAAAGGAAAACCAGTCACATCAACTAGTTTTAATGAAGAGTGATACGCAGAGATGCAATACCTTGATGATGTTCTATTGGGGATGGAATGGGTGTGTCACATGTGGAAGATGACTGTAAGTAATTACAACCATAGGACAAGCACCCTGTGGAGAGGGAAATGGCATTGGAATTAGTTCACCCAATGAGAGAAAGGACACATGATGATAAGCATGTTTATGATGACTCAGTGAAAACCACATTAGAGAAGGCTAGACTCTTGTAACTCTATGAGTTGCCATATTTTGTAAACCCAACAAGTTGTACCAATGGTTGATGTTGTGTGCATGAGGATTATTTTTACTTCGCAAGAAGGAGAATGTGTTTGACTTCCCAGTTTGTTTCTAAGTATACTAGACTTATATACATGGGAGAGTTGTTAGATGATGATTTGGGTGACAAGGATGTAGTCAAGGAAACAACCGTAGAGTATGAGTATAAGAAGGGTTTGCGCTACTTTGATATTAGCAAGATCACCAACCCAGTTATGAGGATGGCCACACACTTGCTAACCAAGGTGAATGGATAAGAGCATTGGATGCAAGTGGATAAGAGGTGGTTGAATATTTGTAGGAATATTTCAGAGGGAACAATCTACAACCTCTCGACCTTCATTATGCAGAAGAGATCATAGATGTGGTGTGTGATGGGGACAAGATCATGTATGGTAATTTCCTTCTTACCATTGTGTTTTTAGAGATTGGAGTGCCCGATGGGCCAAATAGCTATGTCTGGGAGTACCTGATGAGGACCCTTCCCCCGCGAAGAGGTTTGAAGCATACACTTGTGACACGATGACTACTACACATAAGGCGTTCTTAGAGAAGTGGTACAAGAGAATCTACGATGTGTTTGGGTAGAGTGGAGAATCCCTGAGTAGCTACTAGCCCTAGTACATGGTGAGATTGAGTCTGATGTAGTCTCTTCCCTTTCTCATGCTTCATTATACTTGAGCCACCTCTCCTCTCTCTATTTCTATTGTAAGGTCCGCCATATCTTACCACACCAGCTTTTACGTGCCCCACGCCTAGTGGGAAGTTAGCTAGCCATAGGAAGTGCCTCCATGCTTAGAGTGATGATTAAGATCTTAATGGCTAATGACATAACACACAAGAATGATCCTCTTGGCTCCCACAAGAACTCAAACTCAACAATCTCTCGAGAAAGAATACGTAGAAATTGTGTATTCCAAGGTATAGCTAGTCAACACACCTCTCCACTAGTGATCAACAACATGAGTCTAGGTTAGGTCAACATCATGTAGCCTCTTGATACTCTTCTTGGGTCCAAACACGAGGTCTATAGTACCAACTCTTCCTCAAAGCATACACCGACAACCATTCATACAACTCTACTGGAAAATAATAAAAGAACATCTCATAGAGCTCATGATACAGGTGCTCCTCTACCCACTTACATGTGTCAAACTAGGTCCAAAGTGTTAAATTGCTAAGAAAACTCATCCTCTATGCTTTTAAGCCAAGTCTCGATCTTTGTCAAGGTCAAGCCTTATGTCATTTCACACCATTCTTACAATAGCTTCAAAAGAGGTCCGACAATAGAACCAAAATGTAGTCTCATTTACCTCTTACCCTTTAAACTCTCTTTTAACCCCAAGTGCATCAACCTATCACCAACATAAGTTGGGCACTCACCGAGGCGTGCGTGGATGCCGAGCCCTCTCTTTTATGTGAGCCTTATAAGAATGCCTCGCCATTAATGGAGGAATGGTTTGTAGAACATAAACATGCATGTAATCTAATATAGAGGTAGTGGAACTAGTTTTAAGCACAAATGCACCATGAGATAAACATAAACATCACAATGACATGATAGAATAAGATTTGAACCAAGAATAACATGAAAACACACTAGGGTTTGGTCTATAAACATATATATTAGAGAAAAGCCTCATATATTGATTATAATCATTTAAGTAGCCATATTACATAAAAAGGGTCATATCAGACCATATACATAAGGGAATAACATCCCAACCCTACAAAATTACTCCGAACAAAGTGAACCCTAGATATGTTCTTCCATCTCAAACTCGGTTTGCACTCCGAGTGCCGTATCCATGCCTAGCATCATCCTTGCCTAGCCTCTCTCTAGTACTAACAACAACAACAACCTACAACAACAATGACAACTCCCAACATCACAACCCACAACATTATTGCAACACTTCATTGCCTCTCCAACCTCTCTCTTTATTTTGAACCTAATCACTCCCTTTGTTGGTGAGAAAATTTGTTGGGTGGACAAAATTGTGGATTTCTTGCCAACATTCTAGGAATCTATGTCCCTCTACTTAATCGGTGTAGCAGCTTTCGATATGCATGTGTGAATAAAGGTGGATTTTCCCGTGGCCTTGTGGTGGGGATCTAACAAGGGCACTCCATCGACTCTATATAGCAAAGCTAGAATCTCTTGCTAGGGAAGAATTTGTCGAAAAGTGGTTAAGGGGAGTGAAAAAGAGGTAGGAGAACTAATGTTGCATGTAGAAAATTAGATTCATGTACACACTAGTTAGAAATTTCATCACATGCACTAAAATTAGGAAAAAAAAATACGCAAACAACAACAAGACCAAATAGAATTTGATGAACACAAAGTATTAATAAATCCCTTAGTCAAAAAAAAAGGCTTGAAAATCCTTCAGTATTGATGGTCAAGCAAAAATTGTACATAGTATGAGAATGGAAGACATTGAGAATAGGTGAAAAGTGGTTAAGTCTTTTCACTCACAAGTGAGCAAAATCTCTCATGACCTTACAAGAACACAATCAATTTGAAGAATTTTAGAATTAAACCCTTTGGAATGAAGAGATCATTACAATTGACCCTTCATATGTCATGAGACTTTTCAAATTCTGAGGAGAATGTTAAGTCCCCTTTTATAACTTAAGGGTGACTTATTACATTGAAAAAGTGCAACACCCAACATAAAATTAGAACATTGAGGAGAGAGGAAGTTGGGGGGAGAGAAGAGAGAGAGGGAGAGAGAGAAGAAAGAAGAAGAAGGAAGGATGATGTTAATGATGATAGATTCTACCTCTGATAAAGCCCATTGATCCTTCCAGATGACTCGATGAAATGCTCCAATGTGATGAACTCTAAATCTCCAAACTCTTCGCACACTCTTAAGAAATTCATTTGGATGATGTGTGAACACCGTGTTTAAATACATTATCGCATGACTCATTCATTGACCATGGGCATGACTCGTGGAGATCTACTTTGAAAAAATCTTGTCCTGACTCCCTTCAATGTTGCTACACTACTTGGCTGATTCAAACATGATCCTAATGAAACATATTATGAATGACCTAACGGTGTTGATTGCAAATTCCACCTCCTAGATACCAATTGAATCATGAAATGAGTGTCGAAAGACACTGTTGACATCCTCATTGTCACTTACTCTGCATGGTATGATGATAAAGACTACACTTTTTTCTATCTCTTACTCAAAAGTGAAAGGCTACGTCAGATTCTACCCTTTCCATTTAAGCTTCATGATTTCTTTAGAAAAAATAACTTACTTATTTTAGTAAGTATGAAAAATCAGCTGCCTCGAACCTCAATTGGATGTTACAACTTAGATTTCCCTATCTCCTCGCATTCCTCTCACCTTTTGAAGAATTTTTCTATTTTTGGCTGGTTCTCATGGGACCACTTACTATTTTTAGTAAGTGTCAATTTTGGACCAAGATGACCATTTCGACGATCTCTCCTTGTAATACATCTTCTGTGTTTAATGCCTCTTTTCGTAGTTTCTTTAAATGACAACTTTCCCGAAATGGCAGTCCTCTATGTAGTATCACCTACTATTTTTGGAAATTGAATTGCTAGTGGTTGGATTATTGTGAAACAAAGTTTTTGATATGTTTTTTTCCCAATATTGGCCCCTATGAAATCTTGGACCTATCCGCTCAATAGTTTGGGAGATTTTAAAGTTTTAAAATTTTGACTGGCAGTGCTTCTGAATGCATCATCCATTAATGGAGCTTGAGAATTACAGGTATGGTTTTCTTCTCTGTTCTTGAAAAAAATTATATTTTTGATATGTTTTTTTCTTCTTGTGCTCTAGGTGGAATCTCGTTTCGATCCGACAACCGGTTTGATGGGAAATCAAATTTTTCTTCGTTGAGCCGGAAAGACAATTTCTTTGTTGTGAATGATTTATGACTTGAGAGGAGAGTTTGAAGGTATGTTTTTATGGTCTTGGATAGAGGAATGAATAGAAAAAAATTTCATCAATTCATGCATCCGTTTACAATATTTCTCTTAATTTTGATTTTACAACAATGGGGATTTTCTACTGATTCTTCTTCTCTGTTCTTCATTTCTCCTTCTTAACTTGATGAAAAATCCTTCGAGACCTAATTATCACCATGAGAAATCTATTTTATAGCCTTGGTTGAGTTGGTTAGAGCTTTGGAAATGGCGGAGTGATGGTAGAAGGTTGCAGAGAGAGTGTGCAGATATGGCTGTGCATGGGAATGTTAGAAGTTAGAAGTGGGAAGGAGTGAGTATTTAGAATTTTAAAATTTAACTTAGAAGGAAGATGGGCGAATTTTTCAAGGTTTGATGTCCCTGACATGTGAGGGACGTGAGGGACATCAAATTCCACAGTGAGCAAGGTGACGACACATGGCGAGGATCCGACGACAGGGAATGAAAGCTAGAAAATCAGCTTTAAAGCATTGAGGGGCTAGAAGCGGGTCATATGGGTGACCAGAAGTCTCCTTAGTGTGATGGACACATTTTTCAAGGTTTTATGTCCTTTTCCCCTGTGAGGGACATCAAATTCCATGGAGCTCCTGGAGTTGACACATGGTGGAGATCCGACGACAGAGAATTTGAGCTCCCACAAGCACCCGGGGGCTAAACTGGTGATATTTGAGGTTGCATGAGGATCTCGAGGTCATATGGGGACTGGGAAAATTTTTCCATGGTTGATGTCCCTTACCTTGAGGGATGTGAGGGACGAAAATCCCGCAAGCTCATGGAGTTGACACATTTCCTCCCAAAATAGATCCAAGAGGACAACTTGAGACGATGATAACTTGAGCTCTGATGGACATTTTTGATGAAATTTTATATGATCCTTACTAGAAAAAATAATATTTTGAATCCAATGGTTTGGGTATCATGTCTTTATTCTTCAATTTGATCCCTAAAAATGTATTTTTGACTTGGTACTCCACATGTGCATGAGAAAAACTACTTATAGACCTAATGCACCAAAGTGTTGTGAAATAACTAAGCTCAATATCTTGTAAGGATTGGAATTATATTTCTGGAGATGTTTCATTTTTCTCCTAACTCCATCCAAATCTCTCGGAATCACCTTCGAAAGTTCACCAACTATTTTGTCTTGTGCACTAACTAGGCCGGTGAACCCTAATTTTGGTGAAACTACCCCAACTTCTCTCGAGCCCTTCCAGAATCTTCCTGAATTACTTCCATGATGTCCCAAGACCTTTGAATCACCTCCACATCTTTTTTTTTTTTTTTATATGCTTTGTGGGGTCACTCCAGTCCTAGGAAGGCTAGTGATAGCCCTTCCCACAACTGCCTGAAGCTTGTAACTTTTAATGAACTCCTAAAATCACCTAGGGGAATGAATGCACTTTCCTAAATTGCCTAGGGGGATGAGATAACATTAATTGGGAGGTCAATTGGACTCATTAGATAGACCCGGGGTGTCTTGGAATGATAGGACTTGAAAATATTAACACATGGGTATAGTTGTCATGCTAAAAAAATGTCAATTTGCATGTTGCACATTTGCATGACAACACCCTTAAATAGAATCTGGATCCTTCCTTCACCGCCATAGTTTCACCCATGAGTAGATCACATGCTAGGTGGAAATGTGATTCTAAATATCAATGTTGGTGATCCTCAATATCAATGTTGGTGGCCGATTTCATGGAGGTGAAGAGGCGAAACGTGGTTAGAATCCAAAATGTTACCCACTAGCATTGGTTGACGTTTTATGACATGTAGCATACACTTGTTTGGCATTGTAATTTGTAGGGTTTATATTGGAAACATGTGGGCCTCACCCCGATAAAAATACAAATAAATTCCAATGTTTTACACGTGATTTGATAGTCATAGTTAAAAAATATGGCGATCATCATCGAATCCATCAATAGTACTTATTACCAATTCACACGCCCTTTCTAAATATTTTGGAGCAAGACAAGTAACACTGCCTATCACATTATGATGACATGGAAACAACATTGTAACACCTTAGTTATTTCCCCAAAAACTGATTTTTTTTAAAAATTAATCTTCATGCTCAATCACAAGTATGAAACAAAGTTAACTCATAACAAACTAGTTAACAATTTTAAACTAGTTATTAGTAGGTTTGATCCACTTGATAACTCTTTCATGTATAAACCTTGTGCAACTGAGAAGGGTTTATTATTTTCTCCCTTTAGTCCACTCTACATGAGTAATCATACAATATTTAGTATGTTTAGGTTTACCTTTTCAAGGTTGAGACAACTATGTTTTCCATCCTTAAATGTCTACTATACGAAAGTCGGGTTTCGTATTCTTGTATCGACATATATAATATAAGGATACGATGAAAAGATAATGCAATCAAATACTTGCATTAATTTGGCCAAAGTTTTTTGTCGTGTATAAACAACTTATCCCGAGACCGCACACAAGCCTAGAGATATAGTATTACATCACCAAACAATTATCTCAACACATTTATCTAGATATTTTTGTTTATGAAGGTGAACATGTTAAGAAAGAGGAAGTGTGTTCTTTACAGAAAATCTCCATAAATGAAAATAACCACAACTTACTGTGGGTTCTTACAGAATAGGGAGATACCATGTAATAGAATCACTTCCATTACATCCTCTGGAAGTTGTCTTAAAATAAATAATGCAAAGCTTGAATGGATGTGCAAATAGATTGATTGGAAGTAGAACCAAGAGATTCATGAAATACGATCAAAGACAATTTTACTTGAGTGGGTGGCGTATCCTTAGGAAGATACATGGTGTTTACGTATTTTTGGAGAACCTCTTTATAAGGTGAATACATTTGAATTAATTTAGAGAAAGAGATTTGACAAACCTTAGGAGCCATGATATAAAAATATGATTCACTAAAGAAGGATCCAAGAGTATTCGAACGTGGGTTCACCAAATGATTAAGTAAATAATGAAATAAATAGATGCCTAATACTAATTGCAAGATAATAGTAAATGTGTAAACAATTACGTATAGAAATAGACCCAAGAAAATTAAGCTAGTAAATATGAAACCCTAGTTGCAAAGAGGAGGAAATAAGACTTAGTTGATTTGTAACCAAATCTAGATTGTGCTGAAGTGTTGAATAGGTGAATAGATAGGAGAGGTGTCACATGTAACCTCAAAAAAATGTTCGAGCTAATGACATTCCTGACTCAGGCACCTGAAAGGGGCAGGGGTATTTGTGGCCGCCGCAGACTAGTACCGGGTTCCTATACTTTGCTAAAGTTCTTAGAAAACCATATTTGACTAGTTACAAGGTGTTCGTTGTCCTCCTTTGGTTGCTAACATGTTACACGATGGTTGTTGATGTCACTATTAACTGCAATGAAAGATTGACTTGCAAAACCGTCAAGAGTGCATCAAACCCTAAAAAGAAAAGAATGTAAATGAGGGGTTATACTATCCTCATTTGTAAAAAAGTGATCTTACAACCGAGCGTGCACTATAATGCAAACCTTATGTAGTTCTAGGTGTGTGTGCATAGAATTGTGCCCTAGGTGGCTCTTGTGTGTGTCGCACTTAATAGCGATCAAATAGCTAGATGTAAGAAAATGTAATAGATGTGTGCATGGAATATAATGAACTTCCCCTCCTATAAAGTGTATACAGAAGAATGTAGTACCTTGCCCTTGAATGGATGCTAGAATTGATGTTTGAATGCTCTTGAATAGCCTTTGGATGCAACCTTAGGTGGTGATAGATAATGCTTAGTGCTTGCTCCCTTATTATGATCACATTACTTTATATTTATATGATTCCTTTGCTTGAATTTCGTAATTAACCATGAAAAGGCCAACTACTAAAAATGTAATATGTTCAAATGGCTAAAAAGGACCCAAAATATGTGAGTAAAGTATAAAGAGGTGAGGGGCACCAGAGGGGAAAGGAGCACTTGTGCCGACATCCTGGTTGGGCGCTGGTGTCTAGATTAAGAGAAAATAAAAGGTTAGAGGTCAAAATGAGAAAGAAGGTGTGTAAGATCAAAAGTGGAAAGAAAAAGAAAGCAAAGATGGCCAAAGACATGGGTTAATCAATACTTTTCTTTCTTAGGAGTCATATGAATGGTCGTATGCAACCATGACTAGATAATTACCTAAAGTGCGTGATTTTGTGTCTACAAGGAGTGATGAAGAATTTAAAAGAAGGTCACCGAGAATGCCAAGAAATAACTCCCATTATTGAGAACACTTTTGATCTCTATGACACTTGGAATGGACTTCGATGCAAAATTGACAATTTCTTCATTTTGGCACTTTATGCTCATCGCATAAGGGAATGTGGTAATCTCATTAAAACCCGAGGGGAAAGCTTATGTGAGTACTTGGAGTAATTGGGAATGAGTGAAGTAATGAAATTTGATCACTTCCAACCTGATTTTCCCATTTTCTATTTTTATTATGTTCACCATAAGTACCCATTCTGGCCATTTTTACCATTTCTATCAATTTTGCCAATCTTCGAGTGTCTTGATCACGTGGAAATAGAATGAAGAGTGTGAATGCACATTTTTCTCAAACTTACTATTTTTAGTAGGCTCTCCTATAAATACTTAATAAAAATAGAAACTAGAATTCCTAGTGTCGATTTGAATAGAACCAATTTAAGAAGTTTACATAATTTTTCACGATGCTCTGGTCAAATTTTCAAGAGATTTCGTTGGCTGGAACCCTGGGAAATTGAAAAAGAAGATTTTCCTAGTGAGTTTTTAGGCACAAAGCTGCCATGGTAGCCATTAATGGATTCCTAAGTTTTGAAGGTGCACTTTCCCACCTTAGATTTTGATGAAACTGCACTACACAAACTCTTGCAAGGCTAAATAACTAGACTAACACCACATAGTCTATTAGCAAAGCTACAAATTTACAATAGTAACATCAAGATCTTAGCTTATTGGAATGCTTAAGAAAACTAACATGATATCAATCAATCTAAGTTAAAACATGCCTACTTAGTGTGAATTGCTAATTAAAATGGACCTATGAAGACCACTAGCAAATCAAATTGGGTTGTTGTTACTTCAAAATGGTGAAAGGATCTCTCTAACAATGGCTACAAGGCCATATTAGATATTCCTTTACTAACCAAGCATGAAGATTGGATGCAAAGATTGAGCAAGCTAATCCATCAATGGAAGTAAGGCTCTTGATCATATGTCTTATATGATTAATACTATTCAAAGTATGGTGTAAAGTATGAAGGTAGGAGCTTGGTCCTTTTTATATCTTTCTATTGTTAGAGAAGCTTGCATCTTGGTGCATGTGGGACTAAATGATAAAGTAGATTAAGGCTTGTTAAAATTGATTAGTGAAATTAACAAGTGATTAACAGGTGAAGTGCCTTAATTAACCTTTTAGGATCAATTAAGAGGCTAGGATAAGCTTTTGAAGCCTTTTTAGATGTCTTGGAGGGAAAATGGGTGATTTTGAATGGTTGGAAGAGGTGTATTTCACTATTGGAACTACCCATTATATTCCCAAAATATAAGAGAGATACATTAGTAGGGGTGACTGGAGAACTCACAATCGCACCAAATTGCCATGTCGGTAACAAAAAATGCCCAAAGGGAAAACATAAAGCATGAGAATTACATAAAAAATGAGAGCATTATGCATAAGCCCATCGCTTCAAGAGGAGGGGAGGATCATCCTGGGGAGGGATGTACACTCCACTAGATGGCTTGGCCAAAGGACGGTCCACCTGCCAACCATCTTGGTTGGGCATCTACAAAGGAACAATTATCCCTTAACCGGGGGTGGAGATCTAGCTTGATTTTGAACGTCGGGTGGAGGAGAGGCCCACCACAGAGAGCTACTAAAGCATCCTTCCCCCTTAGAGGTGGGTTGGATCCAACTAATTATGAAGTGCCAAAATATGGAGGTTCTTGTTGTATTGCTTGGGTTGCATTTTTTTGGTGATTTTTGAGAGTGACGTCTTTATTTAATTCTGCATTAGATCATGTTGATCCATTAACAACACATAATTACTACACTTGGAAACAAAGAATGGAAACAATCATTAAGAGGAAAATATCGGGCTTTAACTTCTTTAGATTAATTGGTACTTGTTTATCAAGGCGTACTTGGGTTTATTTTCTCAATTAAAAAAGTGATGTCTTTTCACACTTCAAATTCCTCAAGGCTTTGGTCAAAAACAATCTTCTAGTTGCATAAAGAACCTTTGAACTAATAATGGGGAAGCACTTCAACAATGAGTTTTCTAAATTTTTGCAACTCATGACATTCTTCACCAACATTCTATTCCTCATACTCCATAATAGAATGTCTTAGCAAAAAGAAAGAATCAAACTTTGAAGGAAATGGCTAACTCGCATGAGGCATTCTAGAGATTTCTTTGATATACTCATGTAAGCGCTTAATTGTGCTAAATACATTCATAATCGCACACCACATGAGCACTTGAGCATTTGACTCTAGAGGAAGCTTGGTCCAACACTAAGCCAAATGTCTCATTTTTTGAGTCTCGGGAGCCATGCTTGGGCCTTTGTGCCTAAGAAGAAAATGAAATTCTTGAATAAGAAGAGAAAACCGTTGATCTTTGTAGGGTATTATGAGGACACGAGATCTTATCAAATTTTACATCCTGATACTCATGAGGTTATTTTTTGAACACATGTTCAATTTGATGAGTGCTTCACACCTCATGATTCTTCATCTTTTTCCATGCCTTCTTTTTCTTCTTTATCTCATCTTGAGGATTCTTTATTTGAGGAGTTTGATGAGGAGGTTATAGATACCAATGAGGATCCTATATCTATTGATTTTTTCACTATTCCTAAGTGGGCTTGTCAGATTGTAGTTTCTAAGGTAACACATTTCATAGAGGATCTTCCACCCACTAGGCATCATCACACACATTCTATAGGTTCTAGAATTTTCTATCGTGCAATCTCTTTGGATCCACAGTCTTTTTCACAGGCTCATGGGATATAAGAGTGGGATGATGTGATGACAACTGAGTATTCTTATTTGATAAAGAATCATACTTGGGATTTGGTATCTCTTCATAAAGGAAGAAATATGGTTAGGTGTAAGTGGATATACCAAACCAAATACATAGCTGATGGGTCCATTGAAAAGTATAAGGATCATCTTGTTGCAAAGGGTTTTTCACAAGTTGAAGGTATTGATTACTTTGAGATTTTTGCACTGTTTCCGAGATGGATTTTGTATGTATTGTACTTGCTTTATTGCTGCATCACAGGGGTGGCCTGTATACCAGATGGACATGAAGAGTGCCTTCTTACATGGATATTTATAAGAGGAAATATACATCGAGAAACATGCTTGGATTTTTTCAGATTCTTATCTTATTTGTAGACTCCGAAGGTCTCTCTACGGTCTCAAACATGCCCCTTGAGCTTGGTATAAGAAGATGGATTCTTTTCTTCTATCTACTGGTTTTTTTCATTTCCACTCTGATTATAAAGAATATCTCCAACATGTTGGTGAGGATATTGTGGTACTTTTCTTGTATGTTGATGATCTGTTACTTATTGGTGGATCTTCTTCCCACATTCAAAGTATTAAGAGACATATTTCTACATAGTTTGACATAAAGGACCTTGGGTTATTGAATTATTTCCTTGGATTGTAGATTTCTCGATAGATTCAATGATTCGTTTGAGTAGCAAAAGTACACCCATGATCTTCTTCGGTGCTTTGATATGGCTGATTGCGAAGCCAAGTCCATCTCCTTTTTAGTCTATGGTTACTCCTACTTTTTACATGCACCACTCCACTTTGTTATGCTACATAGTATAGGATGTTAGTTGGAAGTCTCATGTACTTGAACCATACTCACCCGATATTTCATTTATAGTAGGGATTGTATCTCGGTTTGCACATTCTCCTCATAGTAGTACTAACAAGGTTGTTAAAATAATTTTGCACTATTTGCAAGGCACTTCCCACTTTGGCCTACACTACACTAGGGTTCTACTCGGTTGGATATACAAATTCAGATTGGGAAAGTTCTATTGATGATAGATGTTCCACTTATGGATATATTTTTGTATTCATTCTTCTCGTGTGGTTGGGCATTCAAAAAGAAATAGGCTATTACACTTTCATCTTTAGAGGAAGAGTACAGGGTAGTAGTTACAGTGAGTCAGTAGTTCTTTGGCTTCGAAAATTATTGACAGAGTTTGGATTCCCACAGGATTCAACAACTATACTCTGGTATGATGACCAAAGTGTAATTCACATTTCTCACAACCCTATTGAGCACTAGTGGACCAAGCATATTGAGATACAAATCCAATTCATTTGTCGACACATTTAGGATGACGTTCTTTGTTTGGAGTACATTTTGACTCAACAACAGTTGCAAACATCTTTACGAAGCCTTTTGCATCTCCTCACTATCTTGAGTTGTGTGGCATGCTTGGGGTTTTGGAAGTTGTTTTTGGGTGATGTTCATGAGAACATTTTCCTTTTTCTTCTTATTTCTCTTTCCTTCTAGAAGGATTATTTTCTTCTTTTGGTTTGATATTTCTTCATGGATATATTATACATGAGTACCTCATTAGGCCAGTTGTTGGGACTCATACTGTGGATATGCCACTTTTATTTTGGGCCCTAGCTTCACTTGAGGGGGGGTGTTAGAGTAGGTATTTACCTTATCTCATGTTCACCTAGGTACTTTATTTACCTTTATTGTATTTATCCTCACCCACTTATGTGTGTGGATATTTATTTTATTTTATTTAGATATTAGGGAGATATTATCTAGTTTTTAGGTATAGTTCTTTCCTTGATCTATGGTATTGACTAGATATTTGATGACTAGTTCTTTCCTAAATCTATGGTCTTGACTAGTTCTTTGATGACTAGTTATTTCCTTGATTTATGGCTTGATCTATGACCTTGACTAGTTCTTAGATTGATATTCCTTGCCTATATAAGCAAGGCCCATTCTCATTGTATTTCATTGAGTTCCATAATAATATATGATATTGCTGCTCATTTGTTTGCAAAGGTTTTTAAAAGTTATTCTAGCAAATTACTTTCATATTATTGATCATGGTGTTTAATCAACATTTGAGTTCTTGGTTTGGTATGATCTGTTTATCGTTCCTTTTAGGCTGGAGTTATTCATCGCCATCAAAAAATTGTTGTAACATGGAAATATGTTCAAGAAAAATCTAAGCTTTGGAAATGGTTAACTCAATTTGATTTTGAATTTCTTCACAAGAGTCATGCACATTCTCACTTTTCTGTTCAGAACAACTTTTGTCAATATCCCTCCATTCAAAATTGATTCTGGCATCATTCTCAAAACCAAAATCCTTGATTTGATCATAGAGGAATTATTCATTCTTGAGTGAACTTTACAACATGAATTCTTTTTTGCATTGGTGGAGTATCCAACGGTGGTAAGTTGATCTTGAATACATTCACAAGGCTCCTGCAACTTTTCACTTTGTTTTGAACAACTCTCTTTAGTGAAAATTGGCTCCACATTTTCCCTACTATCTTCCTCCATGTTAGAGATGTTGTCTTCAAGATCGAGAAAATCATAGGATATTCAAGAACCTTTCTTCTTTTACACTTATGGTATTCTTCACAAAGCATGAAAGAGAAAGACATATATTCACACTCCCTCTTATCAACCAAGGCATCAAGGAAGTCATCAATTTCATCCATTTGTTACATCTCAACATCAAACATTGGTGTATCAAAGTGAGCAACATGAATTGATTCATACCTATCTTGAATTTCCATATCTTGAGTCATGAACTTGAGACTAAGTTCTCTTCTACAACCTTCAAGATGTCTTACACAGATAATTCTTATGATTTTTCCATGCACTCATCTTCCTTGTTATTAGAAAAATATTTGCATTGTGCCTCCAGAAGATGGTTGAAAATCTGATCTATACATGTCCACGACTCTCCTACATCATCTTCGTTCACCTCCTTTATGCTTTCTGTCATCCAAGGTTGACCTTTTTGCAATAATGGGTATGCTTGATTCTCAACATCTTCGGAAAAGGAAAAAATATCCATGCTTCATGGGAAGGGAACTCCTTCGAGCTCGAAATCCATTTCATTGTTCTGTTGGTGGGAAGTAGAGAACCATGTTAGGGAAGCAAAAGGGGAAGAAATTTCAATTCTATGTTGATAATCTATTATTAAACTTTCTTGCTCATATGGGAAATGAACGACTTCACATTCATCGAGATGATCATTCTGTTCTTGGGTGAGAAGAGGTTTTATTCGAATCTGTTCATTCTCCTCGACTTCAAAAAGGAAGTGGGCCTCTTCCATTTGATCATCCATGATTGAATTGAGAATAGAATTTTATTCTTCAATTGCCTCTATCTCATTATTCAACATTTCCTCATCACTTGAAAAGTCAAAATTGGAAAGAAAATTATCCATGAATACCTTGCATTCATCATCTTGGGTCCAAGGTGAAGGATGGCTTCCTTGTACTTATTCATTTTTGGTGGAGTCTTTGGACAAAATTGGACCTTATATTGTGTGAAAAGAATCCTCCTCACATGAATTCATCGTTTCATCAATGGGTTGTGCCTCAAGAAAAAATGCGTTGATGAATGGAGGATCAACTGCCATAAATTCTTCATTATTCTCCTTCAATGTATTGATTTGATTTTCATTAGAAGGCTCAAGGATAAGATCTTGTTTAGTAGTGTCCAAGAACCTTCTAGGGATGAACAATATGTAGCATAAATGATCCTCGAGATCTTTCTACATAGGAAAAATCTCCTCTTCTTCTTCCTTGTTATGGAGTGCTTCAAGTTACTTGTACATTTCTTGCAAGGCTTTAACATATTTCAGAGTTTCGAGGCAAATTTTGGGATTGGAATCTCCTTGTACAATTTTCATGATTCTTTGCACATACTCAATCTTCAAGGTTTTCATCTCATCATTTCTATATGCAATAAAATCATCCCAAGGGAAAGTGAGGAATGATATGGCTCGAGATAAAATTATTACCTTCAATAGTTTCGGGTCTTTGTAGGCTTCAAAAGCATCTTCTATCTTCTTTGCATCTTTTTAATCGCTCCTTACCTTATCCCTCATCATTAATTCCTATTTGATTTCATTTGTCTAGTTTTAGATTATTTCTTGAAGTAAGAAACCCTTTTACCTGTTCTTGAAATTTCCTCTTTGCAAGGATCTGGTCCGAACAATGGCCGATCAATAATCTTCATTCCTCGATAACAATCTTCTTTTTCTTATTCATTTTCACTCATTGGTACTTCACTATAACTGGAAAATTATTCATTGTGTTATGGGAAACAAACATGAAAGGGATTTGTTCCTTGATGGAGTCGCCTTAAAAAATGATTTTCCTTTGTTTTTTATTGTTTTTTGAATATACACATTTTTTGTATTTTTTTGGCAAAGATCCTTTTGGGTTCACTTGGGAAAATCTCTCCCAAAGAGAGTCACAAAAAGTAGTGGTGAGGAAAAAAAATAGTTGGTAAAATTAGGTGTCTCCACCAACATTTATAGGGCTAAGACCCTCTACATTGAATGGTAAAACTCCCATTATCAATGTGACTCGGTATCCTCGATTTCATCCACAAATCGGGACTATCCCTTTTTGAAATTTTTTCGCTCTTTTGTAAAAAACGGGTCATTTGGTGTTGTTATTACCTAAAGTTGTCTCCATTACGTTAAAATATTCCCAGAGAATCATATGAGCCAATTCCGATTTAATACCCACACTTTGCTAAAACTCATTTTATCCTTCGCCAGGTTTTGTCTGCAAGAATTTGATATAATTATTTATTAAATAGATAAATTTGTTTAAAATAAATTGTGTTGTAATTGAACCCTATTGACTATTTTTCATGTCAGTATTCCCACCTCTCAATAGGGTATTCACTAAGGAAGATTTTTTACGAACCAATTATCCGATAGGTTATTTTCAAAGCAATTGTCTCAGAATTTTTGACAACATTTTTCATTTTTATTATTTATCTTTCATTTGTTTTTGGTTTTCTACGCAATTGCCTATTAAATTCCTCTTGATATGTTCATTCATTCCATATATCTTGGTTAATTACCTAGAAGTTTTGGAAGTCAGCCATGGCCTCAGATAAAGAGATAAGTTAATCATCGAGTGCTAATTTCTGACAAAGAAGGAAGGATGTGAGTCACACTATATGAAATAAGCTTCAGGATGCAATTCACACTTTTGGAAGGAAGGATATAAGATGTTAGTGGGAATTTTATGCCTATCTAGTATTTGTTTTTTCCTATCAATAAATTCAAATCACTTAAGCTTCCAATGGGAATTTTGGAGGTGGTAGGCATGTGGAAATTTTCAGGCTCGCATTTGATAGGTTATTTTTTCCCATTATGAAAGATAAATCACTTAAAGTACCAATGGGAATTTTAGAGCCACCTGACAGGGTAAGAATTCCCATCAAGGAAGTTTATTCACCCATGCAAGTGACATTTTTGAGAAAGAAGCTCTATTTCATACAAGTTTCACTTTTGGAATGAAGGATTTAAAGTCGTCGTGAGGAATTTTGGTGAAGTGGCAGGGCAAGTGGAAATTTTATGCTTGCCTAACAAGAGGTTATTCTTTCCCATCACTAAAGACAAATCACTTAATTGAAGGATGAGATTTTTGGAGCTACTTGGCAGGGTAAAAATTCCCATTGCTTTGACTTCTTATTTTTAGCACACCCTCTAGCCAAAAAGCGCAACCCACCTTCGCATAACTACACGCATTAAATGATATTTATTATTATTATTCCTAGCTAAGTTTGGCGCCATAAATAGAAGGAAAGTCAAAGAAACTTGATGAGCTAAAGAGAAGACAAAGATGCATGCTAAAAATAAATAAAATAATTTCATAAAAAAACAAGTAGAAGCATGCAAACTTGGGCACCCAAATTGAGAGAAAGAACATGGCTTATTATTAATAATTGCCAAAATAGGAGGAAGTAATTATTAAAAATAACATGTAGTTAGCTATATAAGCATGAGATGCCATAAGGAAGAGATAATTAATTCTTTTTGATGGAGCTTGTTGCCCTGGAGGATTTTGGCGCCAAAAGGAGTGTTTTGCATTAAAAATATTTTCCATTATCGGGAAGCTTCCAATTTTGGTGCCTAGGGTTGGAGAAGCTTTATTTTTATTATTCCAAGCATTTGCATGTTGGTATAAGTTCCTAGGTGAATTAAATAATATTTTATCTTGCTTAGCATGCAAACAAAGTCTCAAATTTTAGGGCAGCAGGCTTTATAAGCAGATTTTGGTGATAAAAATTGAGTATTCATGCCATGGACTCCATATTTGTCTGAATCAATTGTAGGTATTCATCACATGTGCTCATATTGGTGAAAAGAAGTCAAAATCAATGCCAAATACATTGAATATATCTTCTAGATCAGAAGAAATTATATGATATGCACAAATTGATCCAATTACAAGGGATTCTGGCAAAAATAAAAGAAAAATCACTCAGACAAAGATTATACTAGGCATGATAAAGCATGATGAAAGAGAATGGTCAACAGAATCATGCATGACTTCCAGGCTTACCAAAATCAATGATATAGACATAAGCCCGAAGCTATCACCGATTTTATTGATGATCCAAGGCCATTGGTAGATCATCTCTTATGCGGGTAATAAAAATCGAGTGGGATTATTCAAGATTTAACATTTCTAGTCACATCTCAATTGCTCGAGTTTGTTTTGAGTGTGTAAGGTCTTATCATCCTCTTTTAGGACAATCTGAGATGTTGTAGGGAAGACAATAATTAGGCTAGATGCACAATTGATTAATTATTGCTTAAGCTTAAGCCGACATGACTAATGATGATTCGCAATTAACATGCGGATGTTGGTAATAGATGGGAAAAGCAAAAAGCGGATTGCATGGGTATAATGAACAACATATACATGAAGAAGCCCAGATCACCATCAAAATTTCTAAGGACTCTTCTATGATCCAATCTTGTGTAGGAAGTTAATGATATCACCAAATTACTTTGCAGGATAAATGGGGAAGCCAATACCAATAACTTCCGCTCATGGATGTATGCCTTTGTGAGAACCATTGAGATCAACAGAGTTGATTTGATAATTAATTGGGCGAAGATCATTAGTGACAACATCAACGAGAAAATCCTAACTGTGAGGTGTACATTCAACTTCAAAATGACTTCATACCTTTTATATGCAACAACTTCTCAGGGGATATTTTCCAAATTGGATATACGTGGCATATTGTTAAAAGATCCTATTTATGAGTGCTTCTCAGATTTGATAGTCCTTGAATGCTACAAAGATTTCTGTGGTGTTTATCGATGGATTCTTATACGAATTCATTTGTAAGTTAAATAGTGATTTGAAGACCAACAGAGTGAGAAAAGAGGCCTGTAAGCTATCTTCCAACATGGTTGATCTATATATAGTTTGTGGACTACACATATCTCAAAGTGGTTAGTGGTTTCTCAGAGAACTAATTAATTTACCAAGATACTCGAGAGATAATTGGGTCATCATGGAGTTGTGTAGGTCAATTATAGAGTGCATGACTTACAACCAAATGAAACAAGTCTACAAGTACCTTCCAAATCATAGTGGGTCATTATAGTTGTCGGAGCATCCACAAAGCCGAGGAATTGAAGCAAAAATGATTACCTAGTATGAGCACAAGTTCTTCCTAACACGGATGAACTTTGACCCATATGGGATAGCAAAGAGGATGGTCTTCCAAGAATACTAGCATATTCCTTTACTTCAAGACTTTGGATGAAGTGCAAGAGTGAATACTGGGTTAGAAAGGGACATTTCATCGTGTTATCATTGTAGAGGTTTCGACTATGTTTTAGCACTCGATACCTACAAAGTCATAGATGATGGGCATGTGGTACTTGACACATACCATCAAATGGGAGGAGATAGAGATATTCTTCAGGAAAGTGTAGGTGGTTGCCAGAAAATTGAAGAAAGGTCCTCTGATTCGGGTCAACACCTCAAATTGGTTGTTGACCAAGGGGTATTGCATGGATGAGGCTTTGATGAACCATATCACAAGGAATTTCATTGCAGGGGATTCCAACAAAAGAAAACATGAAGGTGAGAGTAGCAGAAGGCCAGAGAAGCTCAAAGTGTATAATAAGTCTCGTGTACGAGAAAAAGGCAAGCCCGTATCCATTATACCAAAGGCCACTTTTAGACGAAGATTTCTAGTGTTAACTCACAACACTTCCACATCTCTAAGACCTCAAACGGAGGTTATTATTCCACTATTGAATCCAACATCATTCATATTTGTTCCTCAGCCACCTAGATCTTCACCTCCCCTACGGAGAAGTTGAAAGCACAAATGATAGAGTTCGAGAGAGCATTGTCTTTAGACAATTCAGAAGAGGGCAGCCATAACATTGTGGTGAATTCAGATGCAAAAGAGTCGAGCATGAGATGGTGGTACATTTGGTGAATTCTCATCCCCCAAAGAGAAATTTCTCATCTTGGTTGGGTTGTGAAGTTAGTTACAGAGGATAGAGAAGAAGTCAACTTGGAATAGGAAGACTTACAACTACTTATGAGCTTAGAAGGTAAAGCCAAAAGGTCTAAAGCTACTAAAATAATTTCAAGGTTGATTATTGAAGAATCAAGGAAAAAGTTTGCTGAATTATCGCTCCACCAATTGAAGGAAACATAAAGGAGAGATAATTGTTGCAGATATATCGATGACTAAAGTACCATTGGGGAAAATCACCATGGAAGGATTAAAACAAGATACACGGACATTGATAGACGCTTTATTCCTTAAGCTTGACAAGGAGAAGGCAGAAAAATATAAGCTTTAGATGTAGATCTCCAAGTTGTGTGAGATCATCACTAAGGTTTCTAAACCTTCTTCTCAACCCGTGTTAGTGCAGAATATGTATGCAACCATTTGGTCAAGAGATTGAAGGTGTAGGGAACCAAGTCAAAGCTATTACTAATGGAAAGAGAAAATGATTCACCAAGCTTCGTAATCTGTTCGAGGGAATACTAAACTAGTTTGGAGATTATGCACAGAGCATTATCTCAACTAAAGTAACTAATGAAAAGGATAGAAGATGAGAACATAGTTGCTGAAAGTCATCTGGATACCTTAGCTAAGATACATTCATCACAGCTAGAGGATGTTCTAATTACAAAGAAAATTATACCCGATGGATTGATAGAAAAGGGGAAATGATTAAAGATATTAGTTTCCTTCCACATGGAGATCCTCAAGCTTATCTCAAGAGGATGAAGTTTCTAGAAAATGAGATGGGGAAGTACTGAGAAAATTCTAGATGAATTGCCCGCTCCCGCAAAGAATTTATTTTGGTTTATAGAAGAAGATTGATGAAGTTGTCATGTCTTTTACGTTAGATTCAATTAGCAGACTCATAAAGCTTCATGCAAATATTGAGAGGTATGGGCCTGGTTTGGAGAAGGTAAAGGCTAACAATGCTACTTTGTCAATAGGATTATTTGCGGTTTAAGATTGAGAAAGAAGCGGTTGTTAAAGTAGATGGGAAGTTACTGAGTCACATGTTTGAAAAGTATATTCAATTTCAAAACAAATAAAAGGTGTAGAGTATGATGGCTGACACATTTTCCTTCTTCTTCCCTTCTCTCTCTTATTCTTATTTTCTCGGACAAAATTGTAAAACTAAAGTAATTGGTTAAAAGCCATTACTTTTAGTTATCTGAAAGGGTCCTTAATTGAGAATAGGTGGAAAACATGCAAAGATTTGATTTAGTCTTTAGATGCATGTCATGTAGAGAGAAATTTTAGGGGAAATATTTCCAGTTGTTTTCTTTATAGCTTCCGCATGTGTCAGTTAGGTTATTTCTTTCCTATTTGTAATTTCCTTCTATACACTATAAATAGAAGAAGAACCTATGGGTTAGAAAATGAGAATTTGTAATCGGTATTCTTGAGTTCCATACTTTGTACTAAAACCCTTGATATCTTTCTAAAAGTTGCGGAATTGAATAGAGGTAGATTTTCAGAGAGCGTAGTGTAAACGGTGCATTTGCTTCTTACTTATATGTAGATCTTTAGATAAAATTTGCACTATCTAAGATTTAGATGAGAATCTTTACTTTCCTTTGATTCTGTATTGTGAGATCTATTTTTTTATCTATGTGTATGATACCAACTCAAACTATTGGTTAGATTACACATCTTCTTCTCCTTCTTTTTGTATTCAACTATTCGCCCTTCTATAAATATTTCCTTATAGCTGCTTACTTGCTGTAGAATTTCTTAGCTATGGTTCATGAGCTTCGTAGTTAAAGTAAAACCCATAGATAGTTATTAGAATATGTAATTGACATAAATCTTGCACAGGAGCCTCACCGTTAAATGAGGGAGATTTATCTCACGATCGCTAGGTTTTAGCTTTGATAAAATCTAGCCAATAAAGTGACTAATATAATCCTAAACTAAATATTGTGGGTTGGCCAAATAGGCCATGGATCACACAGGACACTCCATTGAACCTATGGAAAATTTATTGTAAAAGGGTACAAGGGATAAAATCATAACTACGAGGGGGAAGGAGAGAAATTAGGGAAGGAAGGCTACTCGTGAATAGCCAATTACATACTTCATACCCAAAGAACTGCAGTAGTTCAACATTGAATATAGAATAAATTAATAATGAAGCTATTTAGTGAAATGGAAAAACTACATAAACCAAGTTCTTAGATTCTATCTATCAAAGATGCAAAGAACTTTTAGGATCACTATGCTTGCAAAGTGCATAAGAGAGATAAGTAGAGGAATACAATAAAAGTAAAAAGGAAGAAATGTAGATTTTATTTCATGTGTATTGTTGAGTACAAAGCTTCAATCAATCTACAACAATTCATAATTGCTACCAAAATCACTAACTTTCAATATCCTTTGAAATGGAGGAGCCATTTCAATTTATAGCAATGTGAATTGACCTCTCATCTTCCCTCCACATAACTCTTCACATTCCTATTCCACTTGTGACTTTTTATTTTCCATCAAAATAAATTAAGTATTTCCCTTATAATTTTGAGAAAATACTTTTACAATTTACAATTTATGTCACTTAAGTGAATAAGACAAAATACAATGATTATGCTCAATGAAGAATTAGAAATGAGAGAGAAGGAAGAGGGAGAAAGAGAGGAGGGAGGAGATAAGAATATTTGAGCATGAATGAAGATGCCTCTGCCTTTGATGAAGATCAGCTCCATTAATGCAATGATGAATTTTAGATCTTTGAACTCTTTTACACGATGAGAAACCTCCTTCGCAACCCATCAGAACAACAATTGAAGAAGTGAGAAAAACTTGATCACTAGACAATTTTAGACTCCCACACTTAAAAAAATCATGACCGAAGAAGATGGAGATGGAAATTGACCCTTAATGACCCTCTGCACACTATTCCACTAAAAGGGGAGCTCTAATGTGATTCACTTTGAACACTTTTCCCTTTGTAAACTCTTGAAATGACAAACTTATGAGCCTTATTCTGGATACACCAAAAGAGGAGTGATAAACAATTGAGAAAGAAGACACCGAGAATCTGAGAAATTAATCCCCTTATTAAGAACACCTTTTGATCTCTAAGACACTTGGAATGGACTTCGATGCAAAATTGACAATTTCTTCATTTTGGCACTTTACACTCATCGCATCAAGGAATGTGGTAATCTGATTGAAACCTGAGCGGAAAGCTTTTGTGAGTACTTGGACTAATTAGGAATGTGTGAAGTACTAAAATTTGATCACTTTCAACTTGCTTTTCCCATTTACTATTTTTAGTATGTTCACCATAAGTACCCATTCTAGCCATTTTTGCCATTTTTGTCATTTCACCAATTTTTGAGTGTCTCGATCATGTGGGAATGGAATGAAGAGTGTGAATGCACATTTTTCTCATGATTACTATTTTTAGTAGGCTCTCCTGTAGAGACTTACTAAAAATAGAAAATAGAATTCTAATTTCAGATTCAAATGGAACTAATTATAGAAGTTTACATAATTTATCACGATGCTTTGGTCAAATTTTCAAGAGATTTCACTGAACCCCGGGAAATTGAAAAGAAATTTTTCCTAGTGAGGTTTTTGGGCACGAAGCTTCCATGGTAGCCATTAATGGAGTCCCTAAGTTTTGAAGGTGCATTTTCCCACCTCAGATTTTGATGAAACCTACTTTTTTGAGATGGTTTTTTAATCTCACATATGAATTTTCACTTCACCCAATCACCTGAAATGGTAGGAAGTAAAGTTTTATGAACCACGGCACGAAAACAGGGTTTCTTCACCACAATAAATCCATGCTATGCATGTAATTTCTACCACTTAGGTATTCAAGGCATCTAAAAATGGTGAAGAAGGAAAAAAATCTCACTTTAATCTCTGCCCTGGTTTATAAGATATGTGGTTTTCTTCCTCGTGGGCTATGAAGTCATTCTAGTGAAGAAGAAGCTTAAAACCTTAAAAATTTGTGCTTTTTCATGAATTTTATATTTACTTAAACATGGAAACATGTGTGGAATGGATGAAAATGTAAAATGGAGGATTTCTAGAAAAAATTCGTCAGAGTTTTAGGTGGAAATGGAGAAATGTGGGGGGAATGGAGAAAATGACTAAGTGTGAGTATTTATAGCTGTGAGAGGGAGAGAGGTAGTGGAAAAATTTTCATGCCCTCCTTTTACCCTTGGGAATGAGACAAGGGAGACACAAAAATTTCTCCTTAGCCCTAGAGTGACACATGGCACACATGCACAGGTGAGGGAAAATGAGAACAATGTTGAATTTTAGCTCATGGGGTCAATTTTAGGTCACACGAGTTTCTTTGTGGAAGCATGGAAGGGAGGAACATTTTTTTGTCCCCATTGTCCCCTTGGAATGGGACATGAGGACACAAAAATGTGCCTCATCTTGGTGAGGACAAGTGGCACACATGCGAAATTTGGAGCGGGGGCTAGAAAATTGAGGAAAGGTGCTTATCCGGCTCCCTAGGGTCATGTTGAGGGTCTATGAGGCTTAAGGTGGGATGTGCAAGTTTTTCTACCCCCTTGTCCCCTTGGATATGGAGAAAGGAGACCTCAGCTCAACTCCTATATATATTCGATTCTCTATGGGGCCCTATCTATATATGGGGTAGGTGGTCATTCGCATCCACTCGACATCTCCCAGGATCTCACCATCCGCATCCCCCATCTATTCGGGCCATAATGACGAGAGGCCGCCGATGAAGAAGAGAAGGGAGATGGGATCCCCCTCCCTCCCTATAGATCTTATCTTCTCTATGGGGGGGCCCTCCTCTCCCGCCCGACGAAGGAGGGCCGGCACTCCCGCTTACGCGCACCTTCGTCGGGAGCCCTCGATCTTTGTTCCAATCTCAAATCAATAGGTTGGGGTCGGCCGGGGGCGCATAAATGACCCGCCCTCTCTTTAGCCTTTGCCGGATCCAGATACTACGAGTCCTCCATCCTAGATTAATTCGAGTGCACCTCATCCTCATGCTGCCATGTGGCACCCAAGAAAATGACTAAGTATCAAACATGTACCTTGGGGAAACTTGAAAATGACATATCTTGAGCTCCCAGATGAATTTTTTGACACTTATTTATATGAATTTGACTGTAAAATAATTTTTTTGAAGGATGAGAGTTGTATAGAGGTCTGATTATTCTTGAAACATTCTCAAAAAGTGTATTTTTATCATGACCACCTTGAGCTATATCTATAAATAATGAGTTGTGGATAGAAAGGTATGGGTGTTGGAAAAATATGAGATTACCACCATGTAAGGATTTGAATTAGATTTCCATTGATATATTTTTTTCCACCAACTCATTTCGGAGCTCTCAGAATCATCTCCCAAAGCTTAAGTCCTCTTTCATAGTGCAAGCTCCTTTGGCCTCAAAAACTCACTTTTGTTGAGTTAGGCAGGTAAACCTCTGAATCCTTCAAGAATATTCCTAAATCAGTTAAAAATTTATCTTGGCTCATGAATACAACTCATTGATTAATTTTGGACTTTAATTCATCTCTGGAGAATGTGTACCCGCTTGAGGAAGGCTAGAAATAGCCATACCCAAGCTTGCTGAAAAAATCCACCTTGAAAGATACTATCTTGAACAACTCGTTTAGACTTATTTTTTTTCTTTCCACACATGTACAAGGGTGAGACCATAGATACTGACATTATACGATTAGGGATGAACTTGGCATTGTGGGATGGATTGACCGTAGAGGTGTCGAGGAAGGGTTATAATCAAAGTTTTGACACTGGGGTCCATTGTCATGCTTGAAAATATGAAAATTTCATGTTGCACATTTACATGACAACAGTACGGACTTACATCTATAATTTAATTATGTTAGAAATTTTACAAATAAGATCATTTTTTTAGAAATATGTAATGGGACGTTGATAACCCAATATGATTTCTGTAATTAATAAATTAGTGTAGCAATAATCATGCTTATGAATCTTTCAAGTATTCATTTTCATCTTCTTATATTTCATCTAACTTCTCATTGGTTACATGAGATGGATTCATAGTCAAAACAAATGTTCCTTCTTATTTCTCTCTATATATGTAATATTGGGATATTCCATTTATTTTCCAAATATATAATATTGGGATATTCATTTCATCATCAACTTTATTATCTCGTAACTTCGTGAAGTTTATCATTGTCATTTCATCAACATCATCTTATTCAAAAGCAGCTTCACCTTGATCATCAAATTGATCAATATGATGACCTTCATTATTGGTAGGGTCATCTTCATTACTAGAGTCATTTTCATAATCTTTATTAACAATATTAGTTGTTCCCCATGATGCTCATGTTACAACACCGATGTCATCAATAACACATCTCATATTTGGCTCACAATGTAATACAAACTACCAATTACCTTCTCTCTATATATCAAGATAGAAGAAGACCTATATAAACATAATTAAAAAAAATTAATTCATGAAAAAGGAGACCTACATATATAAATTATGCGCATGAAAAAGGAGAATATGTACATATGAAAAATTACACAAATTAATACTTGATCATAGTGTCGAGGTAACACATATTGTCTTTCCCCTCGTAATGATATTAAAATGTCAATCGAGTATAAGAAACTTTCATTGTCCACTCTAAAAATATGTTATCAATAAGGGTACCAAGTACACCTAAATATGACAACTTCAAAACTTCTATAATCAAGTTTTATTATTTCTTCTATCTTTCCAACATAATCCAATTTCCATTCGAGCTAATTGAAAATCCACATTACATAGTATTTTCTAGATTTTGACGGGATTTTTCAAAATGCCATAACTTTTGATGGGATCATGAAATTGAGAAAAAATGTACCTTTGGAAAGTACCTAAAATAAAATACACAATGAAAGAGGTTTATGGTCATGATAAAGCAATTTAAATAATCGTAAAGGGAAAAATACACAAGAGGACAAAAGTCGCACAGAGGGAAAAATTCATGAAGGAATTGAAGATCCACACTATGAAGAACAACGGGTCTACACAATGAAGAATTTGACCATAAAAACTTCAAAGAATTAAAATTTCACACTATGAAGGATTTAAAAATCCTAGATCTTGAAGGAATTCAAAATCCGCACTATAAAGGAATTGAAAATCCACACTAGAAAGGATTTTCTCGATTTTTACATGAATCTTCAAAATGCCATAACTTTTGATGGGGACCACAAAATTGAGAAAAAATAGTATCATTAGAATAGTATTGAAATAATCAACACATTGGAGGTGGTTTGGGATCATGGTAAATCCATTTTGTGATAAAATAACTGAATTAGGGTCCAACAAACATTTTTGGAGATATGAGTTTGAGACTCAAACATGGGACTAGTGTTTTGATCATAACTTTTGATCTAGAGCCCGTTTCACATGAGATCTGTCTCATTGGAAGTGAATTTTTTTCAAAGGGATTCACTAAAAGATAATTTTTCAGGGAATGATGTAGATACTTGGGATAGTTTAATGATAATTTTCTGGGTTGTTTTGAGTCATTTTCTCAATCAATTGATTCCCAAATCATTTATAGATGATTTTATTTGATTACTTTTATCTCATGACACTTATTAGATTGTATATTCTCTTCATGTCCCCAAAAATAAAAATAAAAAGGTTAAATGGAACGTTTAACAAGAAATGAGCTATCATTAATGGTTTAAACCATGATTATGACCAAAAGTAGACATTTGGTAGCTCACTCTTTATCTATATTCCATATTTTCATGGGAATTCATTGATATAAGCTAGAGCTCATCTGCATAGAAAATGTATGAGGGTTGTTTTACAAGTGAAGGAACTCCCAATGGGTTTAGGTCATCATGAGACTAGGGGATTAACTTCTGAGCCATTTTTGGGGTAGTTTGGAAGGGTCAAGCAAGTTAAGCATCTCTCGTGGCATCTTCAGATCACTTCTCCTCTCTTCTCATTTTTATAATGTAATCAGTTTCATAAGTGAAACTATACTCTCGTAAATGCAAAGAAACTCTTCCCAATTGGTTCCTAAGTATTTTGAGTCTATGCATACCCTTGTGTTTAATTATGCAATAGATTCACTACCTTCTCAATGACTATGCGAGATTGTGTATTCCTTAAACAACAATATCTAGTTGATTGTGATTTATATATATCCTTTGGATTTTATTATTGCATATTATCTTTATCTATTGTTATTATATGATGTGTGTGAGTTATAACTGTGCAATTTTAATCAATTGTGTCATTTATATAGAGGATTAAAGGATGATAGAATGTAATGTGGATTGTGGCCCATATTTTCCTCTTTATCACTATATTTTTCCATTTTCCTTGATCTCAGGGAGAGTGATCCTTCATACTCTGGTGTATCACCATTCTTATCAAATTTCAGTACTCTTTCCCCCTTAACTTTGCAAAATTTTTAGTTAGATTAGAGTAGTGGTTAATCTAGAGATTTTAAGGAAAGGAGCCAACCTTATTCTGGAGGTTTATCTCAAGGGTTAAGGTCCCACACCTTAGAGATACTCCCATTGTTGTTGCAGAGACCTTTAGACACTTGAATAACTTCCTAAATTATAAGGGTGCACACAATTCTTTTCTAAAAGTTTTTGGCATGCCAAAGTGGGACCTATATATCCATTTTGATCAATCTTTTGAAGTTTGTTGGTGTTATTTTGGATGTTATTGTAGAAATGTAGCTAAGTTTTGGTGTTGTCTTATCTCTTATTCGGATTTCCAAACCTGTTTTGTTAAAACCTTGGTGACTCTAATTTCTCTATTTTGAATATCTAGTTCCTCAAATATTATGAGAAGTATCAACACAAGAAGTAGTGCTACTAAACAAACTATTGAGATCTTAAAATTATCTCCAAAAAGCATGGAAGTAGGTCTCTACAAAGGTTCGAGAGAAACCCTAAGTCTAAGAGAATTATTCTCTACTCCACCACCTAGTTTTCATACAAAAATCCTAAAAATTAACCTTCAAAACTTAAATACCTTATCTTATCCAAGGAATCATGCTTTTATATCATTTAATGCTTGTATCCTGTTTGATTTAAATGTGTGGAATGACCTTCCAAGTTCTTCTCTCAAAATACTTACCTATTTCACATTCGAGAAACCTAATGACCCTAATGATCATCTTAGGGGCATTACCCAATTGTTCTCAATTCACCACATAACCTAAATGGATGTTGAAATGAGACTCTTGGAAGAATCCTTGAAATGGAAATCCGTAGCATGGTATGAGAGCCTTTGTTTCAATTCTATCCACACATAAATGAATTTGGAAAAATTATGTGAGATAATTTTCAAACAAGAGTGACCACATGCCTCTTATGGAATAGCTGATAAAAATCAAGATGGTATCTAATGAGGATATTTCTAACTTTAAATATATATTATATAAGTATTGGGATATAATTCCACTTTTAGTAAGGCCTTCTTCACATTCAAATTTCTTGTACTAGGGGCTCTTAATTTTGATATTGTTGTTATGCTCCAATATATGGGAGGTGTAGACCTTCCTGTTGCATTTGATATTATGATATTAACAGAAAACAACTTGATATAAGTTAGTAAGATAGCTCTAAGGCCCACTATGCCATTAAGTACTAGAGTTAACCCACATTCCTATAATTAAGCCCCAACATGTTATTGTGTAGCCATTATAAACAATCCCCAATACCTCAATTAATGAGTTAGATGAGTTTAAGGTCATGTTAAGGAATGTGGAAAATGAATTATACCAACCCACTCAAAGAACTTGGAATCCATATAACCCAGACTACTAACCCACTAGAGCACAAGCTCAAAACTAGATCAGTCATCGTGGCAAAGCCTATAAATAAGACATACCCAACTCTTACTAATCATAATAGAGAAATTTTCCCTGTGTAAAACAACATGGATGAAGATATGAGATGGTATTATCCTTTCTCCTAACCCCATACTTCTAAAATTTACCCTCACGATGACATAAGCCTTGGCAGTTCAAAATTATTTAGTAAATGCCCAATCAAATGAATGATCCATCACCGCTATCTACTTAAACTAGTGAGATTATGGGCTATCAAGGGAGGAAGTTTTTTTCCCACCAATAAAGTTGAGGGAAATCAACAATCACAAGTGATGTCTAATTATAATACAAGATCAAATAAACTACTTCTAAAGACAAAAGTTTAGGCATTTAGAGATCGTGTAGAGGGAAATCTCAAAACTATAAGAGCTTTCATCTCACTTTCAAAAGAAAAACAAGACATATTTAGTTCCACATAATCCTATTATTGAGAAGAGAAATAAATTTATGGATACTCACAATTCACAAAGACCTATAAAGCAACACTCCTTGGTATTGTTGAGAAAATGAAGAGAACAAATATTCATGTCTCCTTATGGGATGCTTTGGAAATTCTAGGGTAGATGGATTTGCTACAAGAAGGATTAAGGAAATTCAATATTCTTCCTAAAACTCAAAAGGAGGTAATCCCAACCCCATTCAATTGTATCAAGTATAATATCGTTGATACAAGTTGTGCTCCTAAACCCCCTCTATTTTACATGACATTAATCATTGGGAAATATCTAGTCCATATGATTGATTCTGGGGCTAATAAACAGTCATGCCCAAGAAAGTTTTTGATACACTTGAATTGAATTATATCCCTTTTAAAAAGGTATTGTCCAACTAGATGGTACTTCTCTCGAAAATTATGGGTATCATAAAAGACCTTAATCTAACCCTACATGCTTTCCCCAATATCACTATCCCTCGAGATAATTTAGTTATAGACCTTCCCCTTATCTTTACTTTATGTTTATCCAAATATTTTATTACTTAAGTAGAGGGATATCTATCATCTAATTGTTCTAACATGTTCCTTAAGACTAGGTATGGCACTATAATCACAATAAATGTTGAGCCAATTTCAGAATTCCATGCAAAAACATATGATCCAGAGCCCACTGAGATGAATTATGCTATAACCTATGAAATTAAAGGAGTCAAGTTGACCATGAACCTTTTGAAGTGAAATTTAAATTTCTTGATGTAAAAAAGGATGAATGGGCCAAAGAAATATGGAGTTTATATCCTTATTAGGAATTTAAGGATATTGACTTGACACATATTACTTAATGGATGAGGGCGTTTCATCCTTGGCCCGATGAAATCACATGATGGCTAGGATGAAATATGAAAATAATCTTTTGACGGTTCAAAGTGCAAAGTTGGAGCTGGTGTAGGTGTTTTTTTGTCTTCCCTAAAGGCATGGTATTTATTCTTTTTGCATAGGTTGCATTTTGAATTTACCAATAATGTTGTTGAATATGAAGCCTTAATTCAAGGGATAATAATTTCTAAAAGTAAAGGGATCAAGAAGATTATGATATTGAGAGATTTAGAGTTAATTATTCAACAAGTTAGGTCATAATCTCTATAAAAGAACCCTCTTCTCAGAGCCTACAAACATAGAGTTTGGGACCTCCTAGAATATTTTGATGCCATCAATTTTCAAGTTGTACCAAGAGAAAAAAATGTGGATGTAGATAGGATGAATTTTATTGGAGCTCAATTTGATCCTTCCAAATATATTATGAATGTTGTATATGAACATGTCAAGCTATTAATTAGACTCGCAAATGCATAACAATTCCTATCATTGGTAAATTTTTTATAGTGATGAGAAGTTTACTGTCTTCATTTTGCAAGATGCTAAGTTTTCCAAGTTTTTCAGCCAAGTTTATAAGAAATTTATGGTGACCAAATCATTCAATTGAAGAATAAAAAGTTACCCAAACACTTAATCACTCTGGAAAGCATGTTCACCCTAGATGATTAATATAAAGGGGAGAGGAGGAATTTTATGGTCAAATAAGAAGACTATCATGATGTGGCTATCTCTAAAGAAAAATAACTAAAGATTGGAAATGTATGTACATATAAGAAATAATCTGATTTCATCCATGATGCCATCTTTTCATGGTCTTATAATGACCTTAAAGGCTATGATCTCAATGTCATTCAACACACCATCAATTGTGCCCTAAAACTAAAACAATGAGACAAAAGAAAATTCTAGTTAATCATAAGATTGAACCTTTAATGAGAAAGGAGATGACTAAATTTATCAAAGCCAAGATTATATTCCCGAAAACACCCTTCTTGGGTTGAAAACTAGTGTAGAAACCTAATTTCATTGCACAATTTTAATACTAAAATTGTACTAATTGTCTTCTTCCCATCATCGCACTATAATTAGCAACCTTCTGCTAATTAGCTAGATTCCCCATCTTAGATGCCAATTAACGTCACTTAATTAGTTAAAATACCCTCTTAATTGATTAATTACCCATTATTAATTAATCCCCCTTTCACAATCTTGTATTTAATTAATAAACCCTCATATTAATGAAATCCTGCTCTCAACTCCCTCTAATTCTATTGATTTCCCTCTACATCTCCTCCAAATAGCTTTTACAAGCTAAATATGGCATATTAATTAATCTCAATTGATTAATTAAACATTCCCTAACTCTCATGGGTCATTAATAACTCATTAATCTCTTATAAACATGTTTATCCACTCCTAATTCTATTTTTTATCATCCCACATTCACTAGGATGTAGGCTTCTCCCAAATTGGAAAGCTATATAAACAACCTAGTACCTTCTTACCAATCTACACCATGTCCTTATAAGACATTGATACCCATTACTCAAGAGAGCATTTCTATTATAGAAGGCTTCATCAAATTGAGAAACCCCTTACTTGCTAAAAGTAGTAAGAGAAGATTCAAACATGGATTTTGTGCCATTTTGAGGAGATATCTTCCTTTTATCAAAAATCCTTGATCATACACGACTTGTATTTGGATTAAAAGGAAATATCTACATATAAAAAGAGAATCCAATCAATGAAATTATGTTTTCATTATTCATTTTTAACGTTTGTGTAAGTTACTTAGCTTCTTTTCATGTTTTATCTTGATGTATTTATTTAAGGAATTAGGTAAGGATTTACTTGGTGTTAAATCCTTTGTTAAATTAGTCTTAAATTAGCATGCATACATATGGAACCTCCAGTGGGACACCCCTTTATCTCATGCACATTTTTTAGTTTCATATACCTCTCTTCATCAAGTTCTTTTAGTTTATTAAAAGTTTCCATGTTATTTTTATGTTTATTGGTATTTGGTAGTGTTGAATCTTGTTTTTAGGCAGTGAAGAGGTGAAGTGGTGCCAAAATATGCTCTTTCCACACAAAATATATGTTTTCCCACATTTCAAACTCACTTTTTGATTTTTCAAGATTTCAGCGGCCTTGTTTGCGTAACCAACGACCTCACTTTGGCCCGTGACAACCTCAACTGTATTTTTCCAATCCGTTCAGCAATTTTGATGCAAGTAATAGTAGTTTTGACTTGTGATAGTGTCTTCATTGCCTACTGTGGAAGTTTTGACAATATTAGCGGTTTTGTGCACTTTATGGAGGCCTTAACTCAAGTAATGAACTTGATGTACTTTATGGTGAGTTTGACTGTTTAAAATGAACTTATCATGTTTTTGAGTTTTTATGTTATTATTTCCTTTTTCTATTATACGACACTATTTTTAGCTTAAATCTAAGTATTTCACTTTTTTATCTGTCAAAATTTCACACTTACATGCATTTATATACACTTTTTGATCAAACTATGGGTACTTATTACGTGTTTTGGGATCGAGGTATTATTACTAAACACGTAGTAGATGGAAGTGGTTTCTAGCTAGCTAGAAAGAGAAAAAACTTCATAAAAATGGTATTTGGACGTAAAACTAAGGTAAGTTCACTAAATAATAAAACCGCTATTATACTCGTCGCCCAAAGTGGTTTCACCTAGTGCATTAACGACATTGCTTAGTTATATCGGCCTCTCTCTATAGGGTGACAACCTCACTTACATTGACATGATTTGTCATGCATAGTAGTGGCCTCACCAAAACATCAATGACCTCGTGATATCTCGCATCGACCTTGTTGTTTAACATAATCACTCTATTAAATAACAACCTCATTGTCTGCCTTAGTGACCTCACGATATAGAGTCTAGTTTTTCAATTTATCTTACTTTTTCATTTCTTAGATTTCTTTTTTAAGATAAGTGTGTCATGAAACTACTAATTTTGGTGCATAGGTTGCTATACGATGGAAAAGTGACATGCGAGGATGGGAATCTACAAGTAACTCTTCCTCGTACCTGACCTCCCGAGGTCGTGCCGAGATGGCTGGCGAATGTGGAATATATATGGATACAGACAAACTAGTGGGGCAATCTTATGCCCTCAATACACAATAATGGAATTTATGAATCTAAGGCAAAGAAGGCCCTCCTAACCTAAATTGGTGTAATGGATCGTTCGGATATAATAGCTGCATTCAGAGGCTCCAATCAATGTTGAGCTCTGTCGAGATCCTGTTTATTGGTTGTTGGATACGTGGGAAATGACCTGTGGGAGCTTCAGTATATTTCCAGAAAAGGTCATGAAAATGGTGATGGGAGGTGTAGTGGATTTCTCCGGGGTTTTATGGATGATTCTTTGGTCTAGTCTAGAAATACTTAGCTTGATTGGATGCTATGTTTAATAAGGAGAATTGTGTAATAATGTCTGGTGGAAGTGGTGAGGACATAAATACTAGTGTTCGTAAACCAACATCAATGTCTAATTGATTAGTAGGCCCATTAGGTTGTGGGACTTTTGGATCACAACCGTAAGTTCATGGTTGTGCCAGGACCTCCTATGGTCATGTGAAGAGTTAATCTCTCCTTCCGATTATCCAATAATCATACACCTTTTCATCCTCTATGTTTAGAACTAGAAGTTGTGTAATTTTCTTAGAATACCTTAGAGGTGTTATGGCAACTTGAATGCGTAAGCTAGTATCTATGTCAATCTCTTGCGTTAGGTTATGGAACTAAGGGATCACAACCAAATACTTGTTCTCTTTCGAGTCCTTGACATCATATATGGATGCCCTATCAAGGCAATCTATAGTTAGGATGATTTGACCAAAATGTGTATGCCTTGTTGTCTTCAATATTTAACCTTCTTAGTTGTTCACTAATTGCTCGTAGGTTTACCGTTTCTCGAAAGACCTGTATCCTAAGGTCTTGATCTATATCAGCTAGTGTTGTGGGTAGATTTGATTGAGGCACTATTGTTTCAAATATGTATTCTCCGGGATCTCTAGGTCCCGTGATTGTCATGTAAAATGATTCAACTTTTAACTAAAAATAATAAACTAATTATGAAAGATGTATCTACAATATGCATGCATTCTTTTATTTTTGTATTTTCGATGAAGTATTTTAATGAAATTTAAAAGAGTAGTTATTCTAATATATTTAGAAAATAGTCAACTAATCTAGTAACAAAATTAAAACAAATAAAGTAGCTAAAGGTGTGGCTATTCGCCATGCAGTTGTGAATTTATCCTAAATATCTAAGCAAGTAATTGTTTTAAATTGAAAGACTCTTGATCCTACCTCGTAAGTGAGGAATGAATCACAGTTTCGTAAACTATCAATCCCCATGACTTCCCTGGCGATATCGAGAGCGAGCTTTGATTGAAATGAAATAGTTTACTACTCTATTTGATACGTTGTAACTGAAATTTGATAGTTCCAACCTCGATGTTTATGTAACAAGCTGGCAAATCCAACAGATGTGACTTCGTCCCCCTCAAGCAGATCTCCTCGTTCCTTCGTGTTCTCTTGAATCTAGAAAAACGTGTATATGATAAAGATCGTGAATAAGGTACTCGAACAATGGTAGATTTTTATATAAAAATAATACAATGTGAGTAAGAGAGAGATAATGCAAATGAACAGAGCTTGACTATGCAATTCCTAGTGGGATTTATCGGGAATAAAAAACACAAATGTGCCGATAGTTTTAGAAACTATCCTTTGTGATTAAACAAAACCTGTAACTCTAAATGGATTCTAATCTAAGAATGAAACTATCTTATTCTAAATTGACTTGCATGGAAAAACAATGAAACAAGAATGAAATAAGAAGATTGAATGACCTCTAAAAAAAAAGGAAGACCAATAATGGATGCAAAAAACATGAAACTATTGGAATTATAAGCAAGAAACTCAAAAGACTGAATGATTAAACGGAGAAGGAGAGGGGCCATTTGTTTGAAAACAAGCTGGCTATTTATAGAAAATGCATTCACTAGAAGGTAACTTGGAATGAAACTCTTTTACCATTAAACAAAGTGAAAACACTATTCACAAGGTGCTAAAACATAAATGTAAAGCAAAGTAGCTGAAAAATATGGATAGAAATTGAAAATTTACGTTTAACACGATCGTCAGAACTTTCTAGAAAACGCGACAGATCGCCACCTGTCCCTGGTGGCGATCACGGACCGCCACCTGTGCAGGTGGCAACATGGGACCGTTGCCTGAGCGGGGGCGGTCTCATCACTTAAGACCAAAATGCAAGGAAAAATGGGGGTAGAGGGTAGAATAAAGCACATGGAGGCCGGGTGAGGCATATGGGATACAAATGTATACTTGCGAGCTTTTCTGGATCCCGAACACCTTACGAGGAGACTTGTATCATCATTGGGGCATGTGTAACATCTTTCCAGCGGTGCAATACCCTATAATTTTGGGTACGTACATATTGCCCCCTCGGAGAAGCGTCTTAGCCATGAAGAGGCGTAAAATGGTAGATCCGAGTATGGCGGTCCCGAAATGGGGAGTTAGGGGTTATACCTGACATGCCCGTGTGTCGGAAAATCGCCATCCAAACTCCCGCTATCCACAAAATGAAAAAGGGGACTCAAGTGCAAATAGATAAAATAAATCAAGAAATAAAACTAAATTGATATGAAATGAGGACTTACCATCTGTGCGGGGTTTAGAACTTACCTCCTTTAACGCTCTAACCCTGCGAAAGACATTCAAAATTAATTTTAGAAAGCTATATATAAAAAATAAACTCATTTTACTATTCATTTACGCGGATTGATTTGATAGTTTTTAGCTCTGGGACCCACGGTGACGGTTTTTGATGAGAGTGTAGTCAAAACATTTGTGGTGAGATAGTGATCATGCCTCCGAGAGCGGAACATCGACTCCGCAAAGTCTCAAAGTTAGTTCTTCTCGCTTATTATTTTTGGACCTAAAATGTAAAAATGATAAAATATTTGTCTTGGGGGTTATTTTTGAAAATACTAGTTTTAAATGAGTCTCTAGGGGGTGCACCCATAGGTAGGTCTTTGTTTTGTTAAAATGGTGTATTTTGCTTGTTTTTAGGCATTTTTAGGGCTTCCGAGCCGTTCGCCGCTTTGGGATAGGACCGCTACCCTCCACACGGTGACGACACGGACCTGTCATCACCAATCCTAAGACTATGATAATTCTTCACTGGGAACTCCTCGGGGCTATGATTATTTCCTAAGGCACACCCTTTAGTTTGGGGGTTGAAACTGGAAACAAAACAACAACATAACACAAGAATACCATCGACTATGATAAGACGGAATGATGACAAATCTGAAATATCAAAGTAAATTATAATATTAACATGAAATTGTTACAATCTCACCCATGAGGTACTTCAAGTGTTATTGACTTCACTTGCCTTTCACCAAGACTATGGGAGAAACTTTACAATTACACCTCTTAATGGCTTCTTCAACACACCTTTAACTGATGGCTTCCTTCGCACACTTCCTACAATATTTCTCACTACTTCCTTCTATGCTAAATGAGGGGGTGGCCTCTATTTATAGAACTTATAGTGCTTATCCATCTTATCTCTAAGATAGGATAAGAAATCCACTCGACGAATCATATTCCATACCTTAACTCTTATCTCGTACATGTAAGCTTATCTTTTAAGATAAGATAAACCTTATCATTTTACATGGGTTCCACATTTTTAGACTTTTTACAAATAAAATACACAAAATATTTATGACCTCACTCCTTGTCCTTATTACCAATATAATATTTCTAATTCCTAATCATGTAGACCCTACTTCTCTAATTACCCAAACTTTGACATTTTAACATTACCGACCACTTACGACAAATATTTACTTTTTACAACATTCCTATTGTACTTTGACTCATTACTAGTACTCACATTATGGCAGACCTGCATCGATAGCACTGTTATCTTCTATCGACGCTACTACTAATTATACTTAACAACATCCTATTCCTAATACATACATTAATGAAATAGAAAATTACGGAGGAAAATTTTAGTGTCGACATCTTCCCCTTCCTAGCTTCTACTCCGTCCCTGAGTAGACTATTCTCGGTGCTTGGAAAATCTTCAACTTGTCATGGTTGACCCATTTCGTAATGGGAGTGCCATCCAATTCCTCCAGCTTCGGTACGTACCATTTTCACGCACAAATGCTATTTTGTAGGGCCCCATCCATTTTGGAAGAAATTTTTCTCGTCTTCTTTTTTGTATCTAGAATCATATACTAGAACCAAGTCATTCACATGAAATGGAGACCACCGGATTTTTGATCAAAGTATTCCTTCGCTTCATTTTCTTCTTATGGCTTGTATCCTTAGCTATTTCCCTCATTTCCTCTAACAAATGAAGATGTACCAACCTTTCTTTTTATCGAATCACTTTCATCCATCCTTTCATTTTTCATAACTCACTGTGGGAATATCAAACTCAATAGAAGAATCGGATCAATGCCATAAGCCAACCGAAATGGGGAGTATCCTGTGCTGACTTTGATGTTGCCTCTATATGCCCACAATGCTACATGAATCCTTTTATCCCATTTATGTACCGCAAGGCCGCATCTTTGCTAGAATTTGACACAACACAAAATTTGTTCGCTCCACCGTCCATTTGTGCTTGGCTTTGTATGTTGTTGCCTTTCTTCGTGCTTAATAGAAAACTTATTGACTAGGGCTTCTACCACCTCATTAATGAAGTGGCTTCCTTGATCTGTTACAATTTCTAATGGACAACCAAATCTGGTGACAATGCGCTCATATATGAACCTTGCCACTTCATCCATGGAAGTTGTTTTCAATGGCCTAGCTTCAACCCACTTGGTTAAATAATCTGTGGCAACTACAATATACTTATTTTGGCGTGAGGTAGTTGGAAGTGGACCTACAATGTCTATTCCCCACTTTTCAAAGGGACCAAGTGGAAGAATAGGGCATAATGGAGTCGATGAAGTCTTACGGTTACCATGTGTTTCGACAAATATCACATGTCTTACAATAATTATAACAATCTTTAAAAAGAGTGGGCCTGATAACTCGCATCCAAGATCCTTCTTGTTGTAAGTTGTCCAGAGAAGTGCCCTCCACATGTACCATCAGGAATTCTTCTAGCAGCTCCTTCCTTGATCACGTCCAACCGCCCTCTTCAGATTGTCCATCGTGTCCTATTCGAAATAATACTCCATGCGTAATAGAATATGGACGATCGGCTTGAGTAATCTTTTTCTCTTAGTCTTTCAGATTGGCACCATCAGAAACTTGAATTCATTCGATAATTCCAAATATCTATGTATTCACTAGTGGATTGTGTCAAGGGATAACAATGTCAAGCATCGGGAAATCATCATCATCACAAGATGATCCTAAACCATCATAGGCTCGAGAGAGTGCATCTGCATTGACATGCTTCTTTCCTGGCCTATCTATAATATCAAATTCAAATTCTTGTAGCAAAATTATCCATCTTGCTATCCTCCCTGATGGGTTAGGCTTATTTACAATATATTTTAGAGCCTGATGATCTGTTACAACTAGAAATTTTTGCCCTAGCAAGTAATTTCTAAACTTCTTTACAGCAAAAATGATAGCCAGAGCCTCTTTTTCAGTTACAATATAATTTACCTCAGCACTGCTCATTTGTCTTCTCCCAAAGTAAATTGGATGTTCATTCCCATTTTCATCCTTTTGGCTCAAAGTACTTCCTAGTGCTGCATCTGAGGCATCAGTGTACACAATGAATGGCTTGCTCCAACTGATTCTTCAAAACAGTGAAGACACCTGTGGCTTCCTTCGCTTGTCCAAAAGCTTCATGCGCCTTATTTCCCGGTTCATAAGTAACATCCTTCTTCAAGAATCGGGTTAGTGGTCAGTAATCTTTGAGAAATTCTTGATGAACCTTCTATAGTAACCCACATGGCCTAAAAATGATCTCAACTTACTTCTATTCATAGAAATGGTAAATCTTTGATTTTTGAAACTTTATCGAGATCAGCATAATACCATCTCTGGATACAACATGCCCTAACAAAACGCCTTTTAACATCCAAAGACACACTTTGTAGGGTTTAGTGAGGCTTGTGCTTCATCTAACCTTTCAAATGTTGTCTCCATCTCGGGTGCAGTGGTCCAACTTGCTCCCATAGATGCAAAAATCATCTAGAAATACTCGATGAAGGTCCCAATGTAGGGTTCAACACCCTATTCATCAAACGCTCGGAATGTTGCTGAGCATTACACAACCCAAAAGGCATAACTCTATAAGAAAATGTTCCCAAGGAGTGGTGAACGTGGTTTTAAACTGATCTTTCTCGCTATATGAACTTGGTCAGAGCCGCTATATCCATCAAAGAAACTATAAGCACTCGCCAGCCTACTTTGGCCCAAGATCGATCCAAAATGGAAGAGGGTAATGATCCTTCTTTGTTGCCTTATGAGCTTCCGTAATCAACACAAATGCGTAGCTTCCCATTCTTTTTTATTGAGATCACAATGGAGAAACCCATTCTCGAATTCTCCACAAGAAATATGAATCCCGCATCAAGCAACTTATCTATTTCTTCTTTTACAGCCTTTGAAAAATTAGGATTCATTCTATATGGCATTTGCTTTATGGGCTTAAGCACCATCTACCAGCTCAATAATGTTCTACCCAACTTACTTGACGGAGTTCCTTGTAATCAAAAGTGAATAGGTGTATGTACCTTCGAAAGAGCCGGAGGTAGGATTCCTTCTCACTCTCCATCACAAAGATCACCAATCTTTATTTGTTGGAGACGATCATCAACTTCTTTCTTCGTATAATTTTATGGGGTCATGAGTTGGTGTGACCGGGAAGGATATCCATGATCAAACATCAACCTCACTTTCTTCATCTTCGTGTCCACTTCACCGGTACTAGAGTAATCGAGGATGTCCAATCATGGGTTTCATCACTTAATCCAATGTGTTCTACCTTATGATGTCGAGGATCACGTTTATCTTCACCCTCTCTCTACCACGTCCAAGTGTCATGAAACCTTCATTCCAAAGAGTTTTTCGCATGAACTCTCCTTAGCCATGGTCTTCCCAACAACATTGGGTACGCAACAAGCATTCATTTTTCATCACCGAAAGTCTACCACACATACAACACCCATAATGTATATTGCCACATTTGAAACTACACCTTCGGTTTAGTTTTTCCTTTATTTAATGACCTTAACATAAGTGTCAAGGGCGATCAATTTTTAAACCCAACATATTCATTACAGACTTGGTCATTACATTAATCGCAAAGCACCTCCATCAACTAAGACATCATGAATTGAAATACCATTACATAATACCTCAGCCTCAGGAGCATAGGGATCCGCCCGCCTCCAAAACAGGACCTCAACCTCCTTCCTTCGTCGAGCATCGAGTCCACTCGCAGCCTCCCACCTCTTCTCGAAGACATAGCCAAGAGTTGACCATATGTAATATTTGCAGCCTTTTGGACAGATCTTCCAAGATGGAGTATGGTCCTTTCCCCGTGAAATCAAAAATCCCGCACACCCAACTTTCTTCTCCTATGTTTCTTACTAGTTTCTCCTTTCATCTTCTTAGATCATTTCCATCTTGATTATCTTTTCTTTCTTTCTTTTTGTTACAAACACATCTACTTCATTATTTCGCTCTTATCTACTACATCAAAAGAATTCACAGTGTGCTTTTCCTTTATCATTATCTCCTTTACCGTGATGTAGAAGCTCTATCTCGACAATTATACTTATAATGACCCTTTTATAACAACCATAACATACAACTTCAGTAAATATTTCTTTTCGACCTCTATCTCCTCCCCGAGAACTAAATTCTTTCCTCAAGAAGATTAATAGTTAATCGACCCATCTTTTTGAGCAGATCTTCATACTCAGTGAGATGTACTAGGAGAAATATTTGTGCTCACCGAGTGAGTGGTCAGGATTCTCGACCAAAGGTGCCGTGTAGGCTCTACTTTAGCAACAATTTCTTTGGGCTCCTCTTCCATGCTTTCTTTCGCCTTCGCAATCTCCTTTGCTTGTTCAATGGTAGTCGGGCGGTCATACTTCACTCGTTGTCGATCTCTCGGCTTCATCCCAAGAATGAAGTGCTTACAGAGGAGATTATCCACACCATTCATCAACCCATCCGCTAATCCTTCCTTCCGGATCTGGGCATCGAGCTTCCTCCTTAGCTCTAGAACACGAGCATGATAATCCCTTATCTTCTCCTTCTCTCCTTGGGATAGCTTTGTGATCTCGATCATGAGATCTGCATATTTCTGTTGTTCACCAAATTCTTCAAGAAAACTTTCAGTTAATAAATCCCATGAATTTTTCACATTATCACCTAGTGTTTCAAACCACCTAAGTGTTGAACCATCCAAAAAGGTAGGAAAAAATTCAGTCCATTGTTCCCTTCTTATAAGGCCATTACAAATACAAGATCGTTTAAACTCTTGAATGAAAGAAGAAGCATCTTCATTAGATTGAGCTGAAAAAATAGGAATCTTTCCCATTTTCAAAAGTAACCACCGTGAAATACCAACCCACAAGTACAATCAACAAGACTTATGTGCACAAATAATTGGAATCACTATACTAGAAAGTGACTTTACACCTTTCTACAGTAAAATAGAAATGACCACGGTAACTATGGTAAAACTTGACTTACTGCGGTAAAACCGACTTTACCTGTGGTAAACACTATTCACTAAGAAAAAGTGAAGTTATCATGGTAAATACTATTCACGGTAAAAAGTGACTTTATCATGGTAAATACTATTCCCAAAAAAATGACTTTACCATGGTAACTACTATTCATGGCAAAAATGACTTTACCATGGTAACTACTATGCACAATAAAAACAAGGTTACCCTCCAATTGATTTTTGACTAAGTGGGAATATTTCTCCAGAAAATCCACCAACGAGGAATGGTCCCGACAACGGAACCAAAATGTCATCACCAATCCGGCACTATGATAATTCTTCACCGAGAACTCCTCGTGCTATGATTATTTACTAATGCACAGCCTTTAGTTTGGTGGATGTAATCTGGAAACAAAACAACAACATAACACAAGAATACCATCGACTATGATAAGACGGAATGATGACAAATCTGAAATATCAAAGTAAATTATAATATTAACATGAAATTGTTACAATCTCACCCATGAGGTACTTCAAGTGTTATTGAATTCACTTGCCTTTCACAAGACTATGGGAGAAACTTTACAATTACACCTCTTAATGGCTTCTTCAACACACCTTTAAACTCGATGGCTTCCCTTCGCACACTTCCTACAATATTTCTCACTACTTCCTTCTATGCTAAATGAGGGGGTGGCCTCTCTATTTATAGAACTTCTAGGCTTATCCATCTTATCTCTAAGATAGGATAAGAAATCCACTCGACGAATCATATTCCATACCTTAACTCTTATCTCAGTACATGTAAGCTTATCTTTTAAGATAAGATAAACCTTATCATTTTACATGGGTTCCACATTTTTAGACATTTTTACAAATAAAATACACAAAATATTTATGACCTCACTCCTTGTCCTTATTACCAATATAATATTTCTAATTCCTAATCATGTAGACCCTACTTCTCTAATTACCCAAACTTTGACATTTTAACATTACCTGACCACTTACTTAAAAATATTTACTTTTACAACATTCCTATTGTACTTTGATTCACATACTCCACATTATTGGCGGCGTCAGATCGCAGCTGGCACTTAGTTATCTTCTATTAGACGCTACTACTAATTATACTTAACAACATCCTATTCCTAATACATACATTAATGAAATAGAAATTACGGAGGAAAATTTTAGTGTGGGGATGACCGCCACCTGTAAGGTGATTCAAGCATTACGGAACCACCGCTTCTCGCACAGACGATGCGATTCACAATAGTAATGCAAAAAAGATGCATTACTTACTTATTTTTACATTTTTAGCATTTTTACATGTTTTTATTAGCATTTCATTGATTTTATTACTAAATTATTCCTTTTATGTGTTTTTAGGTGTATGCAAAAGAAGGAGGAGTACATTAGATGGAGCCGAGAGAGGGAGTGTGATTAGCTCCCAGCAGTGTTAGAGGCATTGACCTAGACCGAGCGAGACACTTTGCAAAGGGCCAAGATTTGGAGTATCACACGGTGTTCCTCATGTCGCACCCGCTAGTTACATATTATGTGACTTGTTTTCATACTGGGATGCGGATCGGAACACTTTCTGATTTCCAGGAGTTAGGGGTGAGTGGACCATCACCTTGGAGGATGTTTACCCTACATCTGGGGTCCCGATTCTTGGGAGGTGATCTGTCTTTTTAAGACATCGGTGTCCAGATCTCGGTGGTTTAGTGGGCCACTTATGGGGGATGTAATTGTTTGATGGGGTCAAAGAAGGAAGGGTGAGGGTCCACTCCATTGTTGAGTCGATATTCCTATGCTCCATAGGCTATCATGGGAATCCTTGCTTTGAGATTTATTGGGGACAAGGGAGGGGACACCTCTTATATTACTAGCTCCCATCATTGCATGTGTAACATCTTTCCAAGTGGTGCGATACCCTACAATTTTGGGTACGTACATGCCCCCTGAGAAGCATCTTAGCCATGAAGAGGCGTAAAATGGTGGATCCGAGTATGGCGGTCCCGAAATGGGGAGTTAGGGTTATATTGACACGTCCGTGTGTTGGAAAGTCGCCATCCAAACTCCCACTATCTCGCAAAATGAAAAAGGGGACTTAAGTGCAGCAATAGATAAAATAAATCGAGAAATAAAACTAAATTGATATGAAATGAGGACTTACCATCTATGCGAGGTTCTGGAACTTACCTCCATCGATGCTCCAACCCTGTGAAAGACATTCAAAATTAATTTTAGAAAGCTATATATATAAAATGAACTCATTTTACTATTCATTTGCGTGGATTGATTTGATAGTTTTTGAGCTCTGGGACCCACAATGACGGTTTTCGACGAGAGTATAGTCAAAATGTTTGTGGTGAGATAGTGATCATGCCTCCGAGAGCGGAACATCGACCTACAAAGTCTCAGGTTAGTTCTTCTCAATTTATTATTTTTGGACCTAAAATGTAAAAATGATAAAATATTTGTCTTGGGGGTTATTTTTGAAAATACTAGTTTTAAATGAGTCTCTAGGGGGGCACCCATAGGGTAGGTCTTTATTTTAGTTAAAATGGTGTATTTTGCTTGTTTTTAGGCATTTTTAGGGCTTCCGAGCCGTCGCTCGGGATAGGACCCGCCTTGCACATGTGGTGGCGGTTATGATACCGCCCCTAGAAGGTAGCAGTTAAAGAACCGCCACTGCACAAGGCGCAGCGGTTCACAACAGAATGCAAAAAAAGATGCATTACTTACTTATTTTTGCATTTTTAGCATTTTTACATGTTTTTATTAGCTTTTCCAGTCAGATTTTATTACTAACTTATTCCTTTTATGTGTTTTTGGGTGTATGCAAAAGAAGGAGGAGTACATTAGATGGAGCCGAGAGAGGGAGTGTGATTGGCTCCCAACAGTGTTAGAGGCATTGACCCAGACGGAGCGAGACACTTTGCAGAGGGCCAGTATTTGGAGGATCGCATAGGTTCCTCAGTTTGCACCTGCTAGTCACATATTATGTGACTTGTTTTCATACTGGGATGCAGATCAGAACACTTTCTGATTTCTGGGAGTTAGGGGTGAGTGGACCATCACCTGGAGGATGTTTACCGCATCTTACTGGGGTCCCGATTCTTGGGAGGTGATCTGTCTCTTAAGACGGCAAAGTGTCAGATCTCGGGTGATTTAGTGGGCCACTTATATGGGGATGCCATTGTTTCAATGGGGTCGAAGAAGGGGTGAGGGTCTACTCCATTATTGAGTCGACATTCCTATGCTTCGTAAGGGTATCATGGGAATCCTTGCTTTGAGATTGATTGGGGACAAGAGGAGGGGACACCCTCTTATATATTGCTAGCTCCCATCATTACAGATTGAGGGCCATGGACGTGTTTACGCTTGGGGAGCGAGACATCCTGGGACCACCTACTATGATTTATACAGGGGTGGTTAGATTATAGTGGACAATCATCGAGCCACCCCACCCTTGTCACGAGAGTTGGGTGTATGAGCACATTACTCGTATGGGAGAGTGTAGAGGCAGAGGATCCCGGGGCCGTTAGAAAGGCGAGGTGGCAGGATGACCCTTCTTAGAGTGCCTCACTAGCTAGTGGCCTCTTTGACCACTGCAGACATGGAGGCTACTCCTTATCAAGCCATGGTAGGATTATGGGGAGAGGAGACTATTACATTGATTGCTTTTGCCACATACTACCAACAAATTGGCAGAGACAGACGGTGAAGTTGGAGATCCACCCCTTTGACAGAGTACCACAACAGTTCGGCCTCCCATACATCGACATGTTTCCTCCAGCGGGGCCAGTGTATAGATCTGTTTGTGAGGCTCGGGGAGGTCCTAGAGGCCGGGGTTGGACTATTGTTACTCCTGGTGTTCCCATCGCAGCTAGGAGGGTGGTTCGTGTTGAGGGTAGCTGGGTGCTCCTAGGGCCTTTACTTTAGATTGCCACCTGGTCCTGCTCATAGCAGAGATGAGCCCATTGACGTGGACTCGAGTCTGAGGAGTTCACTGGGGGAGAGATAGAGGAGGAGACAGAGGAGACAGAGACTAGAGGGACAGGTGGGGAGGATGACAATGATTCTGAGTGGCATGACACTCAGGATATTTTGCTGCCACGAGAGGGCGGAGTGGAGCACAGAGAGGGTGACTTTGATTTCAGAGGAGTTTCCCTCTCAGGATTTAGGGGGAGATGGCAAGTCTATCGCAGGCCATCACATTGCTCCAGATGTGGGAGAGGGACGACAGTCAGCTGACAACATCAGTGGTAGGTGTGGATCCTAGAGACCCTTCCTGGAGGCCTGGAGATCCGAGTGAGTTACCACTCTTCTCTTGATTTTGCTTTAGTTAGAATTGTTTAGTTGTTATTTCCTTTTGTTGTTTCGATTTATTCTTGGTTTTATTTTTGATAGTTTTCTAACTTGTTTTCTCCTTTATTTACAAAGTGACTGTTGATGAGTGGCGAGACTTGATTTCATTGAGTATGTATGGATACCTTGTTGCTCCCCTCAGAGAAGACTCAGGCTGAGCTTTCTGAGGACGTGGGAGAGCCTTCAGTGCAGCCGGTAGGCATACCGATGTTTTTCCCCTATCTGGTAGGTGGCAAGGATCATGACTTCTCTCCATGCTGAGGTAGCTGGATATAGGATGGCTGAGCGCTTGATGAGGAGGAGTCATTCTCATAGTGAGACAACAACTTGGCCGTGACCATGAGCCCTTAGTGCATTCGGAGTGCCGGCGTAGCGAGTCCTAGACGTGGTCATGTGCCCTTTGAGGGATCCCATAGGGGTTGAGAGGCCATTTTTGTAGTGTTTGTCGAATACTTATATGAGTGTTTTTGTACTTTTCGGGCTCATTGAGCGTTTTGACCATGCTTGGTGCATGATGGCATTGTATATAAAACTTGATATATATATATATATCTCTTTTTGGATCTAGACTCTTGGTGCCTAGAATTTTGTGACTCATTTCAATATGTATGCTAGATATTTTTAGAGTATTTGTTTTCATGCTTTTCAGAATGTATGTGATGGATGAAAAATGATAGCAAATACCGAACATAATGTTTCTCTTTTTATTTAGTTTTGCAAATGCTGGTATGAGATGGTACAAAATATTGTAGTACTAAACTTTTAAATTCTTTGGGCAATGTTCATTGCTTCTTGTTGTTTTGGCAAAAGGTGATGAACATATAGTGATAAGAGATGAACTTGTCCCATTCCCAAATCCATGCAACAAGTAAGATGCGAGGGCTCTACACCAAGAGTTGGGAAGGGCATAAAATATGTGGGTTTGATTGAAAGAAACGATGAGAGACAAATAAACCAAGTATCAAAAACCAAACTTAGACCTACACACTTACCCTACTTAGAACTACCACCAAGCTCAACAGGCCACTTACTTTCTAGTTTATCTAGACTTAGATTTATAAATGGTAACCTTTTTGAGGATTTGATCTCTTTCGAATTTGGACATTTGTTTTCACTTAATATAATTTGATTTGTATTTCTAGAATACCAAGATTTGTTAATTTGTGTGAATGGACCCCCCACACCCTGCCTCATGCCACTAGTAAGAAGCATGGGTTTGTCACCAAAGATAGGATATAAGCGAGTAAGGGCACTTCTTTCCTTTCGCAACCTCACACCACTAGTAAGAGATGCGGGCTTATCACCAAAGGTTGGTGGGGCAAAGAAGTGTGTAAAATAAAATATTCTATTTGCTTGGCACTTTTTATTCTATTTGATTTTGACACTTCTGATCTGTGACTTTGGGATATCCTTTCTTTCAAAGAGACTTAAGAGGGATAGATGTGACACCAAGAAGCTTCTAGAATAGACCATAGGTAAGGACAACTTCACCTAGTAGAAAGAAAGAGCAAAACCAAGTATGCAAGCCTTGGTATGGTTTTCATCAATACTTGTCTGTCAAACTTGATGAGAAGATTTGAAATTACTTGATGATGCTTGAGGAGATGTGATTTGAATGCTTTTTCCAATACTTTTAGAAATTTGTAATAGATTACTTAAGAGTAAGTTCCTTGACTACAATTTTTATGAAATGAGTGGACAAAATGAAACAACAAGATGACTAATGCAATGTAGGTAGCTATAATGTATAAGTGGTGATTCCGATGTCTCATGTGTAAAACCGTTTAAGATGTAAGGAATTGATAGTTTCATTGAATTCCTCACCTTCTAGTGTGCATAAGAGATACGCACCATTTCCGTAGTCTTTCATGACTCGGTATGGGCCCAACCACCGGGATGAAACTTTCTTCCTTTGCTGATTTTCTTATCAATCCGGCCGTCTAGTCTTAGAACTAGATCTCCCTCATATTATTCTCACTCATAGAATTTTTTGTTATACTACCAGCACATCTAGTCAACATAGGCTTTGTTCCTTTGTTTAGCATTTAGCCTAGCATCGTCAATGCTTTCTAGTTAAGAGAGGCGTGCCTCCCTGTAAGCTTCTTCATCCAAAATCCCTTGTAATGAGATGCAGAGACTGGGTATTTCAACCTCAAGCGGGAGAACTGCTTCTACCCCAAATACCAACGAGAAAGGGTTTCTCCCGCGTAGTGTTTTTATTGAGGTTTGATGGGCCCACAAGGCCAGATATAATTTAAAATTCCAATCTCGCTTGTTCTCCTTGACTATTTTGAGGAGAATAGCCTTTAATGTTTTATTTGTTGCTTCAGCTTGCCCATTGGCTTGAGGGTAGTAAAGAGAGGCCATGTGATGGTTTATTTTGAATTTGCTACATAATTCAAGAACCTCATCTTTTTTAAAGGATGTGCCATTATCTAAGATAATGACTTGTGGGACACCATACCTGCAAATGATTTGGTTCAAAATGAATTTGGCAATTACCAAACTTGGTACGGTGGTGAGAGGCATGGCCTCTACCCATTTGGTAAAATATTCGTAATTTGTAATTATAAAATTATGGCCATCGGTTAACGAGGGAGAGAATTTCCATATCAAGTCTAGACCCCACATGGAGAAGGGCCACGGGGTTGCTATCAAGTGGTTACGGTGGATTGGCTTTGGCATGTTAATCTCATGAGAGAATTCTTCGCATTTGTGGCACTTACGTACAAATTCTACACGTCATGTTTGAGAGTGGGCCAAAAATAGCCCATCTGATGTATTTTGCAAGCAGTGGTGTGACCACCGAAGTGGCCTCCACATATCCCACTGTGGGATTCATAAAGAATCTTCTTGGATTCATCTATGTCGATGCATCTTAGAAGCATGTCGTCGAAGGCTTTACGATAGAGTACTTGTTCTAAAACAACATATTTAGTAGTGATAATATGTAACCGCCTTCTTTGTTGTGATGTGGCATTTTCTGGTATGTGTGGTCCATGATAAAATTGATGATATCAGTGTACCAGGGACATGTAGAGATGGGGGGCCTGGTTTCGACAAAGTATATACACTCATTAGGAAAGTCCAGATTTACCAGATCACCTCCATCTAGTGGATTGTCAGCTAACCAGTTTGCAATGATTTGTCCCTTAATGATTTTTGGTTTACAAATGTTAACTCAAATTCACCCATTAAGGTTATGAAACACCAACCTTTTTAGATAAAGACCCTTACGTGAGGAATGTTCGTAAATGATTTGTCTTTACAATGACCCTTGTTTCTTGGTTTAACATGTAATGTCTTAAACATTTTGTTGCAAAGACTATGGCAAGGCATTCTCTCTCTACCTATGTATAACGTGTTTCATAATCGAGCAACATTTCAACTAATGAAATAGACCACACATTCTCGTTTATCAATATCTTCTTGAGCCAACATGCAAGCTAGTGAGACATCAGTGGCCCGTGAGTATAGGATCAAAGGGTGGTCTAGTCTGGGAGGCATTAGCATGGGTGGAGACAACAAGAAGTGTTTAACTACTTTGAAGGCCACGTTGCATTCTTCAATCCAATCAATACTATAATATTTTTAATAGATTGTTGATTGGATGAATGGAAAAACTTAAATTTGGGATGAACCTTCGGATTACACCGAGTTTTGCAAGAAATGACTTGATTCCAGACTCGTCCGATGGTGGAATCATTTCAAGAACAACCCGGATTTTGGCTGGATTGACATCAATCCCTCGTGAAGATATAATGTAGCCTAGAAGTTTTCCTCCTGTCACACCAAACACGCACTTCTCTGGGTTTAATGTGACACCATATTCAATTAATCGTGAGAGGATGATACAAAGTACTTTTGGATGATCACAACGCTTCTTGGCCTTGGCCAATAAGTCATCCACATAGGATTCCACAATTTTATGGATAAGATCATGGAATATGTATGTCATTGCCCACTGATACGTAGTGTCGACGTTCTTAAGGCCGAATGGCATGACAAACATAGAGCAATAAGTTCCCCAAGGAGTTATGAATGTAGTTTTGGCTTGATCTTGTTCAGATATTTTAATCTGATTATACCCTGAGAACCCATCCATGAGGGACAACAGTTCAAATCTAGTTATTGCATCAACGATAATGTCAATGGATGGTAATGGGAAGTCATCCTTGGGACAAGCTTTGTTAATATCCCGAAAATCTATGCAAATGCGTATCTTCCCATTCTTTTTGAGAACAGGGATGATATTGGATACCCATTGTGAATAGTCAACAGGTTTGATGAATCCCACTTGGAGAAGTTTTATTACTTCCTCTTTTACCATGAGAGCCACTTTTGGCTTCATTGGTCTTGATTTTTGTTTAATTGGTCTTGCATCTGGTTTAGTGACAAGATTATGTACCGTAATGTGTGGTGCGATGCCCATCATTTCTTTATAGTTAAATGCGAAGGCCTTTTGATGTTATTTGAGGATTTGGGTGTGTATTTCTATCTCCTCCGGAGTTAACGAGGATCCCAACTTCAAAATTTTTGGTTCTTCCTCTGTTCCAATGTTTATATCAATGGTTTCTTCTATTAAAGAAGCGTTACCTTCTTCAAATTTAGGTGGGGCTAGAGGTAGTTCCAAGATTTCTCCATCTTCTATCTCGTAGATATCGAGATCCTTTTATGGAGGAGACTCTACCATGGGATTTCCAAAATAGGAAGAGGAATGTGGTATTAGGGAAAGATCCACTATGCGGTAAGCAAGGTGTAGCTCCGCATAGGCATTTAGATATTCGAGAGTGACTCCATCATTTTCAGAGTGATCCATGATAGAAAAATCATCCTCAGCTTCTCCATGAGTCAGGAGTGGGTTTGTTGGTATTTTACGCACTAATGGTTTGGTACGAAGTGATATTGTGAAATTTGTATCTTCCAACTCACTGTTTGGAGTGAAATGGGAAGCTGAGGTTCTTTATTGAGTGCGCGAAGGTTCGCTCTCGTGGGATTATTTCAATTGATATGAATTTAAATCCCTCGCTTATATCTAATACTACTATTTTGTAGAGTTGTAAATGTTCAGCCCTAGTTTCATATACCTCGGAGACTTGGTTTGTAACTAGTTTCGAGTCTCCTAGAAATCTAATGTTATCAACACCCATTCTTTTGGCTAGGATGAGGCCAAAGGAGGAGAGCTTCATACTCACTCGCCCGTTGTTTGTACATTCAAATTTTAATTTAAAGGTGAAAGGTAGGATATTTCCCTTAGGCAAAGTAAAGATCACTCCTTTGACTCCAAAGTGACATCTAGCTCCATCGAAGGAGAGTCTAATGTTTGCTTGGAAAAATGGATGTTCGGATATTTGTTGTATCTATTTTTCTTAGCGGTTACTTTTACCATAAAAATTAATCGATGGAAAAAAGCAATTTCTAGGGTGCATCCCATACCCATAGAATCAAATGGTAGGAGAATAGGTAAGTCTTTCTCTAGCAACTTGAAAATTTTTACGTAGTCCCTAGTGACATTGTTTCTATGACGTTGGTCTCATTTTTGAGTGTTGGAATGTCCTCGGCTAGATTTGTAATTTCCAATTCTGTGGTGGGTATCAAATTCTCTTTTGGTTTTGAATTAATTGGTTTGATAAGTTGATTTGTTGGGAGTTCAAACTCGGAGTGAACACCTAGTCTTTTCTTCAAATCAGCTAGGTGTATATCGAAGGGTTTTGGGTCACCTTATGCCACAAATATTTTCCCTAAGTGTAGAAATCTTATTTCTTGGAATAATGTGGAAGGGATTTCCTTCATGCGGTGTATCCATGGCCAACCGAGGATCATATTATAGTTGGTTTCCGATCTATAATATAAAATTTGGTGAGGACCGTCTTGGGTCCTAAAGTGACTGGTAAAACTATGGTTCCAATTAAAGTGGCCTTGAGGCTATCATATCCTCTTAGCGTATTTCATGTTGTGGAATAGTTTGTCTCTCCATATCCTAACTTTTGAAGAAAAGCGAAGGGGACTATGTTAACTACTGCCCCATCGTCAATCATTGTGCGTTTAACATAATTATTGTAAACCCATACTTGTAAATGTAAAGCTGGGTCACCTCTTCATGCAATCTCAGCATCTATTGGCATTTTGCTTATATCAAATATAAACTCAGTATCCCTATCTGGCTGCCCTGGAGGGTAGACGTCAAAGTCTACATGGTTTACTTACGTTTTTGGAGGAGGAGTGATGTTGATTAAATGACCAAGGCCTAATGCTTCTAAGAGGGCAGCCCTATGGGTAGGAGAGTTCTTTAACAAATCCAAAAAGGAGATGTGAGAGAAGGTTTTAGTTAAGTCATTAATTAAATCATAGGCGCCTATGGGTTTTACCAATGTTTGTTGAATGTTGTCTAGTTCCAATGGATAACTTGGAGTTGGTTGAGAAGAATAATCTCGTGTTCTTGTTATGGTTTCTATGGGTAGTTCGGTGTCTAACTCCACTAGACCAACTATCTTAGTTTGGGGTCGAGTTCCTAGTTGGGGTGCAACTGGTGGATTTAATGAAGTTGAAGCTTCATGATCATTGTTTCCTATTATAACACCCTTGTTTGTTCCGCTAGGATCTAGCATGTTATTGTTAGAATGGTTTGGGAGTGGGTCATTAAAGATCTTGAGGGGTGCATTTTGAGGGGAAACTACCCCTGTATAAGTGTTTGGCGTGGGTACTACAGAATTTGCTAAAAACATATCTATAAAGAGTTGTTTTTGATCTTCTGGAAAGCACTGCATGAATTTATTGTAGTCATGACAAGTCCTAGTATCATGGCCTTGAATTTTGTGGAAGCCACAATACAAATTGGGATTATAATTTTGAGGCTGTTGATTTGAATCTTGCTGTGACCCAAAATTCTGATAAGGTTGTTGGTTGTTAGAGTTAAAATTTTGAGGCTGTTGCCTTTGGTTTTGACTCTGATATCCATTGGGTTTCGATTTGGACCTTGTGTTTGGATTTTTCATCTTTGTCGCCGTCGTCATCATTGTTGTGATCGTGGTGGATGATTAAAATCCACCGCGTTGATTGTTGGAGTAAAATTGTTATTTTGTTGATTATTAATAGGTGGCGAAATGTTTACAACGTTTTCTCTTTTAGTTTGGTTAGTTACTCCATCCGTTATAACTCGCGGTTCTATTAAGGATCTTAGGTCCTTGATTATCGTTCTAGTGTTAGGATAGGTCATGGTATTTTGATTGGGAGTGGTTGATTTCCCATTTGTCCCATATGTCTTACAACCACTATCTATCACTGCTTGGTTGATTCAGAGAGCACTCTCGAGTACTTCATCGTAAGTTCTTAGTGAGAACTTCTGGACTTCTTCCTTTATCTCTCTGTTGAGAGAATGGAGGAATAAATCACATAGTTCCATTTGATCCATGTTTGGAGCACTTGCTGATGAGTAGAGAACCGTACACCATCTTTGAATAAAATGAGCAACGGATTCATTATGTTCTTGTTTAATATGCAAGAATTCCCTGATTCCTATTCTTAACAATTTGTTCATATCAAAAGCTTTGATGAACTCTGACATGAGTTGTTTAAATGAGTGTATCGAGGCTTTAGGTATTCTGTAATACCAATCAAGGGCAATACCCTCTAAGGTCTTAGGGAATATCTTAGCAACAACCCCATCCCAAGGGAGTAATTCCCGTATGGCTGTGGCATAGGCCTTAATGTGTGCATTTGGATCTCCTTCCCCTTTATATTTGGGTAAATCAGGAAGAGGTCTTGGAAGCATAACGCTTCATATGGTGAAGTCTAGGGGATCTTTTAAATATTCTGAATAAGTCCCTACCGCATAGGCCTCGACCATCGATGGTGCTTACTGAGGGGGTGGAGGTGGAATGGGTTGTTGATATGGCATAAAATATGTATTTGCAAGGACATAAGGGAATCCCTGTGGTTGAAAGAGCACTTCAGGAGAAGAAAATATGTCTCCTTGTGGTGATTTTCAATAAATGTTTAAGTAGGGAGGAGCATTGTTCTGGTATGGGTTGTTTGGCGCCAAGTCGAGAGGTATTATATTTTCAACCTGGAGCGGCGTTTGAAAATGCGGTCCTAGTTGGTGTTTGCTATGGGTAATTATACGGATGTTGAGGAGGCATGCCTAGCGTGCTGTTCTTGTAAGGAGGTCAACTTGACTGGGGTGATGCGGAGGGTTGGGGATTCTTGCTTGCCCAAAATATGAATTTTGGTTTGCTTGAGCAAGTTCCAACCCTCTAACCTTCTCAACTAAGGCTGAAATGACCTCTATTGGTGAAGACACAATGTTTTTCCTTAATGGCGTTTGTTGTATACCTTGAGGTTGTAAAGGGGTATGATACCCTGCTATGAATTGATCATTACCCTGCCAAGCTTCACCGAGGGCATTTCCCATAGGTGGAGGAATGGGGGTGTTTTCTTGGAATAGGGTATCAAATTGTATTTGTAAACTCCCTATAGGTGGGTACATGTTTTGGAAGCATTGTTCACTTCTAGCATAGTGTGCTAAGTAATCCTCATCCAAAAATGGGAGTGGATCCGACTGTCTACTGATCTGTGGTATGAACAAGACCCGAGGAGATGAAATGAATTCTCTAGTAAACATCATATTGTTAGAGCCTGAGGGCTTTGGTTGTGTTTGTGAAAGCTGATCCAACTCCTCAATTCAAAATGAAGAACTGGAGCTAGTTCTTTGAGGGGGAGTTTGAGACGACAAGTAATTACTTGAATAGTTATCAGCCCATGCAGAAAGCGAGGGTGATGGTTGTCTATTTGTTTGACTATAACTTGCTTCAAGACCTGAGAGAGGTCTACCATATGTGTCGTATCCCGACATATTCGGGGGTATATGAATACCTGCAGAATAATGGGAAAGAGTGAAGGTGGATGAAAGAAAATGAAAATAAAAGGGGAATAATTTTTTGATTCACGTCGGGTTCACCAGTTTTGTACGATGGAAAAGTGACATGCGAGCATGAGAATCTATAAGTAACTCTTCCTCATACCCAACCTCTCGAGGTCGTGCCGAGATGGCTGGTGAATGTGGAATATATATGGATACAGAAAAACTAGTGGGGCAATCTTATATCCTCAATACGCAATAATGGAATTTACGAATCTAAGGCAAAGAAGGCCCTCCTAACCTAAATTGGTGTAATGGATCGTTCGGATATAATAGCTATTCGGAGGCTCTAATCAATGTCGAGCTCTATTGAGATCCTGTTTATTGGCTGTTGGATACATGGGAAATGACTGTGGGAGCTTCGTGTATATTTCCAGACAAGGTCATGAAAATGGTGATGGGAGGTGTAGTGGATTTCTCAGGGTTTTATGGATGATTCTCTAGTCTAGTCCAGAAATCCTTAGCTTGATTGGCTACTATGTTTAACAAGGAGAATTGTGAAATAATGTCTGGTGGAAGTGGTGAGGACCTAAATACTAGTGTTCGTAAACTAGTATCAATGTTTGATTGATTAGTAGGCTCGTTGGGTTGTGGGACTGTGGATCACAATCGTAAGTTTGTGGTTGTGCCAAACCTCCTATGGTCATGTGAAGAGTTAATCTCTCCTTCGATTTTCCAATAATCATACGCCTTTTAGCCTCTATGTTTAGAACTAGAAGTTGTGTAATTTTCTCGAGAATACCTTACGGGTGTTTCAGCAACTTGAATGCATAAGCTAGTATCTCATGTCAGCGAGGATATCTCCTGCATTAGGTTGTGGAACTAAGGGATCGCAACCAAATACTTGTTCTTTCGAGTCCTTATACGGTCATATGGATGCCCTATAAAGGTAATCTATAGTTAGGATGATTTGACCAAAATGTGTATGCCTTGTCATCTTCAATATTTAACCCTCTCAGTTGTTCACTAATTACTCATAGGTTTACCATTGCTTGAAAGACATGTATCCTAAGGTCTTGATCTATATCAGCTAGTGTTGTGGGTAGATTTGGTTGAGGCACTATTGGTTCAAATATGTATTCTCTGGGCTCTCTAGGTCCCATGATTGTCATGCAAAATGATTCAACTTTTAACTAAAATTAATAAACTAATTATGAAAGATGTATCTACACTATGCATGCATTCTTTTATTTTTGTATTTTTGATGAAGTATTTTAATGAAATTTAAAAGAGTAGTTATTCTAATATATTTAGAAAATAGACAACTAATCTAGTAACAAAATTAAAACAAACAAAGTAGCTTGGTGTGGCTATTTGCCTGTGTAGTTGTGAATTTATCCTAAATATCTAAGCAAGTAATTGTTTTAAATTGAAAGAATCTCAATCCTACCTCAGAAGTGAGGAATGAATCACAGTTTCTCAGAAAATATCAATCCCCATAGCTTCCCTGGCGATATCGAGAGTGAGCTTTGACTGAAATGAAATAGTTTACTACTCTATTTGATACGTTGTAACTGAAATTTGATAGCTCCAACCTGATGTTTATAGAACCGTGGTAAATTCAGTTGTGTGTGACTTCATCCCCTCAGTGTGATCTCCTCGTTCCTTCGTGTTCTCTTGAATCCAGAAAAGCATGTATATGATAGTATCAACATAATAAGGTACTCGAACAATGGCAGCTTTGGATATAAACCGAATACAATGTGAGTAAGAGAGAGATAGTGCAAGTGAACAAAGCTTGACTATGTAATTCCTAGCAGGATTTATTGTGGGAATACAACACAAATGCACCGAGAGTTTTAGAAACTATCCTTTGTGATTAAACAAAACTTGCAACTCTAAATGGATTCCAATCTAAGAATGAAACTATCTTATTCTAAACTGACTTGCATGGAACAACAATGAAGCAAGAATGAAACAAGAAGATTGAATGACCTCTAAACAACAAAGGAAGACCAACAATGGATGCAAAACATGAAACTATTGGAATTCTAAGCAAGAAACTCAAAAGACTGAATGATTAAATAGAGAAGGAGAGGGGCCATTTGTTTGAAAACAAGCTGGCTATTTATAGCAAATGCATTCACTAGAAGGTAACTTGGAATGGAACTCTTTTACCATTAAACAAAGTGAAAACACTATTCACAGGTGGCTAAAACATAAATGCAAAGAAAAGTAGCTGAAAAATGCGGATAGAAATTCACAATTTACGTTTGACGTGATCGTGGGAACTTTTCTCGGAAAACGCAAACAGGACCGCCAGGGCGGCGGTCTCATCACTTAAGACCAAAATGTAGGAAAAAGGGGGGCAGAGGGCAGAATAAAGCACGTGGAGGCCGGGTGAGGCATACGGGATACAAACGTATACTTGGTGAGCTTTTCTAGATCCTGAACACCTTGCGAGGAGACTTGTATCATCATTGGGGCATGTGTAACATCTTTCCGGTGGTGTAGTACCCTACAATTTTGGGTACGTACAATGCCATTTTCAATTTCCAAAGAATAATTACTTTTAAAAAACAAACAAATTTAAATAAAAAGACCAATTTGTGTGAACAATTTTTTAATTATTTTAATTCACATTTTTCATTTGTTTTTACATATGCAATCAGATTTTTCCTTTGTGATTGGCATAGTAATATCAGATTAATCATATTTTTAAACATGTAGGTTACATGATAAAGGTTAAAAATATTGGGTTAATATTTTCCTTAACCATCTAGACTTCTTGCTCTAAAGCATTATATATTGTATTGACCTTTCTTTAACAATTTTACAAGAGTGTTTGCTTCCCTTTGACATATTTGGCTTCTTTATTGTTCTTCATCTTAAACTTCATATGTTCTTTTTATGTGCCAAAAGGTGATTTTAGAAATCATATATAGTTTAGGTACTTTTCTACTTTAGTAGGGTTCGATGGTTAGGATGTCATTACCTAATCATTTAGACAAATCCCATGTGTCGGTGGGCTATATAAATTCATGGGAAGATCAATCATTTTTGGCTAAGTAGGGTTCACTTTTACATGGCTCCTATGAAATGAGGGGTGTATCTATCTCCAGTACGTAATCCCTAGATTAGATCCCATAGGAAACAATTTTCATTTTTGACCAAGCTCCACTGAAATGGCTAGAGTGAAAGGGAAGGGGATTTGACCCTTCAAACCACATATTAGAAAAGATTTCCAAATTTCATGAACTTGTGCCTCACGTCTTTGAAAAGTATATCAAGGACACCCCTAAAAACTTATTTATCCTATCTCGATGGCCAAATCTTAGGGATATGTTGTTATTTGTTTGAATTCTTCCCAAAAATGTGATTATAAACAACAAAATGTGTTACTCTACTGACTTTGAAACTTTTTTGTTTAAACAAAAACCACAAGGTGAAACTTTTCTTGAGTTAAAACCTTGTTTTAGTGATAAAATAAGGTGAAACTCTGTTTGAGTTAAACTGTGTGTTTTTAATCAAAACCATATACTTCATCCACATTTTGGCCTCATTTATCAAAGTTAACAACTTGAAACTCTGCCAAAATTTGACCAACCATTTTGACATTCACATTTTAACTTGTTTTCAAAACTTGGTTGATTGTTAGAATTATGTTGTTATGCTTTAGATTTTTCCTAGTTTCCTTAGAAAAATTTACACATCCAAATCTAGGAAAACAACCATTTGCATCCATTACACTAATAAAATTTCATAGTTTTCCTTAGCCAAATTTCAAGATCTAAACCTAGGAAAACAACCATTTACAACATGATTATGCTGAAATTTCATATTTTTCTTAGAAACATTTGAAACATCCAAAATCTAGGAAAATTTCCATTTGCAGTTGTTTATTGCCAAAATCTCTTATATTTTCTTGGTCAACCTCTTCAAATATATTAAACTTGGAAAATATGCATTTTTGAGCTATTAAGATGCCGTTTTTTCTTAGATTCCTTTTGGAAATTCACACAAAAATCCAAATATTCATAAAACACTCAGATTTGTACTTATTACACTATTCAAATCAACTTAGAAGGTCCCAAAATACACATTTCAAGTAAAAAAACCTTTAGGATTTACAAGTAGCCATGACACCTATTACCTAGTTAGGATACAAAAGGCGTGAACCTAATCATTTCCTTTGGGATCCTCTAGAATAGTCCTTTGACGATGAGAAAGAGCTTGTTGATCATATTTGTGGAGAAGAAGAAAGAAACATGACATATTTGAACACAATCACCCAAGTGGATAAATTTTTTTATCAAAATAAAGATCAAGTCGTACTTCACCTAGGTGAATTATGTGCTAAACTCCCCTCCAAATTTGATCCAACATTTCTCACTAGTATGATTAGGCCCGAGAAAAAAAAACCTACAAATTTTAGAAATGTTGAAGACATAAAAGAACCGAGCCATGCCTCTACATTGGCACAACCAGAGGATCCTAATTATGAGTCTATTGCACATAAGACCAAAATTGGGAACCACATACCTTTCGAGAATAAACCATGAAACTATAACAAAGGGTGAATAACCACAACCAACACTTTGTGTAATGAAGACATGATGTCTTGACAAAAACTTCAAGTACTCAGTCGCTAATTAGCAAGTTTGGCTTCCCATGTCCACATGGAAAAACATAGAGTCACTCATATGGAAAAACCCAAAGTGACTACAAAACACAATATACTGAGAGAACCATGGAGGTAAAGCCTCAAAATAGAATAGTCTATGAAAGATGCACTCATTGGATTACAAGAAAATAGTAGTGGACATAATAAGAAATATTGGCTCAAAGAATCATGTCCCTACCCCTTTGATTGAGAAATTTTGTGTACTCCCTTTCCACCTAGTTTTGATTGCCCAAAATTTGATAAATATTATGGCAAGGGTGACCCTAGAGATCACGTAAAAGACTTCTTCATGACATGCCAAGAAGTTTCATACAATGATAATTATCTTATTCACTTATTCCTATAGAGTATTAGAGGCCAAGTTCTTGAATGATTTCTCTGTCTCCGAAAAGGTCTATCTCTACTTTCACGGACTTATCTGAAATATTTATTCACCATTTATCACTGAATACAAAGAGTGATATTAAAATTCTAAAATTTTTCAATGCTAAACAACACAACAATGAGAACATTACCGCTATCTATAATGTTGTGAGGGTTAGCTAGTCACTTCCCTTGTTCAATTCCTAAGAAATAACTAGTATGCATTTTTGTTCCAACTTTACATCCTTAAATTTTCTTGCACTTGCAAATGCATTGTGTTAGTACCTTTGAAGAGGTCCTTGAAAAATTTGGTCAAATTGAAAAGGTCTTGTTATTTAAATGGGTATTATAACCTTTACAATGAGTTTATGATTATAAACCTATTGACAAATATAAAATTTTCAATAAAAACAAAAAATGTCGTAGGTTATGGAATTATTAATTCTATACACATTTAAGTGGTCTGAACAATCTACATGAAACCTCATGTGGGGACCACCTAAACTAGAAACCAAGTGTAGGGACTATACTCCATTAACTGAGTCCATATCATAGATTCTTATACAACTTGATTTGACCAATATGGTGAAATTCCCTAATACCAAACCTTTCGAGGATGATGTTCCTAAACCATCGTGGTACAAATAACATGAATATTGTGAATATCATCATGTAAAAGTTCATGGGATGGATCGAGGCATGAAATTAAATGATTATATGTAGGATCTCCTAGATGAAGGAGATATAGAGCTTGATGTACAAGAACCCAATAAATCATCTGATAATTAGTTAGGAATATATAAGGAAATTTTCCTAAACATAAACAAGCAAAATAGAAGCGAGATGAGGTCATCCCCATGGGGTAAAAATACCATTCATGTGGTCACTAAGATATCGCATCCATTCAACTCTCTTATTGGATATATTCATCCATGTTACTACCATAAAATTTAAAACCTGTGGAGTGTGTCATTACAACATGAAACACTCATATTTTCTTCCTAGGACCCCGATGTCTACTCTTTTAGATAGTCATTATGATCTCTTGGAACAAGTTAAGAAGACAACCAAAATATTTGTATCTTAGGCCTTCTTAATAAATCTACTGTCCATAAATACATCCTCTATAAGTCCTTGATTCAAGAGTTCCCACAGAGACCCATTGACCCTTCACAATTTCAAGCCTTGGTTGTAAAAATTACCCCATATGAACAAATTATTTTTAGTCAAAATGAGATTCCAACAAATAGGTATACACATAATTTACCCTTATACATATAAGTGATCATTACCCACAAGAAAGTTAAAAGGGTGCTTGTGGAAAATGGATCCAATCTAAAAATATACACTTTGAAGCTTGGTAAACAATTAGGACATATGGATATAGTTTCGAGCTTAATGTGATCACCATTAAGGATTATGATAATACATAGCTTGACACAAAAAAAAGAAAAATTACTTTACCTATGTAAGTTGTGCATATCACACACAAAACTAGATTCTATGTCATTTAATTGGAAATTCCTTCCAATATTCTCCTCAGCCATTCATGGATTCATGTCATGTAGGTTGTTCCCTCCACATTCCATCAATGTATCAAATTACATTATCAAGGATGTGAGCTCGCAATTCCTGGTGAGCCACAACCCTTTTCCCATTATAGAGTGTTAGCCGACCACTATAAAAAATATTATGAATTTCTGTAAAACTTGTTTTTGAACCAGAATCGAGTCCCTCTCCTCTCATGTCCATCCTAATACACTTTAGCCTAATGCAGTTGGTGCATCCACCTCTGCATCCCCTTTTTCCACATGGGGATCTAAACTAAAAATCCTTAATATTGGAAGCAAAGAGTACAACCTCCAACAAACCATCCTTATGCCAAATCTCCCTTCTCCCGATAACATGTGGTAGGCCCATATTTGGTGAAGCTCCAACTTAACAAGGATCACTAACCCCTAGTTTAGTATCACACTAACCGTAGTGCCCACACTTTTATAGCTTAATAGCTTGTTGTTTCTTTGCTTATAGACATGTTTTGACAGTGATTGGTTATATTTTGGACATTATATTTAGATATTTGATCTCATTAGACATGTGTGGACATTTAGGCGTATAACGCCAATTTAGCTTAATTTCTATATTGTCACATTTTCTTGTAATGTCATGGATACTAATGGATATGATGCTATGTTGGAACATAATTATAATAATGGATAGTTGTTGCATGTGGAATTTTATGGTTATATGTCACGTATCATCTTGTCTAACTTTTGGAATATTGAGTATAATTGTGCACGTGGTCGCAACTTGATTTGAGTAGGATGTTAGGATTAGTTTAGAACACATTGATATCTTACTTTGTCATTGAATTATATTGTATCGGATAGGTGTGGTTAATGTGTGCAATGAGTGTGCAGGTGACAAGTTTACAGGAGAATGTGGGATTCGAGCCACTACTCAATCTTCCACAAGCATCCCACGGGTGAGTCTAGCCATGTTCATTGTGTGAAGCCTTAGTATAGGAGATTATTATTTTGGGCACTATGAGTGACCCCAATTCATGTAATGTATCGTGCTTTGAATTATTAATTTTTTTAGGGTTGCTAGTGAAGTTGTAAACTTGCTTTGGGAGTTAATAATCCCACTTTCATTTAAATTTTAGATTTTGTTTAATGAGTCACTTAATCACAAGGGTTTAGGGTCACATGTGAGACCTTGGGTGGTCCCACACCCTCTACCCTTGTGCCAAAAATGCAAAACCCGAAATTAGGGTATTTTGGGCATTTTGGGGACCCTTTGTAGCTTGGGAGTCCCCTAACATAAAAATGAGTTTCTGGACCCTACCTAATGGGTAGGGGGCTTATTTTCAAGGCTAGAGGGAGTTTTCCCTCCCTTTTACCTCTTATTTAGTCACATCCATGTAAGGGATGTGGATTTGAGTGTTTATCAAAAGTTTCACTAGTTTTGTCTTGCTAACATTTAAGGGAATTTGGGAGAAGAGGGAAAAAGACAATTTTACCCTTTCTCTCTTTTGTTTTGGCATCTTTGACCTTGATGAGGGAGAGGGGTGACACATGTCACCCCCTCATTTGTGAGGATGCTTGCTTGCTCCTCTTCAAATTCCCATCCATGGGAAAAGAGAGGGACTTTTTTTGGAACTTCTTGCTTGGGATGCTTGTGGATTTTGGAGCTTGGAGATTGGCTTGAGTCAAGGTGTGGAGAAATTTGAAGTTGGAGAGATTTTGGAGAGCTTTCCTTGAGGTAGGCTCTTATGTATTTTTCTTGTATTGCATTTCTCTTAGTTGTTAGATGGGTTGCATGGTTTTGTGGTTTTTGTTGTTTTACTCCCTCCATCATATGGCATGATGGAGTTTTGGAGTGTGGGGGAAGAGAGAGGGAATTTTCCCTCTCAATCCTCAAGGCTTGATGGACAAGCCTTGTAGGGTCTTAGTGTTTCCCCTCAATGGTTGAGGTGGGGAAGTTGATTCATTTGGCTTGAATCTCCTTCCCCATTCTTAGTAAGGAAACCCCTTTGGGGTTTGAAAATCCTTCCAAGAAGGACTTGGAGAAAGGGAGGAGGAATAAGGAGGGTTTTGGATTGAAACTAGGAGCAATAAGGAGGGTATGGAGTTTTTTGCTTGTGCAAGAAATTTTAGAATAAAATTTTTGGAGAACTTTCTCCTCTCTTCCCCACCTTTGAGGAAGAACATGGGTTCTCCTCGTAAAATTTTGAATCTTGATTTATGTTTCTTTTTTTTTTGTTGTTTCCATGTGAAAGTTTTCTTGGTTGCTTCACCCTCTTACTTGTGCAAGTTGTGGTTAGTTGCCTTTTCCCATGGGCTTGGGGAGGCTAGCATGCATCCCAACCTTGGGAGAGGCATGTAATGATGCCTGTGGTTGGGAGGAAAACAAGCTCTTTCTCCTTGTTGGTTTCCTTACAAGTCACTCTAGTTGAAGCTCAAGCATGGAGAGGGTTGGATTTGTGGCATCTTGGTCTCTCCTTATTTCCTCAAGTTATTGTGAAGCATTTCTTACATTGTAACACCTTGGGTGTGGATATTTTCGAAAAGCTCTTTGGCATGTAAAAGTTTTCATCTTGAGAATTGGAGTCACTTGGAAGATTAGTTTTCCATTGGCATGTGAAATATTTCTTTCAATCTTAGAAGGGAGATTTGTTATGTCATTTCTCTTATGTATTTTAACATTTTGAATTATGATGTAATTATGAACTTGAGATCCTTGTAAAATGAGTCTTGTAAAAATGGTTATATTTCTTTAATGTGCATTATTTAAAGGTCATTTTGAAAAGGAAGATTGCTTGATGGAAGTAAGATTCTCCCTAAGAAATGATGTTATTATTGCTGGTATCTTTGTTGGAAAATCTGAAATGAATTCTACTTGGTTATAAGGAGTTGTTCTTGTTTTAACTTTGGAAGAAACTATTTCTAATTATAAAATGCACATCTTTTTTTTTTATATCAACATGGTTTTAGAATTTTTTTAATTATTTTATGCAAAAGGAATTGTGCTTGGAAATGTGGGTCTTCTTGATTTTTGTCAAAAACAATATATATATTCTTTGTATTATATATATGTTGTTTTATATATACAATCTGAGATAGGAAATGTTACTACAGAATATAATATATATATATATATATATATATATATATACATATATATATATATATACATATATATATATATATATATATATATATATATATATATATATATATATATATATATATTGTACATATATATATATATATATATATAAAACATATTTTATACAAAACAAATTTAAAACGAATTTATTAAATTTTTTTTTTTTTGAAATGGTGGGGGGTGGTTCGGCCCCCACCCCTACGCTTTTTTTTTTTTTTTAAAATATTGTAATGGGGAGGGTCAGCCCCTCCCCTAGCCGCATATCCCCATACCGCCCTAGTAGCAAAGCACTCTCCCCCACCCTTTCCTGTCCCCGCCCCGCCACCGGTCCGTGCCCCCTCTCCACGTGCCACCCCTATCGCATCTTCCCGACCGTGCCCCTCCGACCCCTCCCACGCCGCTTCTTCGACCCCATGACTATCCCATTCCCCCCACGTGCCTGTCTCTTCCCCTCCCAACCGCCACCACGACCCTCCCTTCCACATAGTCTCGTTCACATCCTTCTCCCCGTAACAAAAATAAATCCGCCCCTTGTGCACTTTTTAATAGTAAGTAGAAATATTTGCATATATATAGTTACTCCATAACAAAGGATAATACAACATGAGGATTGCAAAAAAAAACAATAATAATAAAAATAGTCTCCATAGTTTCTCTCCAACCACCTGCACAAGGAAAAGAAAGCAAAATGAGAGAAAGAAATAAGAGAAAGAGAAGAAAAAAAAAAGGCCATTAAAGGATTAGGGCAAAATTTTTAGGGCTTTTGCCAAAACCAAGGGCCAAGATGAATTTAATCCTAAGGTTATTATTAAATCCTCCTTTACTTTTTAGTCATGGGTGTGATGGGTTAAATATTTTAAGAAGGGGTTGTGGGTAAATTTATCCAAGGAAATTCATTATTTTAGAAATGAGTATATTCTTGTTCCCATGAAAATTCTAATTAAAAAGGAAAGAGGTATTTAAGGTGTACTAATTTAAAGGATAAGTAAATAATTAAAATCGGGTTTAGGCTAATAATTCCTTTAATTGGGTAAATTAAAATAGTATAAAATTAGTAATTATCAGGAAAGGTTATAAAAGATGTATTAGTATTAACTAAACACTCAAAAAAAATTTACCCTGAAATTTTTAGTCACGTTTGGTGCATTTTTTGGTGTCCCAGAAGGGGCATTACAGTTGGTATCAGAGCTTGAGGTTCACACACGCGGACCCTGGGTAACTAATTAAAATAGTTAATGGTAATTTTAACAACACAAAATTAACTAAATGAATAAAAATAAACAGTTAGAATAAATCATCCACAACCATTAAATTTTAAATTAATAAATTTCTCGCTCACCTCGTGCGCAGGATGGCACCCAAGCGAGGATGGTCAGCTAGAGGATTGGGGCGTAGTGCACCTACATGGGAGCCACCGGCACCCAAATTTGGGCCTAAGATATTAGAGGCCTTGCGACAGGTGATAGGCGTTATAGCAGCGTCTACCACCATTGTAGGAGATGAGAGTGGAGACACCATTGGGAGGTGAGGAGCCGATAGGCGAGGATGCGCATTCAGAGCCGCTAGAGCACGACACACCGAGGCGGGAGAGGTCACGTAGCCCTTCCGTTCATCACGAGAGGGTAGCCTTGTTCCATCGTAGCCACTCACATAGTCTCGAGGGACCATTCGAGGATAGGCGACCCCCTTCGCCTGTTGGACTACATCACCAAGATCGAGATATAGGTAGTGTGATCAGGGATCTTCTTTGCTTACAACCACCCACTTACACCGGCTCTACAGATGGCTTTGGGGCTGAGTCATGGCTCCTTAGCTTGGATAGTTGCTTTGGCTTGCACTCTTACAAGAGCAACGTCAAGGCAAGGTTCGCCATACACCTCCTTCGAGACACAACAGGCGTTTGGTGGAGGAATGAGGAGCGGAAGCTCCATCTGACTCGAGAGACAGTGACTTGGGAGATGTTTGAGGAGTGTTTCAGGGCTCGTTATATGTCAGAGCATTTTGTGTAGAAGAGGATCGATGAGTTTCATGACTTACGAAAGGATCTGACACAGTAGCACAGTATGAGAGCAGGTTCTTGGATCTTCTGCAGTATGTGGACTACTTGCAAGATGAGAAATTGTAGGTTAACAGGTTTATTCGAGGGCTTAATGCAGATATAGCAGGAGTAGTTAGGATGTTATCTCCTCCCACACTTGAGAAGGCCGTTGAGAAGGCCTACTTAGTTGAGGAGAACAATACCAAGGCACAGGAGCATCGTGATAGAAACAAGAGCAAGTTTCGGGGAGAGGATATAGGCCTTCAGAGTCGAGGTCACGAGGTACTGCACCACCCCTAGAGGAGGATTTTGGCCTTCGCCAACAACCATGAGGGCTCCACCGCACCCGCAGCGACAGGCACAACAATAGGGCCACCCATAGCAGGGGGCCAGACACACACATGGATTCCAGAGAGGTGTTTCTAGAGGTGGTTTTAGTGGAGCCAGAGATAGGAGGTAGGGCACTCAGCAGGCACAGCCTAGCTCACACATAGCAGTCTGCTAGGATTGGACCAGCAGGATCAGTACACCAGAGTATAGGAGGGACCCCATCTCAGAGGGGTACAGGAGGTTGTTTTATTTGTGGATCTCCAGATCACTATGTGCACATGTGCCCGCACAAACCCAATACCATGGATGCACAGAGAGCTGCTAGATCTGAGCAGACAGTGGGTGATGTAGGACGCGCTCATCGTGTATATGCAGTGGTTGAAAACCGCCAGGCCGAGCATCAGGCCACAGTCATTGAGATGACAGGTACTATCAGGGGTATTTTTGTCTCAGTAATTTTTGATTCAGGTGCTTCAGATTCCTTTATATCACCTTCTATAGTGGACCAGTGTGGGCTAGTGGTGGCTAGGAAACTAGATAGTTGGCAGGTTGAGTTGGCCTCTGGGGCCAAACTTTCGTGGACTCATATGTGGAGAGTTGTGTACTTGATTTAGGAGCCTTCTCCACTACTATTGACCTCCGAGTTATCCCTCTAGGTTCCTACCAGGTAGTTTTGGGTATGGATTGGCTCGAGGGTCATCGAGCTAAGGTGGATTATAGAAATAAGGTCATTGAGTGTCAGGATGATCTTGGGAGTGTAGTTGTGATATCAGGGATGCAGAGGCCTATCTCCTTGCGCATGATATCAGCTAAGCAACTCAAGCGAGCATGCGTAAGGGTTGTCAGTTGTTTGCTATCACCATCAGTGATCGATCTGAGAGCATTCCAGAGCATTCACCCTTAGATGATCATGCAGTTTTGAGGGAGTATGCAGATGTTTTTCCAGGTGAGCTTCTAGGGTTACCACCCCACAGAGAGGTAGATTTCACCATTGATTTAGTACCTGGATTAGCACCAGTTTCTAGGGCACCTTATCGAATGACGACCCCAGAGCTTCATGAGCTCAAGATTCAGTTAGAGGAATTGTTGGATAAGGGTCTCATTCACCCTAGTGTATCTCCTTGGGGAGCACTAGTCATATTTGTGAAGAAGAAGGACGGTTCTCTTAGGCTTTGTGTAGACTTCAGATAGCTCAACAAGGTCACAATAAAGAACCGTTATCCACTCCCTAGGATTGATGACTTATTTGATCAGATGCGTGGGGCGAGAGTATTCTCCAAAATTGATCTCAAGTCAGGGTATCATCAGTTGCACATTTCAGATGTAGACATTCATAAGACAACGTTTTCGCACACGTTATGGGCATTATGAGTTCACAGTGGTTCCATTTGGTTTGACCAATGCCCCAGCTGTCTTCATGAGCCTCATGAATGGTGTATTTAGGACATTTTGGATCACTTTGTCTTAGTGTTCCTTGATGACATATTGATATATTCTTGTTCCGAGGAGGAACACGAGGAGCATTTGAGGTAGGTACTTTAGGTTTTGAGAGAGCAGAAGTTGTATGGGAACTTGGAAAAATGCAGCTTCTTTTAGACAGAGATTCAGTACTTGGGTCATATCATTTTAGGTGAGGGTATCTCCATAGATCCCTCTAAGATACAAGCTATCTTGGACTGGCCAACACCCACATCGATTCATCGAGGTAAGAAGTTTCATGGGTATGGCAGGTATTACCGCAGTTCGTGCACAGACTTTTCTAGGATTGCTCACCCTATCACTTCTCTTCAGAGGAAAGGGAAGAAGTTTGATTGGTCAGAGAAATGTGAGCAAGCCTTTCAGTTGCTTAAGGAAAGGTTAACCACGGTGCCCATCTTAGCAGTTCCAGACCCGACAGAGGATTTTGTTGTTTGTACTGATGCATCACTAGAGGGTTTGGGAGCAGTTCTTATGCAGAGCATCGGGTTATTGCCTTTGAGTCTTGTAAGCTCAAGGACTACGAGCTTAATTATCCTACTCATGACTTGGAGCTTGCAGCAGTTGTACATGCTCTAGTGCGTTGGTGAAATTTCCTTTTGGGTAGACCTTTCATTTTGAGGACAGACCATCGTAGTTTGCAGCATATCTTCTCACAGCCGAACCTCAACACTCGTCAATGGCATTGGATGGAGTTCCTATGTGAGTATGACATGGAGGTTTAGTATATCAAAGGGAAGGAAAATGTTGTTGCAGATGCACTTAGTAGACAATGACATGTGCTTACTTCTTTGACACTTGATCGATTTGAGAGGCAGAATCTTGAGCACCTTCCGGAGGATGAGGTTTTATGAGGGAGCTACATGATGTTGGAGTCACGGGGTTATTTAGAGGGTAGTATTTGGGTGTGTTTAGAGGCGTAGATGGTTTGCTTCGGTTCCACAGGTGCATCTACGTGCCTAAGTTAGGTGATCTGCGTAGCTTCATCCTCATAGAGGCTCATCGAGCACCATATGGCACATCCAAGAGTGAAGAAAATGCATGCCGATCTGAGAGAGTTATATTATTGGCTAGGTCTTCGACGGGACATAGCAGATTTTGTTGCACGGTGCCTTGAGTGTCAGAGGGTTAAGGCAGAGCATTCTCATCCTGCAGGACTCCTACACCCCCATGATATTCCCGAGTGGAAATGGGATGTGATCTCCATGGACTTCATAGTCGGACTTCCTATGTCATCTTATCGTCATGACGCCATTATGGTCACCGTGGATAAAATGACCAAGGTTTCACATTTTTCACCAACCAAGGTCACCTATAATGCTCAGGCCATTGCCAAGGTATTTATGGAGGACATTGTTAGGTTGCATGGGATTCGAAGAACATCATAAATGACAGGAATATCATCTACACTTCAGATTTTCGGACTTCTTTTCAGGCCGCTCTGGGTACTCAGATCAATTTCAGTTTAGCTTATCATCCAGAGATAGATGGGCAGACAAAGAGGGTTAATCAAGTGTTAGAGGACATGTTTCGAATGTATGTCATGGATCAACAGAAGAAATGGGAAGATTATTTGCATTTAGTTGAGTTTTCCTACAACAACAACTATCATAGTTCCATTGGTATGACTCCTTACCAAGCCTTGTATGGATGACCTTGCAGGACACCTTTGAGTTGGGATAGACTAGATGACAAGATTATTCTAGGACCAACCTACCTTCAGGATTTAGAGCAGCAGGTTGTGTAGATTAGATAGCGTCTTGAGCAGGCCAGAGCACGCCAAAAGGCATATGCAGACACTAAGAGGATAGATCGTCACTTCTCAGTGGGTGACAAAGTCTTCTTGAGAGTTTTTCCGCATAAGAGTCCGATCCGTTATGGAAAGGGTTCTAAGCTATCGCCTTGTTTTGTGGGGCCTTTTGATATTTTAGAGGTCATCGGTCCAGTTGCCTATCGCCTAGCTTTGCCACCATGCCTTGCATGGGCCCATGATGTTTTCATGTTTCTGTACTACGTAGATATGTACCTGATGCTTCTCATGTCTTGGATTGGTCGGCATTACAGGTAGAGGATGGAGGATAGTGGAGATTGGAGCCCATATGCATACTGGAGCACCAGAGGTTAGCTCTTCAGGGTTGAGACTTGGACCAGGTTAGAGTACATTGGGACCGGTACGATGAGACAGTAGCCACCTGGGAGGATGCGATACCTTTGAGGGATAGATATCCCTATCTCTTTCAGTGACTTCCAGGAGTAAGTCTAATTTTAGTAGAGGGGATGTAGTGCCCACACTTTTTATAGCTCAATAGCTTGTTGTTTCTTTTCTCATAGACATGTTTTGTGAGTGTTTGGTTATATTTTGGACATTATATTTAGATATTTGATCTCATTAGACATGTGTGGACATTTAGGCGTATAACGCCAATTTAGCTTAATTTCTATATTGTCGCATTTTCTTGTAATGTCATGGATACTAATGGATATGATGCTATGTTGGAACATAATTATAATAATGGATAGTTGTTGCATGTGGAATTCTATGGTTATATGTCACATATCATCTTGTCTAACTTTTGGAATATGAGTATAATTGTGCATGTGGTCGCAACTTGATTTGAGTAGGATGTTAGGATTAGTTTAGAATGCATTGATATCTTACTTTGTCATTGAATTATATTGTATCGGACAGGTGTGGTTAATGTGTGCAATGAGTGTGCAGGTGACAGGTTTATAGGAGAACGTGGGATTCAGGCCAGCTACTCAATCTTGCACAAGCAGCCCACGGGTTGAGTCCTAGCCATGTTCATTGTGTGAAGCCTTAGTATAGGAGATTATTATTTTGGGCACTATGAGTGACCCCAATTCATGTAATGTATTGTGCTTTGAATTATTAATTTTGTTTAGGGTTGCTAGTGAAGTTGTAAACTTGCTTTGGGAGTTAATAATCCCACTTTCATTTAAATTTTAGATTTTGTTTAATGAGTCACTTAATCACAAGGGTTTAGGGTCACATGTGAGACCCTTGGGTGGTCCCCACACCCTCTACCCTTGTGCCAAAAATGCAAAACCCGAAATTAGGGTATTTTGGGCATTTTTGGGGACCCCTTTGTAGCTTGGGAGTCCCCTAACATAAAAATGAGCCCTTGGACCCTACCTAATGGGTAGGGGGCTTATTTTCAAGGCTAGAGGGAGTTTTCCCTCCCTTTTTACCTCTTGTTTAGTCACATCCATGTAAGGGATGTGGATTTGAGTGTTTATCAAAAGTTTCACTAGTTTTGTCTTGCTAACATTTAAGGGAATTTGGGAGAAGAGGGCAAAAAGACAATTTTACCCTTTCTCTCTTTTGTTTTGGCATCTTTGACCTTGATGAGGGAGAGGGGTGACACATGTCACCCCCTCATTTGTGAGGATGCTTGCTTGCTCCTCTTCAAATTCCCATCCATGGGAAAAGAGAGGGACTTTTTTTGGAACTTCTTGCTTGGGATGTTTGTGGATTTTGGAGCTTGGAGATTGGCTTGAGTCAAGGTGTGGAGAAATTTGAAGTTGGAGAGATTTTGGAGAGCTTTCCTTGAGGTAGGCTCTTATGTCTTTTTCTTGTATTGCATTTATCTTAGTTGTTAGATGGGTTGCATGGTTTTGTTGTTTGGTTGTTGTTGTTTTACTCCCTCCATCATATGGCATGATGGAGTTTTGGAGTGTGGGGGAAGAGAGAGGGAATTTTCCCTCTCAATCCTCAAGGCTTGATGGAAAAGCCTTGTAGGGTCTTAGTGTTTCCCCTCAATGGTTGAGGTGGGGAAGTTGATTCATTTGGCTTGAATCTCCTTCCCCATTCTTGGTAAGGAAACCCCTTTGGGGTTTGAAAATCCTTCCAAGAAGGACTTGGAGAAAGGGAGGAGGAATAAGGAGGTTTTGGATTGAAATTAGGAGCAATAAGGAGGGTATGGATTTTTTGCTTGTGCAAGAAATTTTGGAATAAATTTTTTGGAGAACTTTCTCCTCTCTTCCCCACCTTTGAGGAAGAACATGGGTTCTCCTCCTTGTAAAATTTTGAATCTTGATTTATGTTTCTTTTTGTTTTTTGTTGTTTCATGTGAAAGTGTTCTTGGTTGCTTCACCCTCTTACTTGTGCAAGTTGTGGTTAGTTGCCTCTTTCCCATGGGCTTGGGGGAGGCTAGCATGCATCCCAACCTTGGGAGAGGCATGTAATGATGCCTATGGTTGGGTGGCAAACAAGCTCTTTCTCCTTGTTGGTTTCCTTATAAGTCACTCTAGTTGAAGCTCAAGCATGGAGATGGTTGGATTTGTGGCATCTTGGTCTCTCCTTATTTCCTCAAGTTATTGTGAAGCATTACTTTCATTGTAACACCTTGGGTGTGGCTATTTTGGAAAGCTCTTTGGCATGTAAAAGTTTTCATCTTGAGAATTGGAGTCACTTGGAAGATTAGTTTTCCATTGGCATGTGAAAGATTTCTTTCAATCTTAGAAGGGAGATTTGTTATGTCATTTCTCTTATGTACTTTAACATTTTGAATTATGATGTAATTATGAACTTGAGATCCTTGTAAAATGAGTCTTGTAAAAATGGTTATATTTCTTTAATGTGCATTATTTAAATGACATTTTGAAAAGAAATATTGCTTGATGGAAGTAAGATTCTCCCTAAGAAATGATGTTATTATTGTTTGGTATCTTTGTTGGAAAATCTGAAATGAATTCTACTTGGTTATAAGAAGTTGTTCTTGTTTTAACTTTGGAAGAAACTATTTTTAATTATAAAATGCACATCTCTTTTTTTTTTCATATCAACATGGTTTTAGAAATCTTTTTTTATTTTATTTTATGCAAAAGGAATTGTGCTTGGAAATGTGGTAGTCTTCTTGATTTTGTCAAATATATATATATATATATATATATATATATATATATATTTATATATATATATATGTTTTATATATATCACGAGATAGGAAATGTTACTACAGAATAAATATATATATATATATATATATATATATATATATATAACATATATTTATATATATATATATATATTTATATAACAAATTTAATATACATATATGTATATAACATATTTTATACAAAACAAATTTAAAACAAATTTTATTAAATTTTTTTAAAATTTTTGAAATGGGGGAGGGTCGGCCCCCCCCCAACCCTTTGTCCCCATACCGCCCCAGCGGCGGCACCCTCCCCACCCTTTCCCCGTCCCCTGCCCCGCCACCGGCCTCGTGCCCCCTCTCCACGCCGCCCTGCCACATCTTCCCGACCGTGCCCCCCCTCCGAACCCTCCCACGCGGCTTCTCCAACCCCCGCGACCGTCCCATTCCCCACCACGCGCTTTGTCTCTTCTTCCTCCCAACGGCCACCATGACCCTCCCTTCCACACTGTCTCCTTCACATCCTTCTCCTATAACAAAAATAAATCCGCCCCTCTCTGTTCACATTTTAACAGTAAATAGAAATATTTGTATATATTTACTCCATAACAAAGGATAATACAGCATGAGGATTGCAAAAAAAATAATAATAATAAAAATAGTCTCCATAGTTTCTCTCCAACCACCTGCACAAGGGAAAAGAAAGCAAAATGAGAGAAAGAAATAAGAGAAAGAGAAGAAAAAAGGCCATTAAAGGATTAGGGCAAAATTTTTAGGGCTTTTGCCAAAACCAAGGGCCAAGATGAATTTAATCCTAGGGTTATTATTAAATCCTCCTTTTTTTTTTAGTCATGGGAGTGATGGGTTAAATAATTTAAGAAGGGGTTGTGGGTAAATTTATCCAAGGGAAATTAATTATATTTAGAAATGAGTAGATTATTGTTCCCATGACAAATTCTAATTAAAAGGAAAGAGGTATTTAAGGTGTACTAATTTAAAGGATAAGTAAATAATTAAAATCGGGATTAGGCTAATAATTTCTTTAATTGGGTAAATTAAAATAGTATAAAATTAGTAATTATCAGGAAAGGTTATAAAAGATGTATTAATATTAACTAAACACTTCAAAAAAAAATTTACCCTGAAATTTTTCAGTCACGTTTGGTGCATTTTTCGGTGTCCCAGAAGGGGCATTACACTAACCCTACAAGGAGCACCAACCCCATAAAGAGGATATAACCCCCTAAGGTGATCAAATACCAACTCAACCACCTGGAAATGAATTATTACTGATGAAGTGTTTCTCACACAATAGATAGTGATCTAATTTCAACTACAAACACACCAAACCCTCATCCAAACAAACTCTCTCCCAAACTCTCTCAAGTCTTCTTCTTCATGGGTTAAATATATAATTTTCCCTTACACATCTGATCATATATTTTCTTAGGCCTTCATGCCTCTTCTAATCTCTTTCCATGACCCCTTAACACTCTTCTTCAATCCCCTCTAGGTCACTCATATCCTTCTTAACTCAACTAGTCACAAATGACTCAATACACTAGCTTATATACCCAACACTAGCTTATAACACCCCTTGTTTGGCCATGATAGTTCCTCTATTACCAAGTATTTCGGTCTTCGCAAATCAAAAATAATAATAACATCATATAAATCAACTTAAATGACCCAAGTATGTTGGCAGGGTTCAATACATCTCCAACAAGGACAAGGCTTTTAAACCAAGCCCGTAACAAGCACTCTAACCTCTAACGAATGCTCAAACACCTCAAAGGTCTTAAAACATTTTTTTCATAACTTCATCATCATCATGAAACATGAGGAAAACCTCCATAATTCCCAATAACCTCTTCATCAACTCAAACATCATAAATTGTGCCAAGAAGTAAGAAAATCGTAATAGGTCTTCAAGGTCCAGAAATTTAGTCCGAGAAAATGAATAAGTTAACATATCTAAACTCATAATAATGAATTAATTCATATATAAATGGAAATTTATCTTAATCTTCTTTTGGAAAAACTCACATTTTCATCCAACTCATAGTGGAAGACCTCCAAATAGTTCAAACTTTGTAACTTCTCCAAACTAGCTTCAAGACCCAAAAACTAGGTCTTCACAACAGGATGGTTCTCATATAAAAATACATCATCAAGACACAAGGAATATACTAATGGAAAGGTATTTGAATATAGTTTCCATAACAACTCATATTATCTTCCAAATCATAGTAGAAGACCTCAAACCAAGCAACTATAACTTCTCAATTAGGCTTCTAGGACTCAAGAACCGGATTGAGAGATACTTTCTCCAACACCTTAATATAAAATTCCAAGCTCAACCACCACTTGGAAAAATTCAAGGAGAGCTGAAGAAAATATACAAATACTAAGAAGCATATGTCACATGGAGAAATTTAACCCATGTTGAGGCCCTAAGGAGACTAGGCACCTAAGGCACGAAAGGTTTTGTTGCACACCAACAAGGTGCAAGGGCTCGTGTAGAAGTAAGTTTGGGGAAGGCGTGGAGGTTCACGCATAGGAAAAAAAAGGCTCAGGACTCAACCATATTTTGGACCACTGTTAGAGTTGCAATAAGGGACACATGGAGATGCGGCTAGATCTGATTACAGATAAGGCTAGAACATGAACACTTGTAGCCCAAGGAAATAATATTCTAGGATATGGTTATCATGACAGGATTAGGAGCTATAAAGTGGAGTTAGTTATGGTTTAGCTGGCACTTACATGTTGAGGATACTTGAGTATGGAAAGACATGATGACATTTGGCAGGCGGTTCACTTTGAGTGATGAGTAGGTGGTAAAGAGAAGATTCCCAAGAACCCCTTGATATGTATTGATTTTCATGGAAACAAAGGAGACAAAGGGATGTGAAATGAGAGGTGTGTGTAATGTGTGATGGATATGTGCAAGAAAGTAGAGAGAGCTAGGGGAGATATGTGATCATCACTATTCATAATGGAGCCATTATAGGAGAATACTGAAACTTGATGATGTATCTGGTCCATTTATGGATTTCTTGATGTATTTGGCTACTGTAATATTGGTGAATTAATATAATGGTGTTGTTCTAAATATCAGTTTTCAATGGATCCAAGTGTTTGTGTTCTTTACTATGCTCATGGTCCATCTGGTTCATGTATGTTCTTTTTAGTATTCAAAATCATAGTATGGATCATTTAAGCTCATATCTAGTCTCATTATCTCTATCATAAGATGTATGTGTTTATGTCTATATATTTTTCTACTATAACGATGAATATTCTTGCAAGGCTAATAAAAGAGGGGCTCGGTGCCTTCGTGTGCCTCGGGTGAGTGCCTAGTTTAGGATGGGTGATATGTCAATGCACCTAGGGTTTAAAAGGAGTAGGTAAAAGTGACTACATTTTGGTTCCATTTTTGGGACCTCTTTTGAAGTTGTTGTAAGAATGGTGTGTGATGGTAGAGTGCTTGACTTTGGCAGTGTGGAGACTTGGCTTAAGAACACGGAGGATGAGTTTGCACAAAGATTCAACATTGGACCTGAGTTTGATGCATGTACATGGGTAGAGGATCATCATGTATCATGAGCTCTATGAAAAATTTCTTTTGTTATTTTCAATAGAAGTGTATGAATGGTTTCTTGTATGCATTGAGGAGGAGTTAGTACTATCGACCTCATGTGTGGACCTAAGAAGATTGTTAGTGGCTTCATGATATAAATCTGATTTGGACTCCTGTTGTTGATCATTGGTGGAGTGGTGTGTTGACTAGCTACACATTGGAGTATGTGGTGTCTACATATTATTTCCTAGAGGTTGTTGAGTTTGAGTTCTTGTGAGATCCGAGAGGATATTTCTTACGTGCTATACCATTAGCCATCAAGATCCTGATCATCACTCTGAGTTTAGAAGCATTTCTTATGGCTAACTAAACTCCCACTAGCATGTGGGGCATGTGGAAGTAGGTGTGGTGAGAAATGGCAGATCCTATGACAGAAGTGGAGAGAGAAGAGAGGTGGCTCAAGTATAATGAAGCTTGGGAGAGGGAATTGGTGAGACAATGTGAGATTGTAGGAATGATGGATGTTTGGAGGTAGACATTGTGGGAAGGATTTGAGGTTCATGTGGAGGATGTGGAACCTAAGAAGTTTGTGCTACCCCATCTTGGAAAATGTGGAAGGAGAACCCCTCTTGGATTCTGATGAGAGATTTTCAGATGGAGAAAGAGATAGACCATAGGTGTGCATTTGAACCCACCTAGTGACCAAGCCCTTACGCTTAGTTTTCTAGTTTCTGAGACAAGTATTGCTAGTATAGTTGGCATTGGTAAGAAAACAACATCAGGTAGATATAATTTTACATTACATCCATCTATGGCTATGCAAAAACATTTCCTATGTTTGGTGGTATCCTATCAGAGCATATCATTTGGACAAGGTGTGGGCTCGTAGAACATGGGTATCACGTCTAGAAGTAGTTTAACTTTGTAGACTATTGGAGCTCAATTTAGTACAATGGTGGGAATACAACTACACTACTTTAGATGGATTAGGATCGGAGGATTGGAGGGTTAGGGTTAGTGGAACTAGTGGATCTAGTGGTAGAGGCAACACATGAGGAAATCAAAGTTGGATACGGTGGACAAGGACCAAAACCATATTAAAAAAGTATTTTATGAGATGTCTCTTCATTTTCTTGATTATAAAGGTGTTGAGGATGTTATAGAGCATGTACATAAGTGTGAATTTATTATGGCATGTTAAGGGGATCACTACCTGGAGTAGAAGGCAAGCCAATTTAGAACTATGTTATAGGGGCATGTGCATAGATGGTACTAAAAATATGACCCACATCAAAATGATGATGGATTATACTACATTGTGTGATACCTTCTTGGTAGAATTCCATATTCATGAGTTTGAGAAAAAGAGCATTAGTGTGCTCAAGGAGATTCAATAAGGTATGATAGAGAGTGTGCGTGAGTATGATGTATTTTAAGAATCTTTTTTCAAATTTATCTTATGATATCCATCCTTCTCATCATGCTTAGTGGTTCATTGGAGGCCTAATAACACCATTCAGATGAGCATTTTCACATAAGAATTTCATATCCATGTGAGGCCTTGGAGGCTTCTTTGTGTTGAGGCCATTGGAAGTGTTGATACTGGGGTAAGTCCCTTTTAGAGGCACAAATTGCTTCCATGGAAAAGAAACTTGAGAAATTGTCTATGAATTCAGCACATGAGACTCACAGTGGAATTTGGTGTATGATTGTGAAGTAGAAGGACACACCAAGGATAGTTTCCTCGAAATTTGGTGTGTGCACCATGATAGTAGACTGTGAAATATGTCATGGGGATCATGATCCAAGTAGATTCCCTTGTTACAATGCGCTCCATAAGAATGTGTCTTGTTATTGTAAGATTTGTACATCTACTACTCATGACACTAAGGATTGTTGGTTGATAGACTAGATTCATGATGTAATTGATATTGGTGTGCATCAAGACCAGCATTGCAAACAATTCTAAGAATGAGGGATGTCAGCATGAAGGGCATGAATATGGTGGAGGAAGAGGAAGAAGATTTTCATGGAGGATTCAAGAGGCTATGGTGGTAATGGTGGAGGAAGAATGAATTTCCTCATGGAACTTGTTTCAATTGTGGATCTATGGATCACTACAAGTGCGTGAGTTACTGGATTTATTGCAATACTCATGGTGTGGAAAGAAACATAAGTATGAGGAGTTTCCCTGACTTGTATAATCACATGAGCCATAACTAAAAGAAGGAAAAGGGCATGGGAATGGTTAGTGTAAAGCACGTTGAACCTTTGTTCATACCTATGATAACATTTAACCTTGAGTTAGAGCATGTATTAGTAACTACACGATTTGAAGATACATGTGCCAGAGAAATACTAAAAAGAGGCCTCTCATTACAAGAGAAGAGGTATTACATGGGAAGTACCCTGATCCGACTTATCAAAAGGAGGTTTACTAGGAGACTATGGAGGTGATTAAGAGCTTATAAGGGGATATCTAGTGCTTGAAAGAGTAGTCATGGAAGTTGGAACATGTGAAGAATGTTGAGATCCCTCATAATGATGTGATGATGTCAAAGAGGTATGTAAGATGTTACACCAAGAAAATATCATTCCTTTGTTAGGAGAATGGTTGAGAGGAAAAGTACTACATGTTGGATGTGAGCATGAGAGGTAGATCTTGCATGTTAATTTTCCCCCTCATAGTCTTGATTATGACAAGGAGATCATGTTGAATGTAGTAGTTGATGGATGGATTTTGAGTAACATACTAATTGACACAGGTGTAAAGGTTAATGTTCTTTACTCAATGGATGTATGGAATCATATGGGGAGACCACCATTGCACCATCTTCAAATGTGCTTTATATGGAAAATAGAACTAAAGCTACACCCATCAAAGTTTTGAAGGATGCTTCCATAACCATTCAAGGGGCCAAGTTCACTAGGGACTTTGAAGTCTTAGTGATTTTCAAGGTAGATAATTTCCCATCATTACTTGGATGCCCTTGGTGTTATGTGAATAATGTTGATTTGCACTTCAACAAGGGATACATCATCTTTGAGAACAAGAAGGAGCATGTTATTATTCCACTAACAGATGGAAGTATCTATGCCTTATGTTGAGCCTTTGGGGAAGAAGACATCAATAGAATTTATGTGTGCACTATCAGAGACCCAGAGGTTATTGAGCCATCAAGAGAAGGAGTCATTCAGTGGGATGATGCTTAGTCCTTAAGTGATATGACTAGCGTTGCATGTGATAATTGGGTGCATGGAACTTATGAGTTGGTTGGGAGAGAATTAAAGGGCACTGTGACTTGTATTGTTAAGGCACATTGATTAGGCATTTGGGAGGAAGAAAGTTACCAAGTTACATTGAGAAGGTCATCTTGATGTCTTTTTGCACACTATGGAATTCCAATGGACTTGTGAAGTAGAATGGAGGAATATGTTTGTGTATACCTTGTGTGGGACAACAACGTATTGGTGGATGAATCATTAGGATAATCTTATCGAGTGGCATGAGGTAAAATTATCATTCTCTATTAGATTCCTATGGACCAATGCACCTTCAAAGATATGTGACTATCATGGGAGGGAATCATCCTTGTACCATGTTCAGGAATGTGAGAAGGCTTGGACAGAAGGCCCAAAAGCCTTACCTTCTTCACTCTGGGTACATAATTTATATTCCACTTTGCAGGGTTGTGCACGCACTTGGTATATCCATTCAGAGTTATGATGTTAGATGGGGAATTGGAAAGAGTTGATGGCATGTATTATTTAATTTTGAGTATCTATCTTCTAAACCATCAATGAATGAGGATTTGTAGGTAGTAAAGTACCTTACTCTATGGGAGATAGTGCCAAAGATGAGGACCTCATCCTATATTTTCTAGGGGATCTGATTTAGAGGTGCATTTTGAGGAAGAAGTAAGAAACATATGAAGTACAGTTTGAGTGCACCTACCTAGAAAAGGAGAAAGGAAAAATGGTGTACCTGATAGAAGATGAAGAGATAGAGAACCTCGATGTTGATCATATAGGGTACACGTGAAATCTTGGATAGCAAGGATGAGAAAGAGGGCACCTACCATGAATTGTTGAAGACAAAGAAGATCAACATTGGCACGAAGCATAACCAAAAGAAGAAATCATTGGTGATTATTGGATAGACAAGAGGTTTCAAAGATAATTGAACTATTATGTGACTTCCAGGATTTGTTCCCGTGTAGATACCATGAATTAAAGGAGTTCATAACTCATTGGGTGAGATTTGGATTAAGTTAAAGGAGGGTGCATATCCCGATTAGGAAGAGGCTCTATAGGATGAATCTAATCTGTGTGTAAAGGTAAAAGAAGAAATTGACAAGATGTTGGAATCTGGGATCATTGAAGCTATTGAAGAGTATGAATGGGTTAGCCAATGGTGATTAGTATCAAGAAATATGGAAGGATATGGATTTATGTAGACTACATAGACTTGAATACTACATGTGTGATAGATCCTTTTCCAATGCCTTTTACTGAGGAAATCTTGGAAGGTGTAGTAGGGCGTGAGATCTACTCTTTTACAGATGGATTCTTAGGGTATCACCAGGTAAGGATTGCAAAAGAAGACCAGGAGAAGACTAATTTCACCATTGAATGGGGAAGTTTTTCTTATATGGTTATGCCATTTGGACTTAAGAATGCACCTACTATATTTTCATGCATTGTGGTATAAGCATTCCAAGACTTTATTCATAAGTTTCTACAAGTCTACCTGGATGATTGGAAAATGTATGGATTAGTGAAATATCATTGTGAAAACTTGAGATTGATGTTTGAAAGATGTAGATAGTTAAGTATCTCTCTAAACATTAAGAAATGTGTCTTTGCTACTCCTTTTGGCACATTTCTAGGTCATATTATTTGTAAGGAAGGCTTATTGGTAGACCCTACCAAAGTTGTTATTTTGGGTTTGGAGGATCCTGCCAATCAAAGTGCATATGCAATGCATGGATTTTAGGGCATATCATTACATAGGAAATTCATCAAAGGATTATAAAGATCGTTGCGCCCTTAGAGGAACTATTGAGGCATAAGGGAGATTTCACTGGAATGAGGCAATAAGTGGCTTTTGATACATTGAAGGAGAAGCTCACTACGTGCCCATTTTGCACTTTCCCTCTTGGGACAAGCCCTTTCATGTGTATGTGGATGCATCAGGTATGGAAATTGGAGCAAGTGTTAGCATATCCTAGAGAAGGGATTATTGATCACCCTTTATGTTTTGCAAGCAGAAAGTTAACCCCAATTGAAAAGAATTACACAAAATAGAGCGTGAAGCATTGTTTATGATTTATGCATTGCATAAGTTTAGGAAGTACTTGTTGGCTACTCCATTTATCTTTTACATAGATCACATGAAACTTAAGTATTTGGTAAACAAATCCTATTTTGTAAGGGCACATATGTTGGTGGATCTTTTTATTTTAGGAGTTCAACTTTTTGGTGGTAGTCAAACCAGGAAAGTACAATTCAAGACCTAACCATATTTCTAGAATTAATTCAGGTGAGGATGCGTGCGAGCATTGAAAGCACAATGTCGACCATACGTTTGTTTAGATTAAAACACATGCCCACCAATTTGAGGATATTTTATCTTTTTATGAATATGTGTGGCACTTAAAGGATGAAGAGTATAGAGAGGAAACAAATTTCCATTCGCATCGTGCCTTATATGTTGATTGGTGGAGATCTATACAAACTTGGTCGGGATGATATTTTGTGCCGTGTGTGTACTAGAGCATGAGCACGTGGGTATTATGGAGGAATATCATGGAGGATTTTTGGTGGACACTATGTAGGTTGAGCCACCCGTGCAAGATTTTGATGGCTGGTTTGTGGTGGGAGAAATTGTATAAGGATTTTCAAGAATATGTAGGGGTTGTGATCATTTCAGCACCTTGGGAAGCCTAGGCATAGAGATGAAATGTGTTAAGGCCTATAGCAAGTACATAACCTTTTGAAAAATGGGCAATTGAATTCATGGGCCTATTTACCCCCAACATGCAGGATAGGGTCACATTACATCATTACTTGTATAAACTATCTTACATGGTGGGTGGAAGCAACACCTATGAAGGATTGCACTATAGCTATTGCAACAAGGTTCCTTTAGGAGAATATCATAAGTAGGTATGGATGTCCATTAAGTTTAACAAGTGATAGGGGTACTCATTTCTTGAATGAGATTGTTAGGATATTATTGGTAGAGTTTATGGTAGCCCATCATAAGACTACACCCTATCACCCACAAGCTAATGGAACTATTGAAGCTTTCAACAAGATTTTGAGCCACACATTGACAAATATCTATGATGTTGGAAGGAAGGATTGGGATGATAAAGTCTCTATTGTTCTTTAGTCTTATAGAACAACATACAAAAGGTTGAACAAAGCCACACCCTTTCAGTTGGTGTTTGGCATTGAGGTTGTTTTACCAATTGAATTCATGTTACCATCCCTACATATTGCATGCGTAGGAGGATTGGATGATGAGAAATCCCTTGAAGAGTGCATTGAAAAATTGATGTAGTTGGATGAGAGGCGCGTTATATCCCGATGGAGCTAGAAGATAGAGAAAGCAAGATAGAAGGTCGACATGATTGGCATATTAAGAACAAGAAGTGGAGGTTGGAGATGATGATACATTTATATGATTCCAAGTTTTTTGCGCCACTTGGAAAGTTCCAAGTGCATTGGTTGGGACCATATGTTGTGACTTATATACTTTATTTAGGAACTTCCGATTCAGTTAAGTATTTGGATGGAACATGGTTATCCCGACTACTTTAAAGGGAGTAGGTGAAGCCCTACTATAAATAAACCTTCTTGGTGTTTGTAAATAAGGTAGTGTTTCCATTTAGGTTAGGTTTCCTTTAATAATTTTTTTATATGTGTTTATTTCATCATCACTATGATTTGTATTTTTGTCATGTGTTGTGTTTTGTTTTTGCGCGCCAATAGCTAATTACATTTTAAGTGATTCCATGTGCAGAGGACTGCACATACATTTAGTGTGGGGTGGATTGGCATATAAATTTGAGAAAATGGTTGGCATATTTCTAAAGGAGGCTAGATTGATGGAAGACCCATTTTGGAATGATGAGCGCAAAATTAGAATAAAGATCTATATGAATATATAAGGTGTTTTGGGTTTGTGTACTACAATAGAGGTGTTTTTGAAGAATTGAGTGTATTAAAGACAACGGTGGAAAGAAACAAAGATCACATAGTATAACATGAGGTAGTAGTGTCGGAATGAGAAATTACTTGGTATATGGCATAAAGGTTAAGTACTTGGTGCGAGTAAGGTTTAAGAATGGGCTATGCGTCCACTTAAAGGAGGTATGTGGTAGGGAAGTAATGATATACACAAACCCAGAAGGTTATGTTTGTAGCATTGAGGAGGAGTCATGGAAGTTCATTTAATCATGAAAAAGGTACTTTATTAAAAAGTAAAGTTAAGATAGGTGGGTCAGAAGGACATTGAGGTCTTGGAAAAGTATAAATAGGGGGTGAGGGTAATCATTTTAACTACCTTGCCTTCATAAGTAAATTTTTTTCTTTTGAGCTATTGAAGTACGATGAGGGTGTGATAAGGAAGTGAAATAATTTTTACGAACCAATGGCATTGTGTAAACTATAACAAGATCTTGCGGTGTAGCAAGGGGAAAGGGAAGCAGTGAGGTAGAAGGGGGTTGTGTAGAAGTGAGGCTATTGAAGTCAAAGATCTCAAGAAGACAAGGAGAAGTTGAAATGGCATGGAAAGAAAACACGAACCAAGAAACCGGTGGTGGAGAAGGAGGAACCCATTGAGGTATACTCAGAAATGCAATACCCAGAGTGTGACTAAAATGGAGAAGTGGAGTTTGAAGCTTTATAGGTGTAAGATTAGTGAATTTAACCACAAAATAGATGAACATGACAAAAAATATGTAGGTGGAATTGGTCAAGGACATCTTAGGGTTAGAAGATCTCAAAACCCTAGGGTTGATGACTCATTAACGAGGAGTTACATAAGACTGGATTTTTACGCTTTGGGAGCTACGTTTCTTCACTAACCCACCCTCTTTTCGATGGTTAATGTCGTGGGTGCATAAGAATTTTTTTATACTTTTTGGGGAGGATAATGAGGATTACATGCTAGTTAATTAGGAGTGTGACAAGCTTGTGGAAATTGGTGAAGATATGACACTTGACCTATGTGCCGATGCAAAAATTGAGGAAGTGGAGAAACAATTGAACTATGAGAAGGGGGGAAGATCCCAAGTTATCTCTGACCTTAGTGACCCAGCGTTAAGGGTCACATCCCGACTCATCCACTATAAATTAGGTGTGTCAAAGTAGTGGACAGATATAAATAAGAGATTCTTGTACATTGCATACAAGGTATCCAAGTGGGCACACTACAACTTCATGTAATTCATTGTGAATAGTATCATTGAGGAGGCATGGGTGCAGAATGAGGTTGGAGAAAGATAACATGGGGGTCCATTCTATTGTTGACCTTATTTAGGGAAAATAGTGTCCTTAATGGACCAGATGGGAACATATGGGTTTACCCACCGCACACCCATCTATTAAAGTGTAGTTTTCTTAGTTCACTTGTGATGGCCCCATTTCGAATACTTACAAGAGTAGGATGAATAAGTGGTATAAGAGATGCGTGTATGGACTTTGAGAATGAGTGGTGTATTCCACCTGAATTACCAACAATTATAGGGGACTAGGTGAAGTTTATAATTACACAACACTTTAGCTTGGAAAAATTTATGATGGCCAAAGGAGAAATGGGGCTATGGTGCAAGATTCCATTTTCATTCACTACTAAATATATGAATTACGCCATCAATCAGTTGAAGGAAGTGCAGAATCTTACCTTCAATGCTGAAAAAGTGGTTGATGTTCACACCCTTCGCATAACCTATAAATATGATACAAGGCCAACGTATGTCAAATTCTTGGAGCCAAACTTCCTAGATCTACATCCATAGATAAATGTGACCATCAAGGGATTCATCCACCGAGTGTTTGTGTAGCTATGACCCAAGATGCAAGAAGGAGTTGAGGTGGAGGTTTAGAGACTCACCTTTCCAAAGCCACGAGAGGTGCTAATCCTACCTATAAGAGTGGTCCAGGAAGGAGAAGAGAAGAAGAAGAAGAAGAAGGAAGTGAGGAGAAATTAGACACTTCCAGAAGAGGAAGTATTATACCCACAGAGTAGTAATGAGGGTGTAAGTACATCGCATCAAGCAAAGGTGTCATGGTTTCATATCCAAAGCATGAGGAAAATAAACATTCAGAAGGGGAAGATCTAGAATAGAAAAACATAAAGTACATGATGTCTCCAGTTCTGTGAAAGAGACAGGCTCAGAGGAGGATCACACAAATTTTAGGAGGAACTCAAGGTAGAAATTGAGGAGGAGGAGAGAAAGGCTAATGAGTAGGAGTACAAGGTAGTGGATGATGCGCGTGCAAGGAGAAAACACATTTTGCGGAGGAACTTGTGAAGAGTCCAGCACGAGGACTTCACCTATCCAACCCACCGGCTCGAGGGAGATAAAAATAAAGGAGACTCTTTTGTGATCAAGGAGGATAAAGGGTTCACTACGGAACAAGCACCCTTAGAAAGCAACATCAAAAGTGCAAGGCAAAGAGGAAGAAGTGGACACCTATGTTTCCCACATAGACTTTGTGGCTAATCCCACAAAGGTGTTGCCATGTGTGAGGTTCTAGAGCACCCTTTCCCTAGAGAAGCTACATGCTTGGGATATTTTGGACCAAGACAGGGGCATAACAAGGACGAAGAAGATGATAAGTTGGAATTTGCATTGTCATGCAGAGGAGCCCAAATTTGAGGTCAATGATCATGTGGTCGAAACCATTCACTTGAAGATGAAAGAAAGGGGAAACATATAAAAATTAGATCCAAGCCACCTCATGATGAGCGGAGCATGTAATGCACTGAAGAAGATGTCCTAGAAGGTTATAAGGTAGAGTTTGGTCATGGGGGTGACTATTTAGACTTTGGTCACAAATAAGAAGGAAAAAGAAAAGGAGATAGAGTGGCTACACCATAGGGTGAAAGAGAGCAAGTGCATAGACTAAGGAAGCATATGATCGAGCTGGTGCCTTGGTCAAGAAGGTCTTGGAACAATGTCCGCACACTTTGGTGAGCTAAGATAAGAAAGATTATGGTGATGAAATGGAGTATTTAGAAGACTTAGTGGGGATGTTGCTAGCCAAAATCAAAGGTAGCGTGGGGCCTATGGTTGAGGAGCTTGCTAAGGATAAGGAAAACAACAAGATCATTGTGGAGGCCCAGATCACTGAGTTGGAGGATTTGTTCACCTAACTCAAGGAAGAAAATTTATTGGCAGATACATGCTTCAATAGTTGCTAGAAATGTGAGCCCATTGTTGATGTGTGTGTAACAGATGAAGAGGTCATCCTCAAGGCATTATAGAGAAGGTCTTAATGAATAATATTGAGTGTGCGTAGTTGATAATTGACACCACAACATAGAAGGATAAAATAAAACCAAGCACAAGAAGCTGAAATTATGGATTAGTGAAATCTAAGATTTCATCACAAAATGTATGGATGAGTTTGAGGGTGTTTGCATGGAGATGGTGGTGGTCATACAAGATCTCAAGGGGAAGGTTGGAGAGATTACACCAGACCAAGTACCCAGGATAGTAGGGGAGGCACCAAGAAAATACTTTAGTAGAGTTGGAAGCATGGAAGAAGTTGAAGGGTGAGATAGATGTGAAGTTTCTTGAACTCCTCCAGTTAGTCATCTAGACTGTTGCATCATGCAAGACTTTTTGCCTTAGCTAATTTTTGGATTAATGGAGTTTTGTTTAGCAAGTGGAAATATTCCATGGGGAGTAATCAAAATAGTGTGGGGTAATGTTGAGACCCTAAGGAGACTAGGAACCTAAGGTGCAAAAGGTTTTATCATGTGTCAGCAAGGTGCAAAGGCTCACGTGGAAGTAACTTTGGGAAGGGTGCAAAGGTTTGCGCTAGAAGAAAAGGCTCGGGACTTAACCATATTTTGGACCATGGTCAAAGTTACAATAAGGGACACATGGAGATGCAGCCAGATCTGATTGTGGATAAGGATAGAACATGGAGAATTACAACCCAAGGAAATAATATTCTAGGATATGGTTATCATGATAGGATTAGGAGCTGTAAAGTGGAGTTAGTTATGGTTTAGTTGACACTTGCATGCTGAGGATACTTGAGTATGGCAAGACATGATGACATTTAGCAGGTGGTTCACTCTAAGTGATGAGTAGGTGGTAAAGAGAAGATTCCCAAGAACCCCTTGATATGTATTGATTTACATGGCAATAAAGGAGAGAGAGGTATGTGAAATGAGAGGTGTGTGTAATGTGTGATGGATATGTGCAAGAAAGTAGAGAGAGCTAGGGGAGATATGTGTGATCACTATTGTAACTTTTGTAATGGAGCCATTGTAGGAGAATATTGAAACTTTGATGATGTATTTGGTCCATTTATGGATTTATTGATGTATTTGGATATTGTAATATTGGTGAATTAATATAATGGTGTTGTTCTAAATATCAGTGTTTAATGGATCCAAGTGTTTGTGTTCTTTACTATGCTCATGGTCCAGATCTGGTTCTGTATGTTCTTTTTAGTATTCAGAATCATAGTATGGATCATTTAAGCTCAGATCTAGTCTCATTATCTTTGTCATAAGATGTATGTGTTTATGTCTATATATTGTTCTACTATAATGATGAATATTCTTGCAAGGATCACATAAAAGAGGGGCTTGGCACCTTCGCGTGCCTCTAGTGAGTACCTAGTTCAGCCGGGTGATATGTTGATGCGCATAGGATTTAAAATGAGTAGGTAAAAGTGGCTACATTTTGGTTCCATTGCCGAGACCTCTTTTTAAGCTGTTGTAAGAATGGTGTGTGATGGCAGAGTGCTTGACTTTGGCTAGTGTAGAGACATTACTTAATAACGCGAAGGATGATTTTGCATAGAGATTCAAAACTAGACTTGAGTTTGATACACATACATGGGTAGAGGAACATCTGTATCATGAGCTATATAAAATGCTCTTTTATTGTTTTCCAATAAAATTGTGTGAATGGTTTCCGGTGTATGCATCGAGAAGGAGTTGGTATTATCGACCTTGTGTGTGGATCCAAGAATATTATCAACATCTTCATGATGTCGATTTGATTTGGACTCATGTTGTTGATCATTGGTAGAGTGGTGTGTTGACTAGCTACACATTGGAGTACATGGTTTCTACTTATTCTTTCCCAGAGGTTGTTGAGTTTGAATCCTTGTGAGAACCGAGAGGATCTTTCTTCCATGTTATATTGTTAGCCATCAAGATCTTATTCATCACTCTAAGTTTAGAAGTGTTTCCTATGGTTAGCTGAAATCCCACTAGACATAGGGAATGAGAGCAGTGTGTCAAGAAATGGCATATCCTACAACATAGGTGGAGAGATAAGAGAGGAGGATCAAGTATAATGAAACTCGAGAGAGGAAATTAGTGAGACAATGGGAGATTTTAGGAATTTTTTGGAGGTAGATGTTACGAGAAGGATTTGAGGTTCATGCAGAGGATGTGGAAACTGAGTAGTCTATGTTACCCCATCTTGACAAACACATAAGGAGAACCCCCTCAGCTTCTAATGAAATCTTGTTAGATGGAGAAAGGAGATGGACCATAGGCACATATTTGGACCCACATGACAACCAAGCCCTTGTGCTTAGGTTTCTAGTTTCTGAGACAAGTATTGTTAGTACAATTGGAATTGGTAAACAAAAAACATTAGGTAGATATAATTTTACATTACATCCATCTATGGGCATGCAGACATTTCCTATGTTTGGTGGTATCCTTTCAAGCACATCATTTGGACAAGGTGTGGGCTCATAGAATGTGGGTATCACATTTGGAAGTAGTTCAACTTTGCATGACTGTTGGAGCTCAGTTTAGTACAATGGTGGGAACACAGAGTAGCACTACTTTAGGCCCTGTACCTGCTACAGGAGGAGGATCTAGAGGATCTGGTGGATCTGGAGGGTCAAGGGTTAGTGGAACTAGTGGATCTAGTGGTGGAGGAAACATAGGAGGAAATCAAAGTTCTGGATCTTGTGGACAAGGACCATAACCCCATCAGTGTATTTTATGAGATGTCTCTTGATTGTTTGATCATAAAGGTGTTGAGGATGCTTTGAGTGTGAAATGATATGGCACGCTAAGGGGATCACTACCCTAGAGTGGAAGGAAAGCTAGTTTGTAACTACGTTGCAGGGGCACACACATAGCTAGTATTGAAAATATGATCCACATCAAACAAGAGGTGGATATATTGTGGTGTATGATGCCTTCTTGGTAGAATTTCATATTCTTGAGTTTGAGTAAAAGAGCATCAACACACTCAAGGAGATTCAATAGGAGATGGCAGAGAGTGTTCAAGTATGTTGCACATTTTTAGACTCTTTTTCAAAGTTTTCTTATGATATTCATCCTTCTCAAAGCATGCTCGGTGGTTCATGGAGGCCTAATAAAACCCTTTAGATGAGAACTTTCACATAAGACTTTCAGATCTGCATGAGGCCTTGGAGGTTGTTTCACACGCTGAGGTGGTAGGGAGCCTTGATAATGGGGTAGGTCCCTTTTTGGAGGCACATATTGCTTCCATGGAAAATCAACTTGAGAAATTATCTATGAATTCAACACATGAAACTCGCAAAGACTTTGGTGTATGGATTGTGAAGTAAAAGGACACACCAAGGATAGTTTCCCTCAAAAGTTGGTGCACGCCATAATAGTAGACTATGAAATCTATCATGGGGATCATGATCCAAGTAGATGCCCATTGTTATAACATGTGCTCCGTAAGAATGTGTCTTGCTATTGTAAGATTTTTACATCTACTACTCATGACACTAAGGACCGGTTTATAGACTAGATTCATTATGTAATTAATACCAGTGCATGCCGAGGCCAACATTGCGAACAATTCTAAGAATGAGGGGCATCAACATAAAGGGCATGAAGATGGCAGAGGAAGAGGAAGAAGCTTTTGCATAGGATTCAAAGGCCATGGTGGTCGTAGTGGAGGAAGGAGTGAATTTCCCTTGGAACTTGTTTCAATTGTGGATCTATGGATCACTACAAGCATGAGTGCCCAAATTTACTGCAATGCTCATGGTGTGGAAATAAACATAAGTATGAGGAGTTCCTTGACTTGTATAATCACATGAGACAAAACCAGTTTAAGGATAAGGGTGTGGGAATGGTTAGTGTAAAGCACATTGAACCTCTGTTCATGCCTATGATAGCATCTAACCTTGAGTTAGAGCTTGTATTAGTAACTACACATGCCAAAGCTACACACACCAAATAAATACCAAAGAAGAGGCCTCTCATTACAAGAGAAGAGGTATTACATGGGAAGTACCCTGATCCAACTTATTAGAAGGAGGTTTACCAGGAGATTATGGAGGTGATTAGGAGCTTGCAAGGGGAGATCCAGTGCTTGAAAGAGTAGTCACCGAAGTTGAAACAAGTGAAGAATGCAAAGATACCTCATAATGATTGGAATGATGTAAATGAGGTATGTAAGATGCTATGATAATAAAATATCATTCCTCTGTTAGGAGAATGGTTAAGAGGAAAATTACCACACGATGGATGTGAGCACGAAAGGTAGATCTTACATGCTAATTTACCCCTCATGGTCTTGATTATGACAATGAGATCACGTTGAATGTAGTAGTTGATGGATGGATTTTGAGTAACATACTAATTGACATAGGTGTAGAGGTTAATGTTCTTACTTTGGATGCATGGAATCAGATGGGGAGACCACCATTGCAGCCATCTTCAAATGTGTTGTACATGGCAAATAGAACTAAAGCTACACCCATCGGGGTATTGAAGGATGCTTCCATAACCATTCAAGGGCCAATTTCACTTTGGGAATTTGAATTCTAGTGCTTTCAAGGTAGATAATTTCCCAAAGCATTACTCGGATGCCCTTGGTGTTATGCGAATAATGTTGATTTGCACTTCAACAAGGGATACATCAACTTTGTGAACAAGAAGGAGAACATTATTATTCCACTAACATATGGAATTTCTGTGCCTTATGTCAAGCCTTTTGGGGAAGAATACATCAATATAATTTATGTGCACACCATCAGAGACCCAAAGGTTATTGAGCCATCAAGAGAAGAATTCATTTAGTGGGATGATTACTTAGTTCTTAACCGATAGGACTAGTATTGCATGTGATAATTGGACGTGTGGAACTTATGAGTTGGATATGAGAGAATTGAATGGAACTATGACTCTTATTGTTAAGGCATGTTTGATTAGGCATCTGGGAGGAAGAAAGTTACCAAGTTACATTGGAGAAGGTCACCCCGATGTCATTTTGTGTGCTATGAAAGTCCAAAGTGGACTGTGAAGTAGATTAGAGGAATATTCTTGTGTATACCTTGCATGGGAAAAAAGCACATTTGTGGATGACTCATCGAGATAATCTTATCAAGTGGCGGAGATAAAAATCATGTTCTTTGTTAGATTCCTACGGACTAATGCACATTCAAAGATATGTGACTATAATTAGAGGAATCAGCCTTGTACCACATTTTGGAATGTGAGAAGGCCTAGGCCGAAGGCCCGAAGCCTTACCTCCTTCACTATGGTACATAAGTTCTATTCCACTTTGTATGGTTGTGAATGCACTTGGTATATCCATTGATTTACGTCATCAAACAAGGAATTGGCAAGAGTTGACGATAGGTATCATTCGAGACTTTTTATTTGCTATCTTCTAAACCATTAGTGAATGGAACGTTGGAGGTAGTCAAGCACCTTACTCACGGGAGATATTGCTGAAGCTGAGGACCTCATCCTAGATTTACTAGGGGAGCCTAATTTTGAGGCATGTTTTGAGGAAGAAGTAGAAATGGCTGAAGTAAGTTTGAGCTCGCCTACCTAGAAAAGGAGAAAGGAAAAATGGTATACTTGATAGAATATGAAGAGATAGAGGACCTCAATTTTGATCATATAGAGGGTACACATGCGGCATCTTGGATAACATGGATTAGAAAGAACGTGCCTACCATGAACCATTGAGGACAAAAAAATCAATATTGACATCGAAGCGAACCAAAAGAAGCAATCATTGGTGATTATTGGATAGAGCAAGAGGTCTCAAAGATAATTGAACTCCTACGTGAATTCCATGATTTTTTTCCCATGTGGATACCATGAATTAAAGGTAGTTCATCACTCATTGGGTGAGAAGTAGATTAAGTTAAAGGAGGGTGTGTGCTCGATTAGGAAGAGGCCCTATAGGATGAATCCTAATCGTGTGTCAAGTTAAAAGAAGAAATTGACAAGATTGATAGAATCTTGGATCATTGAATCTATTGAAGAGTTTGAATGGGTTACCCAATGGTGATTAGTATCAAGAAATATATAAGGATACGATTTATGTAGAATACGAGAGACTTGAATATTGCATGTGTGATAGATCCTTTTCCAACGCATTTTATTAAGGAAAAATGGGAAAAATAAACTTTTTCAAACACCTTAAAATAAAATTCCAAGATCAACCACCACTCTAAAAAATTGAAGGGAGAGCTGAAAAACATTTTCAAATACTAAGAAGCATATGTCACATGGAGAAATTTGACTCAACACACTTGTTTTAGTCACCTTCTTGAGCAAGCCAACTAGGGATTTCTAGGCCATTAGGTCTTCAAGTGAAAACCAATTCATCATACCATTAAAAATCTCAAACAAATTATATCATATTCCAACATGTTATCCATGATCAAAAACCACATCTACAACATGCAAAATAGTCAAACTCACTTCAGACTAGAAGACTAGGATTTTAGCCCTTAAGGCCAAAATCGGTAGTGCAACATTAGAGACCTATATATTCAATTTTCTTCATTAAAACTTCTTGAAAATTTTCATGGATGTGTATCACATCTCCCAAGGATTTTGGAACAATTATGTTTTCATCTTGGAACTTCCATCTCAGTCCTTACACTATAAAAACCCATAAAACTAGGGGTTCTCTCTCTATTCCAAAAATAGTTTAAACACCAAAATGATATCTAAGGAATAATATTCATCCTTATGAATCAATTTTACATTGCAATATCATTTTAAGACCAAACAAGAAAAATCTCCCAAGTCGCTCTAGGAGGGTTTTACTAGGGTTTCAAACCAACTTATATTCTTAACGATTATTCATAAAAACTTGACGATCAAACCACTTCATTATTTTTTATAAAAATCTTATCTCAATGTAAAATCATCCCCACAAACCTTTGGGTCCCATGTAAAGTGTGTGTGAGTGGGTGACCTTCTTAAGTTTCCAATTCGAAGTTGGATTTTTCTTCTTCTCAAATTGGTTTTACTAAAAATTCATAACTTGTAATTTATTCAACATAATGACCTGAAAATTGTCATGAAGCATCATGAAAACATATTATAACTACAAAACTCACCACCTTTCTCAAATATCCATGAAAATATCCACCCATAGCAACTTACCTGTGTCTACTTGCCTTGTCTTCACCTTCTTTCTTCTCAAGGACCATGAAACATTATCATACATCTGAGAACTGACCTCAAAATCATCATACATGTCATATGAAATATCAAAATTCTCATAATATGCTTCAAAAATACTTCCCTACTCCATTTCTCAAGCCACCATGCCAAACCACAAGCTCTAGGTCTAGGAATAGGCCTAGAATGGCCCGACTCAACCATGACAAACCATGAACTGACCATGATGGCCACATGTAGACATGTGGAAACCTCTAAAACATCGTGTCAACATCACTTGACTTGATGATAACCTTTAGAACTCATTTCATGACCATATATGCTTGTATCATGCTCCAAAACACCATCGATCTTCACCAAAAATAGGTCATTATTAATCAAACTTCATGTTTGACCTTGAATAACACCTTATGGAAACTCTCATGACATCTACACACCCTTTTCTATTAATGTACTTTGAAATCAATGATAAAACGAAGACACAATGGCCAACATCCCCACTCTAACATATATGGTTTTGGTTATTGACATTTATGGAAAATGGGTTATACAGTCATATACTTGGTAAACATGAACAATGTATTATTTATCCTACTGAGTTAGTGGGCATGAAAAGGTATTCATTAAAATTATTTGGCATTACTTTAGTACATAGAGTTACAAATTACCCTTTTTTCATGCTTCGAGCACACATAATGTGAATACACATGAAATTCACCACACTTCCACTCAAGAGATAATTTATACCCATTTAATTGATGATATAATTTCACCAAAATTTGTGTCTTGGATGTATTTTCCAATGATAAATCCCTCTAAAAATACCTCGGAGCATGTAAGTATCTCCCTCCCTTCTATGATAAGAATATATTTCCTCTTGTAACCAATGTTCATGCATATTTTTGTGAAGGTGATAATCACACCCCTAAAATCTAGATAGATGATCCAGATAATACTCCTATTATGCCATAAATTGAAGATAAATCAACTCTCTTAAATGAAGAAAACACCACGATTAATTATGATATAGATGTGAATCCTTATTTGATACTTCTACTAGTAAAATTAAAATATGATGAGGGGGTGGCCCTCATACAAGTACTATGTGATATTTTAGACTTATTCATGTGTTCTTATCCTAATATACATGGGATTAACACATATAACATTATGCATGACATAATGTTATACCCAAATGTCAATCTTATATGATATAAAATTAGAAATATGCATCCTAAGGTAGTGTTGTTAGGAATATTTGTTTTAGTGCTCACATTATTATATAGGTTAGATAAATATTTGAGTGAGATATAATATTGTGTATATTATTAATAATGAGTTAATATAACTCATATTAATAATATAATTAGTGTATGTGAGTGAGTTGTAATAACAACTCACGTAACTATTTATATTTGTGTGAGAGATATGTGGATCATGGAGAGATAAATTGGATTCATGATTGGAGTTAGCTCCTCCTTTGTAGGAGATCAATCTTCTATATATTGTAGCCTATTTACATGAATAAAACAATTAGAGTGATTTTCATATCAAATTTTTATGCTCAAAAACTTTTTTCTTCTCTCTTCATTTATTTTATGTTATAGTTGTTATTTTATATCAATATAGCTCTTAAGTGTATAAAATTTAGTATCATAGCATGTGAGGTTGAGCTATGAGAGTTGTTACAGATACTTAGCTCCTTACCATCCCTCAAACTTGTTCCCTTGGCTCACCATGTTTGGTTTTGCTTGAGATCCCTTACCTCTTTGTTGATCGATCGAGCTTGCTCAACCATAATCTCCCATGTTTTCCCTTGGCTCTCCTATGGCCTTCATGTCGGTTCTCCTACTTGGTTATGCCCTTTCCCTGGTCCCTACACTGAAATGGCCATACAAACCCTTACACACAACCTTGCTTGGAACCATTGGAGCTAACCTCTTTCACAAGCATTTTGGAAACCACCCCACTATGTTATCCCCAATGTGATTCCCCGACTCCAATCTAACTTGTTTAGTAAGATAATGTCGAGGAGATTTCCTCAAGCCCTCCCCTTCTTGTTCCAAGTGGCACCTCATTTGACATTTGACTACTTTTTTAACTTTTCCCTCATGCTTTAATTTTTAGAACCCGCCTTTTTATTATTTATATAAGATTGTTTTAAATTATTAACCTTATGTTATATTTTTAAAACTTAGATATTATTTATTTAATATAAAAGTGGTGTTTTATTCAAAAGGAAGGAAATATTTAATCAAGTCATTTAATCATTTAAGGATAATTTTTTAATTAACCCATTCTATTTTTTAATTATTTATTTTGGTAATTAATTAAATTGGGGATTTTTTTAAAAATTAGCATTATTGGACGTTTCTAACGTGTTCTTGTGAAGGGGTGTTTTTTTCATTTTTCGAGGCCCTTTTACATTTTAGGAGGTCATTAGGCTCAGTTTGGAGTCATTTTTCCTTGTAATCAAACTCTTATTATTACTTGCAGGCTAGTGAGCACGTCCGCCAAAACCTTGTGGCAAAGGAGTTCCAAGCAATGTGAGACATTATTTCTCACACATGACTCGGTTTTCCCTTCTTGTTTTCACATCATTTTGTGCTTGTTATGATGTTTATTTTTGTGATCACTTGAAACTTATTGTGGTCTCCACACTTGTAAATTTTACTCCAATTATAAGGTGAGTAGCCAATTGTTTGCACGACGCACAATCGCATCATATTGTAATCAACACACTAAACTATAAAGTGCCACAAATAGGGGTGAAAATATTATTTTGGGGTGTGTGTGTGTTTCCTTTCTTTCTACATTCTTAATTTCTCTCTCCTCATGATGGATGTTAGTTTTTTATTTTTCTCATGATGTTTAAATTATTTGAATTAAGATCTAAGATGATAATCAAAATAAGGGTAAATGGGTTCTCTACATTACTATGGTAGTAGAGACATAACCAACTCATGAACCTAATAAATCTAAGGGGTTCAACCGATGTGATGAATCCTCAAGTCTTCTTTGTATGTCTGTCTCTCCTAACTTGCTCTTCCACATTGAGTCTTCCAAAACATCTAATGAAGCTTATAAAAATTTAGATAGTATGTTTGGAAAAAAATATATGACATGAGAGCCCATGATTTAGAGAAAAAACTACCAGGATTAACTCCTAGTAACTTTGATAATCTACATGCCTTGTTCTCAAATTTTATCCACACTATATTAACGTTGAAAGAATGTGGAGTTGATAAAAGGATGATTGAATGATCTTTCAATTCTTTCTAAGCTTGGCCCCGAATAATCTGTATTCATTTCTACTTTCCATGCCACGAAAGAAGCTTTAGGTACTTCTTGGAAGATGCCCTCAATTGAATAATTTTTGTCCCAACTAATTTAAGAATGAGACAAGTTGATTCAAATGGTAGAAATCAAGTCCAAGTCACATGTCCTTGAAGAAATTACTAGTAAAGAAAAGGAAAATAAATAGGAAAAGAAGAAAGATAAAAAGGACCAACCTAAGAAAGAAACCAAGACCACCCAAACCAAACCTAACACAAACACTTCTACTTTTGAGGCAAAACTAAAGAAGGAAAAGTGTAAGTGTTCCTATTGTAAGAAGTTAGGACATGAAGAGCATCAATGCATGATAAAACAATTAGATCACCTAACTCATTTACTTGAGAAAAATAATATAGATGTTCTGATTCTATCAAGAAAAATGCTCAAAACCGAGTCTTCCAAAGCAAATGAATCTAAATCTAAGAAGAAGAAAGGAAAGGCCCTTGTAGCTAGAGTTGTTCCTTCATTGACATGGGTCATAGATTTTTGTGCTTCACACCACATTGGTTCTTCACATGTTGATTTTTCTAAAATTGAACTTTTATGGTATGTCCTAAATCACTTTGGGTGATGAAACTTTGGTATTGGTCTTTGGTAGTGGATCTATATAAAGAAGATAGTAGAACCTTTAACAATGTTCTAAATGTTCCTAATCTCACTACCAATCTCCTATCAGTTTATCAAATTAATAAATTGGTGAAGGATTGTGAGTGGAATTTAATCCTAACTTGGTGATTATTCATGAGCTTCATAGTGAGTCTAAATTGGTTGAGGTAAAGGTGGATCACCTGGTCATGATTGTACACCTTCTCCCACTTTACTTTTTATTATTCTCCCAACGCCTTGCTTACTCAATCTGATGAGGTTAATAAGTTATGGTATGAGCATTTTGGTCATCTAAATTATCATTACATTGAAAATTTGAGAAAACGTGAGAAGTTCAACAGGTTACCTCGAGTCAAATTTTCTAAGGGTATTTGTGAGGGTTGTATGCTCGAGAAGCACCTGAAGAAACTTTTGGCAAGGGAAAATCTTGGATAACATCTCACCTTTTGGAAATTATTTGTAGTGACATTTTTGGCCCATTCCAATCTCCTTCATTCACTAGAGATATTTATATACTTACCTTCATTGATGAATTTTGCGTTACACTTGGGTGTATTTTCTCAAACATAAATCTTAAGTTTTCTTACAATTTCAAGACTTTAAGGATTTTGCTGAGAAAAAAGTTGAAAGTTCTACCAAGGTTCTTCAAACTAAAAATGGAGGAAAATATGTGAGCAATAGGTTTGATGATTTGAGTACCTCTGAAGGGATTACTTTGCAGCGTATATTTTCTTATATCCCTTTGCAAAATGGAGTTACAGAAATAAATAATAGAAATCTTAAGGAGATGGCCACTTTTATGGTTCATTCTAAATCCATTCCTCCATAGCATTGGGACGAAGCCATAAATTATGCTTGTTACATTTAGAACCACATTCCACACAAAGTAGTTCATGGATGACACCCTTTGTGTCTTGGTATGGAATCAAACCCGATGTTGAGAACTTTCACGTCTTGAATAAATTATTATGACATAGATTCATGTAGAGTTCTTTATGTGTAAGAATATTTTACTGACCACCATCTTTTGGCACCCCGGCCCTGGTTCATTTTGTTCGCTTGAGCCTAAAAATGGTATTCATTTTGTTCGCTTGAGCCTACAAATGACTAAGTATGAAACTAAATGTGGAATATGTCCATGCATCCCTTTAGCACACTTGGGGCATGGAGTGGAGAAGGGTGTTCTCAAACTTGTACCACATCATCTATGTGTCCTAGGCCAGATAAATTTTCCCCGGTGGGTTGAAAATTCAAGAACATAATAGAGACACACATGATCTCCAAGTGTTTCTGAGAACAATTTCAAATAAAGAAAAATAACAAAGGCCACTAAAAAGTGTGTGCCCTCCACGTGTCTCTCAAGCACAATTTGGAAGATAAAGCTCTAGGAAAGACCCTCAAACAAGCGCATGACCTCCACGTGGTAGAAAATAATCATCACCGATTGAAGGAGCGCAAGTTGGATGAATTAAAGGAAATCGAAATATCACCAATAGGTAGTTGAGATATTGACCCAAAAATGAAAGATCTTGTAAGAAAATTGAATGTTATCGGTGGAAGGTCGATTCCAGACATTGAAGTGAGAGCAAGAATATCTATAAAGGAATGTTCCGATCCAAGAGCAAGGGGAGGAGAAAAATATAGAAAATAAAATAGACTCAAGTCTGTGGAAAGGGATTCTAGGCTTAGTTATTGTATTGGCTAGCCTTAGCAAGACTTTGTTGTAGAAGGAAGTTGTAATCTGTGCCATATCGGCCTTATGTATTATTTTCTCTATGAATAAATATTTCTTGTTCTGTGCATTTTAGATTTCAATATTATGTGTCTTTTATCTTTCATTGCTGGTAGTTTTAGATAATTTTGAAGATCTATCATGCTATACGCCCTTGGGTTTTCTTTATGCATCTATCATCTACATATTGTTATGTTTTACACCTTCTCAGCCTCTGATAATCTAAGATACTTCTAAAAATAGTAGATCATGCTAAATGCTCTTTAGCTATTTTGAGTAGTTTCCCAGGATCCATCTCTTTGTGTCTTTTTAAGATTTGTTTCGGTGTATCACCTTAGTTAGTTTTGTACTTCATTTTAATTTTCCTCTAACCTTACTCCACACCATAGAGAAGAGCCAACTTCTTTAAAATATGGAGGTTATCTTAGGGCGCACGTCCCACTTCCCTAAGGTATCCCACGACTCTGATGGTTCATCCACAAAGATAATCATCAACAGTTTTCCTGGCATGCCCAGTGGGACACGAACATCTACACATCTTGATACTCCATCATCAAAAATATACTAATTTCAATAGTACTAAGTTTGGTCTTCTCTAGTTTACAAGACAAATGCAAACAAGAGTGAGGAAAAGGGAAGAAGGTGTGTTTGAATACTTACAGTTATCTCCACCATGCAACATAAGAGGTAGACAGATTCAGAGGTCTTTGTCTCCTCCGTGGACTTTCTCAACACCTCCACTAGGTAGGCCCTTCTTATAATCAACTAGAACCCTCAGACCTATTTTAATGGCCCACCTCCAAGATCAACCCCGAGGTAGTTTGTTTCATGGAATCAAGGGAGTCTGCTCATCCTACCCACACCCTCGGCGGTGTGGAATCCTATTTTGGCTAACGCGCTAAAAGTTATACCCAAATTTAGCAAAGAATACTTCAAAAATTTGGAGGAACACCTCTAAGACGTAGCAGAAATATGTGTGGTACATTATATTAGGGAACAAAACGTCACCTTATGATTGCTAGTTGTTTCCTTTAAGGGGAAGGCTCTGGATTGGTACCGATCCTAACTCGTAATTCAATCAACACTTGGTACCAGATGGGAAATGTATTAGTAGAAAGATTCAATGAGAAAGGGGATAGATCCTTGCTTCTACAACAAGTTGTCAACATCAAGAAGGGTTCTGCAATAGCTTATGACTGATTTTAACACCAAGTTTCACAAAACATGGCAAAGGATTCCTACTCTAGCGAGGCCACCTACAGGTATGGCTATTATTTTTACTTAAAATCTATGAATTTGAATATTTCTGTGATGATTCAATCGTTAGGAGGGGAATATTTACCACAAGCATATGTTATTGATATCTAATCCGAGAACAATTTAATAGATTTTAGGAAGCTTCCCCCCAGAGCCCCCTTTCCAATGTACCCTGAAATAGCTCCCCTTCCGTAAGCATAGGTCCCAAGCTCTACCCAAGCCCCTACATCCTTATATAATTACCCATCCTCTCATCTGGCACCAATTCCCACTACAATGTCATCATCCTCTTCTCCCGAAATGGAGGAAATCAAAAATATCCTCAGAAACTTCTCTAACAAGATAGTAAATCTTAAAAGGAATCAGGTTGCTTACCCAAGACAAAATTATCAAAGCTATCAGGGTGGTGGCCTACCTATCCCTCTCAACATCAGAATACCTAGAGGTTGCCATCTTCACATGTCTCAACCAGCTAGTCCCAGTGCCAACACCACTCCAGCAGACGATCCCGCCCTGATAGCGGAAGAGAAATGGTACCAGGCAAAACCATTTGGCAGAAGATCCCAATGCATGGTGCTTCCCCTGTAATATTTCCCACATGCCAAGAGACTGTCCCCAAGGAAATTTACAACAAAAGGTAGCTGAACAAAGAGCAAGGGAAGGCTATGATGTTAACACATCAAGACCTTACTAGTCCATGGGAGTCCAAAATGCGACCTTTGTTGCATAGATTCAAGGGATGTCCCTGGAACAGGAAGTGGAGATCACACTAGAGCATGCACTTTTCTCTTGGGTAGAAGGAGAGGAATTTGTATTTACAAATGAGGAAAATTCTTCCAAGCCCATTTAATTTAATTATAACACTTGCTTCAAAAAAGGATGATAGAGATGGACACTCCTATCCCAAAGCACGACTAAAAATACATAAAAAATAGTCTTCAACCATCATGGTCTCACCGCCAATGGTCATAAAAGAAGCTCTAAGAACTTTCTAGAATCAGGATGCCCCACATTCCATGGTTGAAGGAATAAAACACCATTCATTGTCCAAAACATCATCACCTGGACCAATTAACGTGGTTCAACAACTCAAGAAAGTGCCATCTAACACATCCTTATGGGATCTTGGGCATTCCAGAACATGCTCCAAGAAGCACTTAAATCAAATGATGACCCAACTACCACCAAAAAGATAAGGAATGGGTAAAAATCTATGTAAAGGCTACATTCACAACTAGAAGGCAAGTGAACATGCATGTGTATATGATAAAGATAATGACATACAATATATTTGTCTAGCATAGTAAGCAAAGTGTACATGTAAGCATAAGTAAGCAAGAATAAATGTGACCAAGATATGTAGTATGTTGTGAATTTGAATGGAATGGAATGCACAATTAATGTGATAGGAGAAGTGTGCACCCGATTGAATGTGAATGAGTATGCATGAGATGAGGTTTATTTATAAAATATCACTCAATAGTTGAGAATGAACCATAGAACAAGAGTGTATCATCAGGAATTTGTTTGAATGTGTGCTAGAAAGATATGATCATGAAGCATAGAGCATAGAGAGTTTGAGTGATGTGAGGTTCATTTCAGATTTAGACCCTCAGTAGTCAAGTATGAACCGTGGAGCTAGATTGGTTCATCGGTAGTGAGATGTGTCGTAAACACGATGCTAGAGATTTGTTGTGAATGCGCATAGTGTGAAATGTGTAATGTGTATGATGTGAGGTTCATGAATGTAGTATGCCCTCAATAGTCAAGTGTGAACCATAGCACAAGAGTGCTTCATAGGGTAATGATGATACCATTGTATCAAGATATGTTATATATGTGTGAAATACTAGATGAGAAGAAATGTGAGACACCTAATAATGTTTAAAGGGGGAGGGGAAGAGTAAGCATGATGCCCCAAGTGTATGATGATGAGAATGATCAAGTCATGTCGTCTAAGAGATCATCATTATCATGGTCAAAACCGTATGGAGATGCATCAGAGACCTGGTAAGAAATAGTATGTGGTTGATCAAGTAAAGATCCATTACGACATAAATTATACATGACCATTGTGTATTCTTCATTGGTGAAAGGTGTTGGTGGACATCCATGTGCATACCAATGAGTGAGATTTTGTGAATAGTTGAGAAATGAATCATTGCAAATAAAAACACAACCGAAGGGCATGGGAATGAAATTTCAATATGGTCAGGATCCAAAGTGCCACCAATGTAGTCAAGCCAAGACTACCCTAGAGTGAGTGGAGAAATGTGAGGAGTGCGTGTAAGAAAAAATTATAAATAGAAGATGCGAAGGCCATACGCATCGAGTAATGCAAACATACACATGATATATATGTAGAGAATGAAATGGAGGGATGACATCTTCTAGTGTGCATCCAAGTCGAACTAATGTGTAAATAGTCTTAGAAAGTGGGATCAAATGTAATGTGATGCCAATAAGATTTATTCATGAAAAGCATAAAATTGAAAGGAGGGAGCACAGATGCGGGTCACTCATGAGAAGATGAGGAAGGTGGTACAAATTTTAGTGTATGGGAAGGCCCTAGATAAAGTATCATAGCATTAGTGTAGGGGAAATATGAAGCGAGAAGGAATGACATCTAAGTGCATAAGTAATCCTTTGAGTGGAGGTAAGTTGTTTAGATAGTCTGTGGATCGTGGATCAACAACAAGATGCGAGAATAACAAAAGTGGGAATAAGTAATGTGGTATTAGGATATAGGTTGCAATATTGAAATTGGATACTATCAACGGGAACTATATATTCAAATCCCTCATGTAATAATTTGACGCATCGGTGAACTGTAGAAGGAAATGCTTGAATTTTGTGAAGCCATGGCCTGATGAGTAAGCAATTACATGGAACAGGAAAATTAATAACAAAGAATATTTTAAGAGCAATTTTTGTCCCAACTGAGATAGGTAAAGCAATAGTTCCCGTGTATGGATGCGTAGTAGAATCATATGCCGGAGATAAATAGATGTTGGGTTAATATTAGCTACGGAAAGGTCTATATTCTAAATGAATGATAAAGTACAAAGATTGATCTTAGAGCCATTATCGACTAAAGTTTACTTAACCCCCTAGTTACAAATGCATACTTTTATATATAAGGAGGATCATTGTCATAAATATCAATATTATTAGCTACAATAGAGGGAAAAGTAATTTATTGAGAAAACACATCTACAAATGTATGATATACTATGTTTGGATGAGTATTAGAAGGAATGAAAGTATTATCCAAGAGAGTAATGATTTTAGTGTGACAATCTAGATTGGCTAGCAAGAAATCATGAATAGAGATATCCATGATGAGAGGATCCTAAGAAAAATGTAAGAAGTGATGAAATGCGAACCTAAGAGTGTTCAAATGAGATGGGTTCACCAAATGATGTAACAAATATGAAATTGTAAATTAAGCTAAACCCTAATTACAGAGTCACAACAAAATAATAAGAAATAAGGAAAAGATCTAATATAATAAATAAGTAAGATAAAAATGAAACCCTAGGTGCAAGAGAAGGGATAAAGTACTTAGCTAATTTTGTAGTAAATCCTGGAGTATGCCGAGATGGAAGCTGTTGAATAGGAGGAGGAATATGTTACAACCATACATAGAAATTTGTAGAACTTCCAAAATAATTAGATCAGGGCACTTGTGCATTGTAGACCATTGTATGGCACCCATGACTATGAAAATGGACAAAAAGTGATTTCTTGATGTTGCTTCTTTGTCATTACTCTTCACGGTTGATCAATTTTATGGCACACTAAGTCCACAAGATTCACGTGTAGCATGTAAATATAAAGAGCACTTGCAAAACCTGAAAACTCATTAAATCCCAAAAAATAAAAATATGCAAATGGGGATTCGAATCGACCCCAACAATCACCCGCTAGAGTGAGCTTACAACCAAGCATTGTACTACATTTCAGACTCCATGTAGTTCTGCGTGTGTGCATATAGAATCATGCCCTATGTGGCACTTGTGCTAGACACACTTGAATAGTGAGAAATAGATAGATGTAGAAATGTAGATAGATGTGTGGATGTCAAAATGAACTTCCCCTCCTATGAAGTGTACACAAAAGAATGTAGTCCCTTGTCCCTTGAATGATAGCTAGATGGATGTTTTGATGCTCTTGTAATGCCTTTTGAATGCAACCTTAGGTGGTGATAGTAAATGCTTAGTGCTTGGTCCTTTATTATGATCACATAACATTGTATTTATATGATTCCCTTGTTTTAATTTCATAATTAACCACTAAAAGTATGAACCATAAGAAAACAAGATGCCCAATGGCTAGAAGAGACCCAAAAGAGGTGAGAAAGATACAAAGAGGTCGGGGCACCTAGAGGGGACGAGGGCACCTAGGTGTTAGCATCCTGGCTGGGCGTAGGTGTATAGACTTAAAAATATGAAGTATCAAAATTTATATTGGACAATAGGGTGTGTAAGGCCAAGAAGGAAACCATAAAGAAATCAAAGAGGCCAAAGACAGTGGTTAATTAGTATTTTTCTTGCTTAGGAATCATATGAATGCAAGTATGTGATTAGACCTAGAAATGTACCCAAAGTGTGTGATTTAGTGTCTACACCTTGTATCTCTCCCTCCACCACTTTAGGTCAATGCAAACATGCCTCGTAGTGATAATTTTTATGTTAATACCCATTGCGATTATCATAAATATATTAGTCATACTACTAATCAATTTCTTAATATTTTCCATGTTATACAAGGCCTTATCAATCCTCGTACTCTTTAATGGGATGCTTTTACTAAATGTAATCATATTGATGATAATGTAAATGTCAAAAAAATTAATGATCCACTTCTGATCATAGCACCATTAAATATATTTCATATGTACACCATGTTCATCATGTTGTATTGTTTCCACCTTTTATGATCACCCATTAGATACTATGATTGGAAATATTACTACTAGAAAACCTTCTCATCTATTTATTATTTTTTATGATATTGATATGGATCATGATCTCATTTCAGATGTACTTTACATTCTTGATTTTTTTATCAACATCTTATAAATAGAATTTTGGTTGATAGTAATGTTAAACCTAATATACCTTTGTCAAGTTTTCTGTTCTCTGAATATAACAGTTGATAGTAAGGAAAAAATGGGCCATATTATTATCTCTCTCACATTTGTTTATGCTCTATTTATATTCCATTTTTAGTGAATATTATATTACCTCATGTGACATGTGTTTAGGTTACCCTTGCTACGTGATTTTGTGTCTTTCCCATCTATATTACATGATGTGTCAAGTTTATTCATAATTAACAAGTGGTTATAGTTAGGGTAAACCATTCAAGGACCATAAAACTAAGCAACTTGGCCAAAAATATAGTTACAACTCTCACTCTTAGGGTATCTATGAATAGGTCTTTCACTACACATGCTACTTCTAGTCAATCACTCCCTCCTAGGCCTTTTGTTAGGTATTCTAGCTCACGTACGACTTTTAGTGGGTCACTCTCTTCAAAGCCTTCTGCTAGGTCTTCTAGTTCCATACTACTTATAGTGTTTCACTCTCATACACAACCTGCTAGGTCCTCTAGGTCACTTATTACTGTAGTGGGTCACTCCCTCCTATGCCTCTATCATGCATTCTACTCATCATTATTCTTCCAATCCTATATCTCTCATGGCATATATTATGGTCTCTACACATCTTAAATGAGAGTATCCTTCTTCTTTTATGACACTTATTAGGTTTAATCCTCCTTTTCCTTTTGGGTTTGTTTTTCCTCCTGATGAAGCTCTTATTAAGAATATCTTATGCTACCCCCTTCATTTATTTCCAAAATAATATAAAAACATTAAAAAAATCACATAATCAAAAACATTCACATATTTGCAAAAATTACAAAATGGGACTTAACACATAACTTGATTATCTATCTAAATACTTCATACATGTTGTTTATCATATTGATTTGATGGATAACATACTTTTCTATATACTTGTTGGATGGATATTAATACTTAAAGCCATCTTGGCATATTTTGTAAAAAAATATGGTTCAAATCTTAAATGTATATAAATGAAGTAGATAAGAGAAAAATAGAATATATAAATCCTTGAGGAATGGGAAGAAAAAGGGCTAGAATGTTGAAATTCACATTAATTAAATAGAAAAATATGCAATGTCGGTATGCAAATCTTGATCTTTATTGAAGGTTAATACAAACTATTTTATTAAATTATATCTCTTTGTTTAACTTTATTGGTTTTGTCTCTACATTTTATGCTTGTTTGTAATTAGCTAAGATGTAATTTATCATGTTAATATTGATCATTACACTCTATTTTAATGATAAATTATTCTATAATTCCCCTATACTAAAAATATTACATGTCCTAATGAGTGATTCCAACCTCTACTAAAAATGGTACCATTTTTGGGACCAAAAAATGTAAGATAGCTACCAATACAATGGGATGGGAGATATGGCTTGATAATAATATGAAGAGGTTGTGACAAAAATCCCTATAAAAAGGATCAATTGAGAACACATAAGAGATATTTTAGTGTGGTCTTTTGGATCAACTAACTACATGACTATCTAGAAGAGAACATTGTTGTTTTAGACTTGGGGATGAATAGGATTACATGTGGATAGAAGAATATAGATAAACTTCACTATTTGGATACTAAATGAAATAGATCTATGGACCATTAGATACGAGACTGTAATTAATGGTTATGTAACTATAAATATTTTATAAAGTTTTTTTTTCTTTTGATTATATATCCTTAGTGGATTGTAGAAATTTACAAGCAACTTCACTTCTTAGTAAAGAGGTTATGGAAAATTCCATGGTTCCAATTCCATATGGAGTAGTCATGTAGAAAGGTATGCAATCCTATAATAGGTGGGATGAAGGGAAAATGACCAAAATAAATGTGGGTCGATGAAGAGTCTAGAAAGGATCATAAAGAAGGAAAGAGAATTAGAAAGAATACAAAGAGAAGAAAGAGAGTGCAATATGGGGAACACAGTACCAACGAGGGGTAATTCAAACAATCTATGAGTAGGAGTAAAATAGGTAGAGAAGATGATAAAAGGGGAAAGAAATCTCCTAAAGGATAGGAGATAAAAAAATATGTAGAGGATAGAATTGAACGAGAAGGAGCCATAAACTCGATAGTGAGATTGGGAGAAGGATAAAAGTGGACAAGGAAAAGGAAGAGGAAGCAATATGTAGGGATTTAGAGTTAGGAGAAGGCTTATGATGCAAATGGAACTCAAAGGAGAAGCCATCATGGAGACCTTGGTTTGTGTAGAAGGAAAATAATTAGTTCATAATGACGAATTCATGTCAGATCCATAAAGGATGGTAGAATATGATGGAACCCTCTTCTAAGATTCATGTCCATTGAGCTAGATAGATAATTTATCACTTAGGATTGTTTACATAACTAGGATAAAATTTATTTGTTTCAATAAATTGAAATGTAATGAGAAAGATTGGAAGAACTAAGGGAAAGAGTGAACAAGTCATACACCATCACCTACAACCATAACCATAAACTAAATCCTAAGGGATCCAAATATTAATTTTGGTAACCAATCACTGTGTATTACATTCCCTAGTAATAGTGAAAGAATGACTAGATAGTGTAACAATAATATCTTAGTAAGCCCTAAATATAAAGTAAATTTTCTAGAATCTAGTAGTGGGTCTTTTGAATGTGAAAATTTGAGTTGTACACCTAGTTAAAAAAGTGTGAGTATGTGTGCAATATCTGACCAACCTATTGCACATATAGTCTAGATAGTAGTAATATTTCAACTCAATAAGGAGGAAGCCAACCAAGTATGGGGAGAAATACGGTGCATGTTACTAGGTTGTATGGAAATGTATATATGATAGGTCATATGACCCATAACAGATACGTGTTACCCTGTGATATGAGATGGGTGAAAAATGGATCAGTAATGAAAATACAAAGAAATGTGAAACCATATGATATTTTTATGGTAGGGCCTTGGAATTTATATACTCTATGAACTTGAGAGGGAAAAAAATTGAAGTAGGTTCATGATCTTTCACTCTATATTTCAAGAGGAGAAAGTACATGGGCCAATCTATTCAAGACTTAAAATAAATCAAGAGAAATCTAGGATAGTTTGTGTTGGATTATGACCTTAAATTTTTAGATGTAATGAATAATACAAGTTTTAAGTTTGATGATGCTAGAAAATTTGTTTGGTTTGTAGAGGGATTACACAAAAAGATTCATTTTTCCATTACACAAATGAAGTTTAACACTAAGGTGTAAACAATTGAGGCTACTATATAAGGGTGGAACATATTGAAGACTATAGGGAAAATGAAAGATTCATCTTAAATATGAAATACAAACTAGATTCTATGATGTGGAGTTTAGAAGAATTTCATGAGGGAAATAAACTCAGATTGAGCATCTAGTGCTTAGAATGTGGAGAAGAAGGGAACCATAAAAATGATTGTCGAGATCTTAGGGGAATAAGCCAATGTTTCATACATATGGGAGTACATATTATTATGTAATATGTAGGGTATGGGTCCATCCTACAAGCAAATTCCATTTAATGTAACTCTACGTGCATTATCCCTAGAATGTAGTATGCATATTTCTAAATCAACCGTATATGTCTTTAAATATTATAAAGCAATAACATACCTAAATATGGAAATTACAAGGAATGTGTTTGCATTGCAAGTGTAATTATCTCTAAATATACAATTGACCACGCCAAAAATAGATATGACACTGATAATAAATTGCACTTATCCATATCCTCAACACAATGCATAGTGGGATCCACCATACTCACAATAAAGTATGAGTTGGGATCCATGTTGTCCATAATATATAATGTTTTAGGCACCTCCATCACAAAATCCATGTCAATGGAATGCCCATCAACCTCAAGGTCCATATGGGAAACCATAATCAAACTTAGGGTTGGAATATTCTATAGAGTATGTATAATGTAAAGCAAGGCATTTAATAGGGTGGTTATTAGTAAAGGAGAATATGACCTCAACCCAAAGGTAATTTTGTGTTTTTTATCTTTAAGGAGAGATAAATCATATTGCATTAAATTTATCTTCAAATATGACATATGAAATTTATCATGCATAGCGTAGAGAGTCTTTATAATATCATATAGAATATTTTCTTTCTTTGGAGAAGCAACATAAGAAAAAGAAATTGCATAATGTAAATACGCATGGGGTATGTGATTTTGCAAGTCATCACTAGATTACAAATAAAGGAACAAGGCATGTCACATATGGAGATTCCTAAGGAGCCTAAAGTATGGCATACACATAAGAATAAATACCTTGAACCAAGAAGAAAAGGAATTGCTAGAAGATGAAAAGGGATTGCTAAATTCTATATAGAATAAGGAGACCAAATGCTAAACTATAGGAGAAGCTTATGTACACATCTATGGGAAGTAGTTTGAATCCTAAAAATATGGAGTGGTAGTTCTACATACCAACTTGTTTAGAATAGTTAATTTATTACACAATAAATATTCTCTTAGAATATATCCAATCTACTTAGAATACTCTTAGAAAGTGCAACCAATGAGGTTTTGCACTAGAATAAGCCAATTTGGTATGTGAAAACCAAGAGACCATAAGATGTAGCTATAAAGGATAAATATAATTCTTCTAGGATATTAAATAATAGATATAGTGTTTGATTTTGGAAGTATTTTAAATTTGATACTTAGATACACATACAAAGTTATGGGTCCACTTGCATTAGCATACGGTTCGGTGACTTCAAGTCTAGTTGATTATGGAAGATTAGATCCAATTGGATGACTAGAAGATGTAGAAATAAAGGTAAGAGACCTTAATTTATAGGGATATTTTGACGTTTTTGACATAAATAAAAACCAAATGCACTACTCTGTCTTAACTAGTAAGAAATGTGCATATGATAGAATTACAACAATCAATATAGTAATGAATCAAATGGAAGCACATCTAGATGATTCTATTATTTCCATACCAGGAATAAGACTTAACAAAATCCCTACACCATTCCAAAAGATCCATTTTCTCCCTAAGTTCATGATATTGAAATTTCCTTTAGAGTAGATCATCAATAAGTAATTAAAGACCCAAAGTCAAGAGAAGCAAGGAAAGGGGGATTATAGTGACCTTACATAGCACTTACATACTACTTGGGATATTCCTCTCACTACACAATAAAATAATATATTCATATTAGAAGACCTTAAATAAACAATCAAATCACTGCAAATTTTAAAATGGGAAGGGTGTATGTATATTTTTATACACATCAAGACTATACCAGCTAAATGGAAAAATCCATATCTCATGGGAGGAACCCTTATCAACCGGTGGAAATTTAGATGTAAATTTGAATCATTAGATGTGTAGATAACATTAAATTAGGTCAATGAGCATCGTATAGGTGGAAGAAAGATAACATTTTCAATACTTTGGCACCTCTAACTTATATACTTTTATAATTAAATTATGGGAGCAAGTACCAAAAGAGGATATGAGAATAATTGTACAATATTACACATTGAAAGGATAAAAAAAACATGGTGGGTGACACATAGAAGGAATAATCTTGGATGGATAAAGGTATTAGGAATGATGCATGCAATATTTTCAATACCTTCCGATTAAATAAGGCATGAACAATATTTTGTAAAATCCAATGTCCAAAGTTACATATTGATGAATTTATTTTTGTATGGAAAGTGTATCAAATTAAATTATAATGGTGGGTTCATGTTTTCCCAAAATTATCACCCCATTTCCTAAAGCATGGTACATGCACCAAGAAAGGAGATGAGTAATATACATTTCGAGGAAGGCCCACAAATATTTCATACAAAATTTCACTTTTAAAGATGGGAATCCCAAGGTTCACACAACATTACAAAAGATAAGAACATTTATATATTATGGGACTCTAGAAATAAAGGGGGATATGAATTCCAGGACCCAAAAAATATATATTGTGCAACCACAAGTAATGATACTAGAAGAAGGGACATAAGAAAAAGATAGGTAATAAAAGTATGTTAAGGAGTAGGAGACATTAATGATGAAGGAAATGGGATAGATATTGAAGAAGACATGAAGCTATAATGAATGTTTGAATAAGAGTACATTAAGCCACTCTCAGAGATTGAGTATGTGTAAAATTAAAAAGAGGAATAATTGTGCAATCTAAATATAGAGGAAGAGGTAGGGACAAGAATGATCATACACACTAGAGAAAAATGAAAATAGAAGGTTAATGAGGAACCAATTTTAATGAGGATGGAATACATTGAACCCCTAATAATTGTTACATTAGTAACAATGGATATTATTGGACACAATAAGGGATGTCAAATATATTGCAACTATTATAGGATTATAAAAATAGATTCAAAATTAAATTCAGCAATATAAAAATAGTAGACCCTTCCTTGGGAAAAATGTTCATTAATCTCAAAGAAGGTGTGAGGCATGTAAAGAAGTATCCATATAGATTAAATCATTTCATGAAAGCTAAGGAAAATGTATAACTTGAAAGGATGGTAGAAGTAATATTTATCTTCCCCTTAGAAAAGTCTTATTAGGTGAGTCGGTAGTGACCCAATCAAATAAAATGAGAGAAATAAGAATTTGCAAAGACTATAAGACACTTAATAATGCATGCATTAGTGATAATTTTCTCATGCCATTTATGGATAATATTTTGGAGCCAATAGTAGGAAACAAGGTATAATTTTTCACATATGGATTCAACAAATACCACTAGATCCCAAATATGTAGGAAGATCTATCAAAACCAACATTGTGCACAAAATGGGGATGTTTTACGATGTACGAAAGTAAGTATTTTAGACTTAAAAATTCACCTCTAATATTCTTTAGAGCTATAGTGATTGCATTCAAATATTTCATCCATGATTTCTTAGAAGTATGTCTAGATGATTGGGAAATATTTTCCTTCTTCAAGGAACATCTCTCAAGGTATGCTTAATGCTAGATCATTATAGAGATGATGAATATGTCATACATTTATAGAGAGAGATATGAAAATAAGAACAAAATATGAATGATATTCTCAATAATCTTCCCTACAAACTTCATTACATAAACACCCATATAAATAGGAAATAGATCCCCTATAATTTAGGAGGCAAACTATAACAAAACTTCAACCTAAATGAGTTGTTAACACATCTCATCACAATATTATTTTCTACCCATAATAGAAATTAATGAAGCACTAATATAACGAATTCCTAATAAGAGATTTGTGCATTACATTTAATTTAAAGAAATTTTTCGTATTACTCCTTTTTGGAGTATCGTTGGGACTTGTTGTTTGTAAATATGGGATTTTGGTAGGTATGGAAAAATGTGGTCATCATTGGTCTTAAACCATCGATAAATCCTTCGAAGTGTAAGCATTTTTAGGACACAGAGGATAATGTAGGAATTTTATTAGGGATTTGCTAGCATTTTACAGCCAATGGAACAAATTATATTGAATGGGGTCAAGTTTTATTTGACATTAAAATTACATAATGTATTTGCATAATTCAAGTAGAAATTAGTCACTTTGCACTTATTTTGATATTTTTACGCGAGAAAAATGATTCATGTTCATGTAGATGCATTAGGAAGTGTAATCAATGCAATACTTGCACAACCAAGGGAAGGAGGTCCTAATCATCCTATACATTTTACAAGTTGAAAATTATCACCTATAGAGAAAAATTACACCACTAGGGAAATAGATACTTTGTCTATGGTATTAGATTACAAACATTTAGGGAATGTCTATTGGAGATACAATTTAAATGCTTCATGATCACGAAAATTTATGATATCTTGTTACTAAACCATTATTGGGAAGTAAAATTTATAAATGGTTGATGCTCTTCCAAGAAAAATAAATTTCAAACAAGAAAGATAACATGGGGCCCGGATTACCGAGACAAACTAACACATCCGAAGAAGTGAAAGAACTAAATGAAGTTTCTCCAAACATGCACTTGTTTAGGATCATCGTGGTTCCATAATAGTTAGAGGATATTGTAAAAAAATTACAATTTGGGGTTTTATTGTATCGTTACGAGAAAAAGAAAACAATTGGTTAATAGGGAACTACCATTCACAATTATTAATAGATTCTTGTATAAATTGGGAAAATATGAAATACGGTGCATGGTAGCAGTAGAACATGAATGCGTAACTATACTTAAGGAAGTTCATGAAGGGGTGGTCAGAGGACACTTCACAAGTGAACTCACTATGAAAAATACATTACAGAGTGGTATATTGTGGCTAACACTCTTTCAGGATACACACCATATTGTGAGACATTGTGATATTTTCCAAAGAATGGGAAAGCCCAAACAAAGAGATGAGATGTCATTATATGTATATATTAGCTATATGCAACCATTCTAGAAATTTGAAATCAATTTTTAGGTCCTATCAATGCCCATATAAAATATTCAAATCTCAATACATAATCATTATGACATATTTCTTCATAAAATGGGTAAAGACTACATTAACACCAAATTTGTGTAACTCGTGATACTACTAAGTTCCTCTCTGAAAACATTGTCACAAGGTATGGATGACTGTAGAGATTGGTGAGTGACATAGGTACACATTTCATAAATAATACAAGTAAATATCTTATAGAATAATTTATAAACCAACATATCACTGCATATCACCTAAGGTAAATAGAAAATGTGAGAAAACCAATAATGTGTTATAGTGCATGTTGAACAAAATTTGTAATGTGTAAAGGGATGATTGGGAAGATAGAATACCAATGTTACTATGGGATTATAGGATGAATTACAAGTTCATTACAAGATACACCCTTTCAATTATCATATGGAGTAAAAGTAGTAATGTCAATGGAAGACATTATACCTAGTTTGCACATCACCATGATAACTAGATTAGGGGATAAAGAGTCAATAGAAATTAGGTTACTATATTGGACCAAAATATAGGAGAAGAAAGTGAATGGATAATAGAATTGGGAAGATCATAAGTACCTTTAAAAGGATTTCATTATATGAATTTAAATACCAAGTAATTTATGGAAAAACATATAGTATTGGTCTATGAGAGAAGGTTCAAAGCACGCCCAAGGAAAATGTGCATCATATGGAAAGGCCCTTATATTATACAACATACGACACAACAAGGAACTATTATATTACATATCTCTAGGGAAATATCCTACCTAAAATAATCAACAACATTAGGATTAAAACCTATAATCCATGATTGTGTAAAAGATATGAAGAAATAAGTATCATGTGCACAAGTTTAGTATAACAATTTCAAGTTCAACATTATGTGGTAGATAGGGATTTATTTTGTAATTTTATAGTTTTGTGTTTGAGTGTGCATATGAGTAGAATATTCCATAAATAAATCAACCATTTCTTGTATTTATGCATTAATGGATAAGGTAAATTGGTTCCATAAAAGGGATATGAAAGAACTTGTCGAAAACACTAAGTCTAGGAACATTGTATAGAGAAGAATAAGTGGAAGACACAAGAAAATGTAACATTTAATATGGAATGAAGTAAACATCTAAAAAGGTGGAAAGTGACAAATCAAAATCCATTTCACCATGAGTATGTTATTAAGGATGTCAATCGACTAAAAAGTAAATCCAATCCAATGGATAAGTATAATAAAAGTGGCATATCATATTTCAAATGTGATAGATGAGACAAGTGAGTAATCAAGGTGAAATTGATGGTTATAAGAATAAATAAAGAAAAGGTAGAAAAAACAATTACAAATTTTCCCTATTTGGGGGATCATTTATAGGCTATACAAACCCTCATGCTCTGGTATAACAACATTGTCATATGGTTTAGCATGTAGGAGGTAGTCCCCATCACAATTTAAATAGTTCGAATGCAATAGGGCTTGAGAACAAGGGTACTTATGCATTACCATATACAACCATCAATCCACCCATTGAATAAAAAACACCTTTTAGCTACTACAAAAGGGAATAAGAAGACCAATCACTTCAATTGTAGGCAACTAGGACTAGGTTTTGGTGGAATTTATATCCGCAATATAATGAGAAGCATAGAGGGTAAGTAAGCAAGCCTCATTATGGGTCGTAGATATCACAATGCATGTGTGTATGTGAAAAGAAGAACACAACTTTACCGAAGTTAAATACAAAATGATCTTAATGAAAATTCTAAAAATGTTTTAAAGTCTACAAGGAAAATATTCATGTACCAATGTCTAGTCCTTTTATTGTGTTTTATATATTGTTGCATATCCGAGGGAATCATTGAGGTCAAAGATGGGTATCATCCCCGGGAAAATTTTACACAGATTCATTCTCATAAAACCTTATACTAGATTTGAATAAAAATAAAATTTGGGTGCATGTTTTGGAAATTTTTAGAAATAAATGAGTTTGAACCCCATAATTTCATGGGAGGTGCGCACCTACACAACACCATGCGAGAAGCGATATTAGTTCATGATGGATTCATTATTCACTAAAAGGTGAAAAAAACCAAACACCCCATCAAAATTCAATTATTTATTAACATGGATATTATGACCATAAAGATGAAAAAACATGGAAGGGTATCCACAAATGTACAATCATTACGCACCCAAGTTCCTACACAACCAGTTAGGGGAGGACTTCAAAAACCTACTACATTGTCTAGATTGGAAAAAGAGAAATTAGAATCAAAGTAACTCACAACCAAGAATCTAAAGAACATAAATTACATGAAAATGATAATGTGTAGGTTGTAACATAGGAAATCTAGTTAGAAATAGACCCCAGACTCCCAAGTTGTTTTGCCAACTTAAATATTGGAAAATTACAAGTTAAGAGGCATGTAGAATGAAAAATTGCATTTGGTTACATGGGAAATATAATTTATACATAGGAGGAAATGTAATATTATGCATGGAAGGTGATACACAAAGCGTAGTCCTGGTTGACATGTTGCATCTAAAGAAAATGGTTAAACTACCATTTTTTTACATTAATTGATGATTATAGTTGAAAGGGACAATATCACAAAGGAGAAAATATTGTGCAAATTTTTAGCAAGGGATGAGGGAAGTCGAGTTGAATTTAAAACATATTCATAGTTCCATCTATTCAATGTGCTTAAAGAAGAAGAGTAGATACAGTCACCCCAGAAAGAGAAAATGATCGAGACTGTAGTTAGTACTAAATAAGAATATAGTCCTTTTAAATTTGTGTGCAAGTCTATGTTGGAGGAGGAAGTCAAATTCATGGGGTGGATTGTACAAGAAAGGATAATGAATTATATAGAAATGGAGTATTTGTACAAAGATTCATAGAAAAATACACCAAAAGGAAAAGCTAGAAGGGAGAGAGGGGCATGCTATAAATAGGGAAAATATTATGAATTTGTTGGAAAAATAATTTGTTGCTAGGACAAATTAGTTGTTTATCACCAAAACTTTGGGACTAGGTCCCTTTGTTTGAGTGGGGGAGATCCATTATTGTATGTGAACTAAAAACAAATCTATGGTTATCCTACGGGTTAGGGATCTAATAAGCGTACTCCACTGCACATGCGGCAAATGCTTGCAATTTTGTGCAAGGAAGGAATTGGCTAGGAAGGTGGGAATGTGGGAGTGGGAAATTAGGAGAGGGATTAATACTGAAAGTAGGAAAAATCATGTTCTTACCAAGATTAATCAGAGATATCAACACACACAATTGGAAAGAATAACAACTTTGCTAACAATATCAAGACAAGATGAAACCATGAACATAAAATATCACTTATTCAATCATCCAAAATTTGAAACACCTTTATTTATTAAATTTTTCACAAAGTTATACAATGAAAGAGAAATAGGAAAATGTGTAGAGAGGGGAATAGAACAATTTTCTATCTTTTAATTTTTCTTGGTAGTTATCTACTCATGAACTTACAAAATTGACAACCTCTTGGAATGAGGAAGTCATTACAATTTATAATTTTCAAAAGAGACTCTTCACCTATCCCTCACATGTATTTTCATTTGCCTTTTAAAACTTGTGACTCTTTGCATTCCTAGGGAATACATTAAGTCTGATTTGTATTAATTGAAGGAAACTTATTACAATTTTCAACTATAGTCACATTAATGAATAAGATGAAAGTGAATAAGATGAAAATGAAAAGTGCAACCTCCCAATGAAGAATTAGAACATGAAGGAAGAGAGGAAAGGGGGAGTGAAGAGAGAAAGGAGATAACTACTCAATCTGAAGAAGATGCTTCCACCGATGGAGACCTACTTACTAATGGAATTTTGGAAAGCTTTTCAGGGAGATCTCAATACCTTTTAATTATTTGATGTATCATGCCACCTGCAGGTGGAACTTTCTTAGCTTATGGGATGTGGAAAAAACTAAATGAATTGACCTATTTTTCAAAAAGAGACTTGATGTTCTTGCATTCTATGAACCAAGGCTGATGATCCCTCCCAATTTTTGATATGACTACCCTTATCTCATCTAGGCACTCCAATGTGTCTTCTTTGAATGAAAATGGATCTCTAGCTTTCTTGACAAGTCCTCAAATGGATTACAGATCATCGCCAAATTTCTCTCACCCACTCTTTGGTACTACGAGTTTATGTATCTCATTATTTACATCCCCTTACATATTTGAAATGTGTTCCTCATATGAATCAAGTTCACCAAGATCACATTTTATCATTTCATAACAAGCAACTATATTCCTAGCCTAGACTTGAGAATAAGCCTTCCGATGGCTTTGAGTTGAATACCCCTAATTCTTGGATGCTCCAAGAAACTTGCAAGAGAGGTGAAGCTTTCACATCTTGATAATTTGGGTTGTATAAATATATTTCATCATCCTTGATGCCCTCCTTGAACCAATCAAATCCAAACTTCCTCATTTTCTCTATTTTCATCCTCATGTGATCCCTTTCCCTAACTTCAAGATCGTTAGAACAGTTCACCCAATAGTCCTCAATTTGCGAAACATGGTGCAAGTCGGGGATATGAAACATATCAAGGGTGCTCTAGATATCAAATTTATCCCTTGAAGTGTAAGAATAGAGATTCAACTGAGAGAAAGAGGCTTCCAAATTTGATGCATCAATGAGATACTTGCAAGAGAAAATTCCCAAAGAGATAAGGAAAGACATACCTTTCTTCTTCCTGCTCTTGAGTTTTCCATTGACATGGATAAGTTGTCTGCAAAACTCAAACATGAAAATATTATCACTGAGGTACCTTGGAATTTTTTACGAAGAAAGGTCAAATCTAGATACCTAATTTATGATAAAGTCAAGAATTATGTGAAGAAGGATATGTATCTTTGAATCAATGTGGTAGCATGCGAGGATAGTCTTAATTCTAGATTCCCTTCGAGCAATCTCACAAGATACATAGTGAATGTATCATTCACCCTTACAAAGTGGTGATTACTCTCCTTCAGGGTCAGTTGTGGATATCTCTTGTAGGCGGGGGCCTTTTGGGAGATGTTGGTGTGAGATTCAAACCCCTGAAAGATCTCATACTAGCAAGAGCATACACTAAGTATGATGTCATGGAAAACTTTTTGGTGACTAGAAGTTGGAGAACCGAAAAATGGAGGTTTTCACTGATGATTTGACCCCAATCAATCATTTTATTTCCTTTAATTATGGTAAGGATGAATAATGCCATCCAATCATGGAACTCCTTGGTGTTTTCCTCTCCCATCACTATGCTCAAAAGAATGATAGCATTCGAGAATCCTTTGTGAAACTCATTCTTAGACCAATAATTGGCACACAGGATGGTTTCCTTACTTGATTTATCCATGACCCCAATGAAAGGACCTAGATGTATGAATCTTTCTTCAACCATTCTCCTGATTCAAACTCCTTTGGGATGATTACCATATTGCTCCAAGTTAGGATCTACATACTTTGTAATGTTCCCTTGGGGGTGAGGACTACCAAAATTGAACTTTCATCCACCCGTATGTTTCAAGTGTTTGGTTTGTAGTGTTGAGTGTAAGTCATCACCAATTATGTGCTCCAGATGGATATTGGGTTGACACTTGCTACAAATAAACCACTAGTGTGTATCCTTTCTTCCACAGGTTCCCTAGGTATGCCAAGCATCCGGTTTTGCAGATCTTCCAAGTCCATATGAGTGATATCGTTATCACCCACATTTGAATACTCTTATGCAAGACTTGAAACAAGCTCTAAACTAGAAAAATTGAACTTCATGATGGCCAAAATCTGCTAGGTGAGAAAAAATGAGGAAGAAAGTAACTTTATGCACCTAAAACAAACACTTTCTTTTTTAGTAAGTAGGAGGTAGGGTTTGTTTTTTCTACTTTTTTTTTTCTTGATTTTTTCAGTTCCCTAAGGATCCTAACATACTACATACATGTTTTTTTATGTCCTTTTGATGATTTTTATAGTTACTATTTTTAGAAATTACTTTTTACTTTTTACTTTTTGTTTTTTTTTTTTTTTGACCAAATTTTCCTAGTTTGTCTTCACCATTGATTTTTAGTACATTGACTTAAAAGGTTATTTATTTTTCATAAAATATCTATTCATAGTAAGTGGAAAGACCATATACTTATTAAAAATAGAAATGACACTTCCCCTATCAGTTTTCCATGAAAACAACTTCTTTAGAATAGGTCCAATCTCTAGATCTCGTGCTCAATTTTGTCTCAATCCCCCACTAGAACACTTAGAAATTAAAAAATCATAAACTAGGGCATGGGCAATGGTTTGTTGCATTAAATAATCCTAAACATTATAGGGTTTGCAATCACTATGTTCTTAAAGGCGCTGGATTGTAGAAATGCTTAGAAAATTTCATTTGATTGGATCGGTGGCTTGAAATATATGACGATTTCTTCATTTCGGCGTTCATGGCTGCCCCAGATGAAATTGTAGGTATATCTGATAAATTTTAGGTTTTCTTGAGCTTCAAGATGTCAACAATGGCTGCCTAGGTTGACCTAGTGAAGGAATGGAGTGATAAAGGTATGCATAGCTCTTTAGAGGTTAAAAACATGCTTCTAAAAGAAAAAGGGGTGGGGAAAATGTTATTGTCCTAATTGTCCCTAAGATAGTTTAAATAGTTGGGGCAAGAAAATGTGCCTCGTTCCCTAGGCTTGATAAGTGGTGGGAGATGAGTAAAGATTTTGGAGGATGAGAGAGAAAGGTTAGAGCACCCGAGAGACAAAATTTGAGGTCATATGATGAACTTGAGCATGGGCTAGGGATGGGGAACATTTTTATCCCAAATATCTCGATAGTCCTGATTGTTTAGATAGTTTGGGGAGAAAAATGTGCCTAAGGGTTAAGATGCAAAAACCTAGCCAAATTTTCACTCATGGTCATTTAACACTTAACGAGAAGATTCATGCTCACATGAGGGTCAAAGGGATAAAATTAGGGGTTGGGGCACATTTATTTGTCCCTACTATCCCCATTTTAACCATTTGGGACATTCCTAGAAATTTGGGACGATCTGGACACCAAAATGTGTCACCCATCCAATTGTGAAATTGACTAACTCCCAAAAACATGAAACCACTTTTCCCGGAGCTCCAGGAGGTCTTTTTTTGGAACATTATTATATGAAATTGACTCCCAATGCCATTTCAAGATCAATTGGATGGTTTTAAATATATGATTATTCATCCTTATCCAAAAAATACTAATTTTTAATTCGATACCACAAGGTAAGTCTACTGAGATTGATCTTCCTTGAGAAGTGCCTAGGTATTGAGAAGGATGTGAAAACTCCATGATGTAGAGGATTATTTAATATTTCTTATGATATATCGTTTTCCTCTTGAATCATCTCCGGGGTCCCAAAATCTTCTGTAGAATTTCAGGTACCTTTTTTTTACTACAAGCTCCTTAAGCTTCCAAAACCCACTTTCATTGTTCTTGTTCCAAAACATCTTAAACTTTCCTAAATATTCATAAACCTCGTCCATTACATTTAAAAATACTTAATGACATATCCAAATTAATTTAGGTTTATTGATCAACCCCGGAGGATGTGTAACTATCTTAGAAAGGCTAAGGAATAGCCTTTCTAGGCTTAGTAGATTTTACCTTATGACAACATTCAACTAAAAGGGACAAAGACCTCATGACCACAATTTAAACACTTTGGAAGGTTGTTCAACATATTTTAAAGGTTTTCAATGATGGGAATATTATGACACAAAAGGCATATCGCCTGAGAGGATGACTCGAGAAGGTCTTTGAGAAATTTTTTTGACACTTGGGTAAAGTTGTCATGTTTTCAACTTGAATTTTGACCTTGTAAAAACACATGACAACAGTTAGATCTCACTTGGGGACTTGTTTGGATCAAATAAAGTGAGGATAGGATAATCATGAACTCTATAATCTTAATACATAGTGTGGACCAGTTCCTTATCCATTAGGATTTACAGAGTCTCATTATAAGCAAGAGATAGAAGGAAATAATGAACACACTCACACGACAAAGGGAAACACACCACAATGAAAGGAAAATGTAGACAATGGGAAATGGAAACACACATCCTAAATTCACCTATGGTACATGTAGGGGATAACCCACTTTCATTATTTATATAACTTCAAGTATTGCTCATGTGAGGCAATTCTAAATATGTGTCATCCATTATGAGAGATATAAAGTGTTTTATGTGCGGGCTTCTCGAATTTGGAATGGTCCTAGACAAAAGGAATCAAACTTACCTTGAATTCATTTTGGATCTCTCCTTTAGTCCCACAACAAGACAAGATCTCTAAATTTTAAATATATTGCCTTTTATTTCTTATTGAACAACTTCTTCACCTTCACTTGGTGTTCCTTTATTCGATCTACCGCCTTGAATTTGTCTTCATTCACATTCTTAAGATACAAGATCCTCTTGTCAATAGAATCATAAAATTCATCATCTTTAATTGCTCTGACCAATTGGAGGGTTGGAAATTCAACAATGATTGGAATATCTACACCGATTTTGTAGAGCTGGAATGGTGACATACCAATTTATTTCTTTGAAGTAATCATGTCTACCCACAGTGCATCATAGAGCTTCTTGTGCCAATTTCTCTAATTCTTATTAACTATATTTTTGACAATGGTCATGATATTCTTATTACTTGACTCGGCCAAACCATTCTCTTATACGTAGTAGTCTGATGCATGAGAAAGTGAGATTTCATAACCATGTTAGAATTCAGTCAACTCCATAGAGGAAAAGTATGTGGACTCCAAAATGGACGATAATGTTTTCTTTGATGAAGTTTCATACCGTTTTAGAATTTGCTTACTTAACCAAAATTTCCTCCACCCAATTTGTGAAGTAGTTATTTTCCATAAGCATATAGGTATGCCCTGTGCTTGAATGAGGATTGAGGACTCCAATGAAATAAAGGCCCCATTGTTGAAAAGGTTCTTCAATAACCACTGGTCGAGAGGAAGAGCAACAAGTTGTGGTCTTCCAATGAATTGTTAACAAGGTTCACACTTAGAAACCCACTCTTGAGAATATACAAACAAAGTAGGCCAATAATACCTATCATGAAGAATTTTTTGAGCAGTCACCATGGTAGAGAAATTCCCACCACAAGCTGGTCATGATATGATTTAAGAAAAATTTCTTTTTTCTCTTTTCCACGCACCTCGGGAAGAATCCATCTAATCCCCTTTTGTGTAGCACATGATCTTAGATGACATACTTGGTTGCTTTTATCTTGAGGTTTCTTCTCTTCTTATAGTCTAGATGATCGAAAACTCCCCATAGGTAAGAAAGTAGGAAATATCATCATACCACTCATCGGTGGTATTTACAAAAATCACTTGGGGTAGGTCTTTACTTACACATTCATAGCACAAACACTCCTTTGCATCCTTTTGAGTCGAGAGAGCTTCATCATCTGCCATTAACCAACATAATAAATTTCCTCTAACGAGGTTCGAAGGTCATATGTCCAAGTCATATTCTTGGATTCTAGCCACCCAATTACCTCTCTTAGCTCTGGATCTTGTTGAGTTAGGATTGATTTGATTGTGGAGCTGAGACCATCACCACAAGTGTGAGAGTTGAGGATATAGAATATGATTTCTTCATATCTTTGACTACAACATAAGCATGTTTCTCTATTTTATTGTATCTCAACTCATGGTTTTTCATTTGGTAGATCATAAAAGCAATAGGTGTTTTGATGCCTTCTTCATTCTTATGGACAAAAATGGCCGAAAGTACGTGTTCTAAAGCATAACAATATAAAATGAACTCTTTGTAAAAATTGAGGACATACTAGAGTAGGAGCCTTGGCTATTGCTTCTTTGATTTCCTCAAATGTTTCCTTTCCTTCATTATTCCACTTGAAGCTTGCTTGAGGCTTCATCATACTAGTGATGTGCTTGGTCAACTCAACAAAATCTGGAACAAAGCACCGGAGAAAGTTGACCTTTCCAAAAAGGAATGAACTCCCTTCTTACTTGTTGGAAAGGAAAATGCTTAGATTTACCTTATCATCTCTAGATAAATTTTGGCCCCCTCCTTGTTCATGATGTGTCCAAGGAGTTTCCTTCAGTAACACCAAATATGCACTTCTTGGGATTTAGAGAGATTCCATGTTGTTAGCACCTGATCAACACTTGTTCTAAATGTTTTATATGATCTCCTCACTTTTTGAAAATACCATGAGGTCATCTAGATAGATGACAATGTATTTTTGAGGTCTTTGAAGGAAAGATCCATTTCCGTTGAAATTTTTCTAGTGTTGATAAGACCAAATGGCATTCTTATAAGAAAAAGTGCCCCAAGGAGTTGTGAAGGTTGTTTTATGTCTATCTTCTTATGTTACCTTGACTGGTTATACTTGGAGAAGCCATCAAGCAATGAGAGCATCATCTCGCTCCTGTAACTTCATGTAAGATGTGATCTATGATAGTAAGTGGGTATTCATCCTTCAATGAGGCCTAGTTCAATCAATGTAAGGCCCGCCTCGGGACACCGTAACCCACACCCAAGTGTAACAAAAAATTAGGAATTTTTTTTTAAAGTGATTACTAACAATACTAAAACTAATGATACAAAACCGATTCCCAAAATTATTTACTTTAAACTAAATTGATTTACCCAATTACTCATTCCCCAGCCCAAATCCAATTTTACTTATTTAGTTCTTATCATGGCTACCTTGCTAGACAAATGCTAAGGTAAGAAGAAAAGCCTACACACCCCTTTTTATTTACTTGACCTCCACACCCACTCCCTCCTTAAGATTATTTCCTAAAACCCCAAAATTCCCACAACTTAAAGGTAATGTAGGATTTAATGGTAACCCTTGGATGCTTTTATTTTTAACCCTTGGATCTAACAACCCTAAAATTACCCTAAAATTTCTTTATGTTCTTTTCCCTTCTTTCTTTTACCTTATTCTCTCCTTTTGATTTTATCTTGCTCTCTTTTTTGCAGGTGGTTTGGAGGAGCTATGGAGTTTCTCTTCTCTTTTTTTAATAAAAAAACCTTATTGTATTTTGATGAGCATTTCATACAAACAAGAAATGTATTCTTTTCCCTTCTCTTTTTGATCCACATATATTTTTCTTTGTGAATAGGGGAGGGGTGGTGGATGTAAAGAGAGGGGGTCGAGGCAGGAGGTGGAAATGCATGGCGGTGGTGTTGGGTTTGGGTTTGGGGACATGCGGGGGGGTCTATAAGCCACAAGGATGGGGGCAGCATGGAGGAGGCAGCCGGGGAGCGGGATAGGGGAGGTGGCGGTGTGCAAGGAGCTTGGTGGGATCATGGTGTGGTGGGGGAGGCCGCGTAGGGATTGGGTGGGCAGCGCGGGGTGGGGAGCATTCGGCCCTCCCAACCAATTTTTTTTTGTCCATATATTTTTTTAATTTAAATTTTGTTTTAAGTTTTATTAATATGTAATATATATTATATATATACACTGAACACACACACACACACACACACACACACACACACACACATGATATTATATATTGATTATTAACCCTCATCTATTTAATATAATAATGTTTATTATTATTATTATTATATAGTAAAATTATAGGTATAATGATTTTTAAGATGGACTTAACAAAAATCAAATTATTAATCTACTACCATTTTTAAAACAAAGTCAATGAGTAAGTATGTAAAAAAAAATTTAACCATGGTTCCATAGTGTAAATCATCTCTATATGAATATGTAAGAGATCTCTATCATTTTCTTTTATATGAATTTGTTCACATACCCTCTCTAATAAACTATCTCCATTTGAATTCCTTTAAGAAATGTTAGGTATTGATATGTAGTATAAAACTCCATGGTACTTCCCAATACATTCATGTAAAGAATTTTTATTTTTTTTATAAGTGTTAAAAGGATTTGTAGCCCAAATAATTCAGCCAAGAGGAGACTAAGAAGGTAACTGGAAATTATGCAAGAAGGAATACATTCTCAAATTTGAGTTTCTTAACAAGATCCAACTTTAAGATTCTCATGGAAAGGAGTAAACTACTCTTACTGAAAGTAACAATATACTTCCTACAACTTGTAGAAGGAGGAAAATAAGTCTAAATCTGGTTTCCTTGCACTCTTCATTTTATAAAAATTGGAAATACAAAGTAGTATCCTTTCTCAACTACAAACTTCTCATTGTACATAAATATTCCTTTCAAATATAACAAATAACTAAGCATTACATGTTTCTAACAAATAAATGACACATTTTCCTATAGAAATCTTAATATCCCATTTTCCTTAGTTTTATTCTTATGGAAAAACATGGTCTTAATAACAACCTTTCTACCTAAAAAGAAAAGGGCTGCCATCAACTTCCTATTAAATGGATCACTCTTGTTACAACATTGCTTTACAAGGAGTTTGAGATTAAAATCACACCATAACTTCAAAATGATTAAAATACATAAGAGCCCAGACATTCAAGTTCTCTTTCCAAGAATGAAGAAGTGTCACAACAACACATGTAACTCAAGATTACATGTGAATTACCAATCTCAAGAGGGAAATTTCCAAGACAAGAAGAGATTCATAAAAGACCATGCCACTAGAATATTCCAGCAACCCCAATCATCTCTATACTCAATCTCCAACTTGAGATCCAACTTTAAGTGCCTTCAAGGAATCAAACAAGGAGAAGAAGGCTGTTTTTCACCCAACCATAGGCATCATTACATGTCTTTCCCAAGGTTGGGATGCATGCTAGCCTCCCCCAAGCCCATGGGAAAGAGGACAACTATCCACAAGTTTGCACAAGAGTGAGGGTGAACACACAACAATACATCCACACAAAAATAAGACAAGTATCCAAAACAAGACTCCAAATTTGAAAAGGTAAAAAGGAGGAGAACCCAAGTTCTACCTCTAAAACAAATGGGGAAGAGAGGAGAGAAGTTCTCCAAATTTGTAACCAACAATAGTTGCATTAAAACAAGATCTCCATGCCCTCCTTATTTCTCCTAATTCATTCAAGCCCTCCTTATTTCTCCTCCTTTCACCAAATCCTTCTTGGAAGGATTTTCAAACCCCAAAGGGGTTTCCTTACCAAGAATGGGGAAGGAGGTTCAAGCCAAATGAACCAACTTCCCCACCTCAAACCAATTTGAGGGGAATAACTAAATCCTACAAGGCTTTCCCATCAAGCCTATGAGGATTGAGAGGGAAAAATCCCTCTCTCTTCCCCCACAACTCCATCATGCCATATGATGGAGGGAGCAAAAACAAGTAACAATAAATAAAAATCCTCATGCAACAACCACATTTCCAAGTAAACAATCTAACAACTAGCATGAATATAACACATACAATAAAGCTTAAGAGCCTACCTCAAGGAAAACTCTCCAAAAATCTTTCCAACTTCAATCTTCTCCACTTCTTGACCCAAGCAAACTCTAGCTCCAAATCACACAAGCATCCAAGCAAAATCTCCAAAAAGAAGTTCTCTTCTTTTCCCATGAAGGGAAATTTGAAGAGGAGCAAGAAAAAATCCTCACAAATGAGGGGGTGACATGTGTCACCCCTCTCTTCCTTCAAGGTCAAAGATGCCAAAACAAAAGAGAGAAAGGGTAAAATGCCTTTTAGCCCTCTTCTCCCAAATTACCTAAATTCATAACAAAACAATCTTTGTGCAACTTTTAACAAGCACACTAATCCATACCTCTTACATAGATGTGACCAAACAAGAGGCAAAAAGGGAGGGAAAACTCCCTCTAGCCTTGGAAATAAGCCCCCCTACCTATTAGGTAGGGTCCAAGGGCTCATTTTTATGTTAAGGGAACTCCCAAACTAAAAAGGGGTCCCTAAAAATGCCCAAAATAACCCAATTTCGGGTTTGGCAAAATTGACACAATGGTAGAGGGTGTGGGGACCACCCAAGGGTTCACATGTGACCCTAAACCCTCTAGATTAAGTACATCATTAATCTAATTCAAAACTTAATGCAAGTGGGGTCATTAATTCCCCAAAACAAGTTTACAACACAACTAGACACCCTAAGCAAAATTAATAATTACAAGACATAATTCATTACAAATGAGGGTCACCCATGGTGTCCAAAACAATAATTCTAATGCTAAGGCCTCAAGCAATAAACATGGCTAGGGCTTAGCCCGTGGGCTACTTGTGCAAAGTTGTGTAGCTAGCCTGAGTCCCATGTTCTCCTGTGACCTGTCACCTGCACACTCATTGCACACATTAAACGCACATGTCCGATAAAATATAAATCAACTACTAAATAAGATATCAATGAATTCTAGACTAACATTTCATCTTTTTGGAATCAAAAGTGTGACAACATGCACAACCATACATAATTCACCATAAGTTAGTCACAATGATAAAATGACATGTATCCATAGAATCCCAACATGCAACAAACTGAGTATCCATCAATATAACTACGTTCCAAAACAACATCATATCAATTAGTATCCATGACATCATAAGATAATGCAAACAACATAGTAATCAAGATAAATCGGTGTTATACGCCTAAATGTCCATACATGCCTAATCAGATCAAATCTCCTAATGTAATGTTCAAAACATATCAAGTCTCTATCAAAACATGTCTATGAGTAAATGAGAAACAAGTAACTGAGATATAAAAATGTGGGCACTACATTCAAGTTGTGAAAGTCTACATAAATCCTTATTTCTTCATTCTTTTTCCATAATGGAATGATGTTTGCCACCCACATGGAGTGGTGAATAGGGAAAATAATTCTCACATTCATCATTTTCAAGACCTCTTCCTTGATTGTATCTATAATTTTTGGATTATATTGGCACTTATTTTTCTTGAAAGGCTTGGCTTTGAGCTTCAGTGGGATTGAATGATGCATCTCTTTAGGCTAGAATGACTTGAGATCATTATAGGAGTATGCCAAAACATCAGAATATTTTCTTAACAATGAGATGAATCTTCTCTTCTCTTATGGTGAACAACACTTACCAATGTTTACCATTCTTGGTTACTCTGTAGTACTGATATTTTCTTTCTCAAAGTTAGCAAGACACCGAGAGGACTCTTTAGCTTTCTCCTTGATGAATTTGTCATGTTTATCAAACAAGTCTTCAAGAGACACAAGACATTTTGGAATCTTATTTCCCTTCAATCTGATGACACCTTCTAAGTCAACTCCATCTATCCCTTATTTATCTATATCTTCCATAGAATCTCGATTCGGGGCATCACTTTCCTCGTAGAAAATATTTTGAAGTTATCTCTTTGCTCCAAGAAAGAGAGAATTTGACTATCATCATTGAATACTTGCCAATGATTTACATTATCTGGCACACTCAACCTGAACACCATCTCAACAATCACTTTATCCTTATTGAAGGATGGGTGTGGAGTCATCAAAGAAGCTGAAATTGTGAGAGATTCAACTTTTTCATTTTGTTCCTAGGGAACATATTACATCAAGAAAGCATAAAAATATTCAATGCAATCCCATACTTCGTTCCTAAAATGTTTGAGCCTTAGATTTTGACTGACATTGACTCTTTACTTTCTTGGCAATCACCTCAAAGTGTCACCGAGACATTTAAGCTTCTTGATACCCATGGATTTAGCAACATCCATCCATAGAAGAAGGGCTTTGTATTCTATAGTATTATTGGTATTTTCAAATTACAATTTGTAAGCAAATGGGAGAGACTCACCTAAAGAAGGAGGTTAGCACAACACCTACTCCAGAGCCAACACTAGAATGAATTTTTTAGAAATTTATTCTCCATAGTTGATTTTCATCCTCCTCTATAAGGAAAGGCAAATTTTCATCCCTTTCAGAAGTGAAGAAGTAGTTGTCATGTCCATCATCTTGGTAAATAATATCTACTCTAGGATCTTATGATTTTTGTTATGTACTTCATTTTTCTCATCGGTAGAAACTTTTTCATTTAGCCTTTAACTAGAATATTTTCTAAAGATCATTCCATCTAAATTTCCCTCCCAAATCTCTACATATGCAACATCCCATATGAGGTTGGAATGTCCACAACCAAGATAGTCAATAAGATTTTCTTCTCAGGAAAATCAGCTAAAGCAACTTGGGCATATTTTATTCTTCCCACAAGTGGGACTTTTTTATTTTTCATGGAATAAAATCAGCCTTTATCCAATGTTAGGGTGATACCAAGGAAGAATCTACTTTGATTTGCATCACATTGGCAGAAGCACCAAAGTCTATAATATGGTTTTTCAATTGGTATCCGTCGATGAGAAGAGAAAGATAAAATGGTTCAATCTTATCGGTTTTATATGCACTTAATGCGAGAATATTTTGAGATGAGGAGGAAGGAGGAATTGGTATTAACACCTTGGAAGAGGGTGTGATAGCATCGGGATTTGGGTTACTACCTTTGATAAACTAGACTAGCTTATCAAACTGTTCAGGATGGGTTTACAAATATTCAAACTCCGAAATTTGGACCTTATATCATTTGACACGGTCAATGATATCAAATGAAGAGGAAGTACATGCCTCTAGAGTGGTGGAAGATTTAGGAGGTTGAGGAGATACTACTTTGGGAACAAGGGTTGTTTTAGAAACAGGGGTAGGCTTGGAAGCTACAACGGGCTTACTAGGTACTTCAGGGGTTTTTCTAGGAACATTCATTTTCTTAGAAGAAACATTAGGAGACTTGGAAGAAGAAGTAGATTTATGGAACTTACTTGTTTCAACTTAGATCTTCTTGTCTACCACAACATCTAGCTTTTCTTTGGTAGATTCCATAAAAGGTGGAAGTATAACTCCTTGGTTGATTATTTTGTTAGGTTGAGTCGTCATGGGAGGATCTGCATCTTTCTTTTTCTTATGAGTAGCGTCGGGAGAACTTTTCTTTTGGATTGATAATGGCTTAACACACACAAGCAAAGCTTGGTGCCTCATCCTCTTTAATTTCATCCTTGGATGAGTACTTGAAGTACCTTAATTCAACATCATCAACTTCTTCAATTTCAAGCCAATTATCTTCTTCTTCATTGTCATCTTTTTCAAAAATATCTTCTTCATCATCATCTTGCTCAATGCACACTTTGCATTGACTAGGGGATCCTCAAGAGCAAGTTTTGGGGACCTATTGCAATTATTCTCTTATTCGAGAAAATTATTCTTCCTTAGGACATATCTCAAAGTGCTTTGTGTAAGTTGTTTTTGAGTGCAATCACATCATTTACCAATTAGAGGATATATAGAGGAGGAATTGAAGGTTTGAAATTTTTGTTTTCCACTTCGGTTTTTAACTTTTCTGGACATAATTAAATCATCCTATAATTCAACAACATATTCTTGAGTTTCTCTAAGATTTCTAGGTGAATATCTTCGAATGATGAATCCTACCTCAAGTAATTGAGCATTGATGAATAATATTTTCATGTTATCATTAGAGGGCATATCTTTAAATGGTATCCTCTTGAGAAACCTATTATAACAAGCTACAAAATCCCTCATAGTCTCGTTGGGCTCCTTTTTCATTTGTACTAGCTGCACTAGGAGGTCTTGACAATCTTTAGTGGATTTAAACTTTTCTTCAAAACTGGTTTTGATGTCATCCTAACTAGTGATGGATATAGCCGGTAGGAGATAGAACCACTCTATTGCCTTATCTTGTATAGATTCTATGACCAACCTCACTGACACATATTTGTGTTCAAATCTTAATACATCACATGTTGTGATGAATGTTGTTACATGTACTTATGGGAGTTATGTGTCATCTCCTTTGAATTTATGAAAACTCTTACAAGATCTTGTTAGCAATTCATGGATTGGTGCAACGAGGGTGAGATGACCTATGTTTCTTCCCCATGGAACACTTTTTGGAGGCCTCTCTCTTTCATCCTCCATTATTACTTCTTCTTCTACTTCCTCTTATGCTTATGCTTCTGCTGCTTCTTTTGCTTCTACTTCTACAAAGTCTTTTTTAAGATATGGAACTTTCATATCCAATGGATTTGGAGAAATTGGAAAAACTTTAGATGAGACAAGAGGAGTGTGCTTGGGATTTTCAACACCACTTAAACTACCAATGTGATAATTCACAAGAGGAAGGGGATAGGTATAATTTTTGATTTTCGCTTGTCATATTTGGAGTTCTTTAAAGACATGATCAATGTTTCCTCTTTGCCTCTCAGACCTGGTATATCTATGATTAACCAGTTTACAAACTCCAAATCAAATAAAGATCTCCTTTATTGGATTTGAACTTTTCTTTCTATTTCCAAAGCCTTGGAATGTTCTTCTTCAAAATCCCAAACTCTTATAGTAGAAAAGTAGTGAGAGAAGTTTTCTCTATCATGTCAAATAACATCCCTCAAGTCTCATGCAATGGCTTCTTGGATATGGAAAATAATTTCAGGTCTTAGGACTAAAGGATTACCATGAACATACATTAGTGGAGGACATAAGGCCCATTGAATTTTGAAATTTTAAAAAAATAGTTTTTGTGATATCTGATTTTTAATAGTTTGTGGGAATATATGCAGTGTGTAGAATAAGCAAAATTTTTCCCACGGTGGGTGTCAAAAATTGTTGGTGAAATAATTTTTCGCTAGGAAAAATTGGTTTTTTTCACCAATGCCCTGGGATTGGGTCCCTCTACTTGAATGGGGTAGCTCCATTATTATATGTGAAATAAAAAAATTGTGGTTAGCTTATAGGCCGGGGATCCAACAGGCACACTCCACTACCCCTATGGAAAATGCTTGCAATTTTGTGCAAGGGAGGAATTTTCTAGGAAGGTGGGAATGTGGGAGTGGGAAATTAGGAGAGGGATTAATACCAAAAGTGGGAAAAATCATATTCTTACAAGGCTTAATCAGAGATATCAATACACACAATTAGAACGAATAATAACTTTGCTAACAATATCAAGACAATATGAAACCATGAACATAAAATCTCACTTATTAACTCATCCAGAAAATATGAAACTCCTTTATGTATTGATTTTTTCACAAATTTGTACAATGAAAGAGAAATAGGAAAACATATAGAGAGGGAAATAGAAGAACTTTCTATCTTTTGCTTATTCTTGGTAGTTATCTACTCATGAACTTACAAAATTGACAACCTCTTGGAATGAGGAAGTCATTACAATTTATAATTTTCAAAAGAGACTCTTCACCTACCCCCACATGTCTTTTCAGTTTTCTTTACAACTTGTGACCCTACTCCCCTTTTTTATTAATTGAGGGAAACTTATTACAATTTTCAAATATAGTCATATTAATGAATAAAATGAAAATGAAAAGTGCAACCTCCCAATGAAGAATTAGAATGTGAAGGAAGAGAGGAAGGGGGAGTGAAGAGATAAATAAGATAGCTACTCAATCTAAAGAAGATGTTTCTAACGATGGAGACCTACTTGCTGATGGACTTTTGGAAAGTTCTTCAGGAGAGATCTCAATACCTTTGAATTCTTTTTGTATCGTACTACCGTAGGTGCAACTTTCTTAGCTTGTGGGATGTGGAAAAAACTCAAGGACTTGACCCATTTTTAGAGAGAGAGTTGATGTTCTTGCATTCCGTAAACCAAGACTAATGATCGATAGTGATGCTTGATATGAATACCCTTATCTCATCTATGGACTCCAATGTGTCTTTCTTGAATGAAAACAAATCTTTGGCCTCCTTCTTGACAAGATCCTCAAATGGCTTCAACAGATCATCCGCCGAAGTGTTCTCACCCACTTCTGGCACTCTAAGGTTTTATATCTCATTATTTTCATCCCCTTATATCTTTGAAATTTGTTCCTTGTACAAATAAATTTCACCAAGAGTGTGGTTTATCATTTTGTAATGAGTAACTAGAGTCATATCCCATACTTGAGACAAGTCTTTCGATGCTAATTTGAATACCCCTATTGGCATATGCTTTAAGAAATTTGCGGGAGAGGTGAAGATTTTATAGCCTAAGACTTTGTGTCATACAACTCTATTCCATCATCCTCGATGCCCTCCTTGAACCAATCAAATACAAACTTCATCATTTGCTTTATTTATCATCCTCATGTGATCCATTTCCCTAACTTCAAGGTCATTAAAACATTTCACCCAATAATCTTCAACTTGTGACAAAAGGTGCATGTTAGGGATATGAAACATATCAGGGGTGCTCTGGTTATCAAAGTTAGCCTTCAAGTGTAGGAATAAAGATTCAACTAAGAGAAAGAGGCTTCCAAATTTTATGTATCAATGAGAGACTTGCAGAAGAAAATTCCCAAAGAGATAGGAAAAGACACACCTTTCTTCTTCTTTCTCTTGAGTTTTCCATTAACATGGAAAATTTGTCTACAAAGCTCGAACATGAAAATATTATCACTGAGGTACCTTGGAATTTTTCATAGAGCGAGGTCAAATATAGATACCTTGATGTACAAGAAAGTTGAGAATTGTGTGAAGAAGGATTTATATCTTTGAATCAATGCGATAAGCATGGGAGGAAAATCTCAAATCCATATTCCCTTCGAGAAATCTCACAACATACATAGTGAATACATCAATCACCCTTACAAAGTGGTTATTTCTCTCCTTTAAGATCAATTGTGAATATCTCTCGTAGTTAGGGGCCTTTTGGAAGATGTTCGGTGTGAAGTCAAACCCTTGAAATATCTCATACTGGCAAGAGCATACACTAATTATTATGTCATGGAAAAAAATTTGGTGACTGGAAGTTAAAGAAACTAAAAATAGAGGTTTTCATTGATGATTCAACCCTAGTCAATAATTTTCTTACCTTCAATGATGGTAAGGATGAATAATGCCATCCAATCATGGAACTATTTGGTGCTTTCCTCTCCCATCACTCTACTCAAAATAATGATAGCATCTGAGAATCCTTTGTGAAACTCATGCCTAGACCAAGACTTCGGCACACGGGAGGGTTTCCTTACCTGCTTTATCCATGACCCCAATGCAAGGCCCTGGAGGTATGAATTTTTCTTCAACCATTCTCCTGATGCAAAATCCTTTGGGATGATTACCATATTGCTCCAAGTTGGGATCTACATACTTTGTGATATTCTCTTGGGGGTGACATTGCCAAGATCTAACTGGTCATTCGCTTGTATGATTTGAGTGTCTGGTTTATAGTGTTAAGCACAAGTCATCACCAATTTTATGCTCTGGATGGATAGTGGGTGGCCACCTACTGTAAATAAACCACTTGTGTATATCCTTTCTTCCATGTAGGGTCTTTGGGTGCGCAAGCATCCAATTTTTCAGATATTCCAAGTCCATGTGAGCGATATCGCTATCACCCACATCTAGATACTCCAATGCAAGAGTTAAAATGAGATCCAAACTAGTAAATTTTAACTTCATGATTTCTACAATTTACTAGGTGAGAAAAATGAGGAAGACAACAACTTTCTACACCTAAAACAAACACTTTCTATTTTTAGTAAGTAGGAGGTAGGGGCTATTTTTTTACTTTTTTACTTTGTTGATTTTCTTAATTTTTCAGACATGTGAGGATCTAACATACTACATACACTTTCATTGATGTCCTTTTATTGATTTTTGACATTTACTATTTTTATAAATTGTTTTTTATTTTTTACTTTTTGTGTTTTTTTGCTTTTTTGACCAAATTTTCCTAGTTTGTCTTCACCATTGATCTCTGAGTGCACTGACTTAAAAGGTTTTTATTTTTCATAAAATTTATATTTATAGTAAGCAAAAATACTAGATACTTACAAAAATATAAATGGCACTTCCCTTGTTGGTTTTCAATGAAAACAACTTCTCTAGAATAGGCCTGCTCTTCGGATCCGTGCTCAAAATTTCATCTCAATCCACATGTCGAACGCTTGGAAATAAAAACATAGTAAAGTATGGCATATATTTTGTTTTTCTTCCATAAATAATCTAGAGCATCATAGGGTTTTAAATCACTTTGTGTTCTTGAAGGCACCTAGATTTTAGAACAGCTGAGAAAATTCCATTTGGATTGGATCACTGGCTTGAAGGATATGAGAACTTCTTCGTTTCAACATTCATGGCTGCCCTAGATGAAATTTAAGGTATATTTGTCAAAATTGGCTTCTTGGGTTGACTTGGTGAAGGAATGGAGTGAAAAAGGTATGTAGAGCTCTTTAAAGGTTAAAAACAGTGTTATTTTTAACCCTTGAAAGCATGCTTTAAAACTTGATTTTGAAAGAAAAGGTGGTGGGGAATATTTTATCATCTCAAATATCCCAACTATCTCTAGGAAAATTGGTATAGTTGGGGAAATCAAATGTTCCCCCTTCCCTAGGCTTGACAAGTGGCAAGAGATGAGTAAAGAACTGGTAGGATGAGAGAGAAAGGTTAGAGCTCTCGAGAGACGAAATTTGAGGTCACGTGATGAAGAGTAGAGGTTAGGGATAGGATGAATTTTTTTATCCCAACTATCCTAACTATTGGGATAGTTGGGGAGAAAAATGCACCCAAGGGTTAAGATGCAAAACTTAGCCAAATTTTCACTCATGGTCATTTAACACTTAATGTGAGAGATTCATGGTCACATGAAGGTCCAAGGGCTATAATCTGGGGGATGAGACACATTTTTTTGTCCCTATTATCCCTAATCCCTAGTGTCCCAATTATTTGGGACACTCAAGATAGTTGGGACACCAAAATGTGCCACCCACCAACTATTCAATTAACTAACTCCCAAAAACATGAAACCACTTTTCCCAAAGCTCAGGAGGTATTTTTGGAAAATTATTATATCAATTTGACTCCCAAGACCATTTCAAGATCAATGGGATGGTTTTAAGACCTGATTCTTCCTTATTCTCCAAAGAATATATTTTTTCATTCGGGACCGCAAGGTGAGTCTATTGAGATTGATTCTCCCGAGAAGCACTTGGGTCTTGGGAAGGATGTGAAAACTCCATCATATAGAAGATTATTTAATATTCCCAATGATATATTTCCTCTTGACTCATCTTGCAGCTCCCAAAATCCTCCATTGAAGTTCAGGTACCTTTTCTCACTGCAAGCTCCTTAAGCCTCCAAAACCCACTTTCATTGTTCTTACTCCAAAACCTCTGAAACTTTCCTAAATCTTCCTAAACCTACTCCATTTCATTTAAAACTCCTCAATGACATCCCCATATTACTTTAGGCTTCTTGATCAACCCCAGAGGATGCACACTTGTCCCGAGAGAGGCTAAGGAATAGCCTTTCTAGGCTTAGTACATATTTTACCTTTTGACAACATTCAACTAAAAGATCCAAAATATATTCATGACCACATTTCAAACACTTGGGAATGTTTTTCAACATATTTTTAAGGTTTTCAATGATGGGAATATTAGGACATAGAATACATCTTGACTCAGAGGATGACTTAGGAGGGGCATCGAGCAAATTTTTGACACTTGGGTAAAGTTGTCATGTTTTCAACTTGAATTTTGACCTTGTAAAAACACATGACAACAAAATATTGGGTAATAAAAGGATTTAGTATCAAAATACCCCATTGAATATACTATAAGTACTCCTCCTTTGTACTCACCATCTCAGTTTGTAAGCCTTGTAAGAGTGGAAATAGGAAAACAACTGGGTACATAACAACCCCTATAATAATCCACATATTTTGTGCAAAAAAAATAGAAAGCAAAGGAATATGTCTCTAATGAAGAATTGAAGCAACCATAAATTTTATGTGATGAGGAAACATAGAAGAAAAATAATAATAACCCACTAAGGAATCCATGAAAAATAAGGCATAGGAAGACAAGATTGTGCATGAATAAGAAGAAGCTAAATGGTGCAAGGTCTAGCAAGAAGAGGATAAGAAAAATATAGAGGGGAGTTGGAATCCAAATAGGAGGCATAAGAATGAGAGAAAAATAAAAAATTAGATGAACTATAAAAATAAATTAATGCACAAGATGTAGCTTTAAAATTGAAAGAGGAGAAAAGAAAAGAGGGACACATAAGAGAAAACAAAGTTGGAGGAAAAGGAGAAAAAGAGGAAGGAATAAGAGGAGAAATAAAAGGAATAAGAAATTAAAAATAATGATTAGGATAGGTAGGAAGTCATGTAGAAATAAAAATAAGGTGAGTATAAATGGGATAAATATAAATTACATGCTAAGGAGAGAGTGCGTAAAATAAAGAGGAGGAATAGAAGCATTCAAAGGAGGAAAAACTAAAAAAGTGCAAATGTAGCAAACATAACAAGAATGCTTGGAAATGGATAAATAGAGAATTAGGGTTGAGAGATATTATAAGGAAAATATGTTGCACAATAAAAACATAAATAATCTCAAACCTCCATCACAACAAAAATCCAAAGGAAATTGTGCATGATGGGGAGTTCTAGCTCCAAGCTAATAACTATGTAAATAAGATAGCAAAGTGTGGGATTAGAATCTCAATCATTTTGGTGGGTGAGCCATACACACACACACACACATATAGACCAATAAAAGTAATATCATCCTCCCATGTGCACACTATTCTGCAACTAGTTGATACTTTAGATAAATCAATGTTTGTATAGGTTATAATGATGAAGGTTGAGGTTGACTTAGAGAAGTTACTATTACATAATCACTTTGAAGGAGAAACCATTCTTCAAGAAAACAAAAATTTTGTTTTGATGTAACTAGTATAATAGAAATAAAACCTTGAGCATACTGATGTGTAAAATCTTATAGAAAATTGGAGATAGTTATCCATTGTTAGGTTAAAAAGAAATTAGAGAGTAAGTCATGAGTGAAAAACCATAGCTCACCACTTAAGTGGGAAAATTAGTTGATAAATGGAGGGAGCAAGAGCTAGTCAGCAATGTGAAAGCAAGAGTTTTCCAATAAAATTGAGAAGTGGAGAAATTCATTTTAGTACTACTTGAATATCTAAAGATGTTATAAGAAGCTTCTGTACATGCCAAAACACTCACCTTTTAGCTTCTTGAGTGGAATGCAAAATTCAGCATGACTATACAGGATTGCATGACTGACCTCATAGAAATAAACAAAGTCACACATTTTAGTGGCTACTATGTAAATTTAGAAAAAGGATGAAGATGAGATCAAGAAATTCCTCAAAGTCCAATACATTGTTGTGGACCACCTATATGAATGGGAATGCAATGCACCTTGTAATACCTTTGCGGGTATCCAAATGTAAAGATTTAAAGAATGGATAAAAAGTTTGATAAATAACATTTAGATCATAATCTCCTTTTACAAACCCATAGTGAAGATAATGGATGAAGTTTCTCTATTTTAAGTGATGAATACTATTACACAAATCCAAGGACTTTTTAGTAGAATGGAACACATAAAAATCCAACATAGATATTTCCATTCACCAGACAAGAAGAATAGGAACACATAAAAATACAACTTAGATATTTCCATTCACTGAGACAAGAAGATAAAGGACACCCCTCAGTTCATCTCACCCAAATCCATGTTTGTTTATCTATAAGAAAATAAATCACTCCCACCTCAAGCTTTTTTGGTGCAGTTTGAACCATAATAAACTCATTCCACTACAATTTTGTGAGGTAAATTTTGTATGCATTGTGAAAAAAATATAGTATACATAAGAAATCCCACATAAGTTGAAAACCCAAAAGGTTGGTCTATGGGGAATTTTACACATATTGAAAACATGAAATGGTGTGTTATTGGAAAGTCTACTTAATTAAAAACATGCAAGGGTGATTAAGTAGTACACAAGGGATGAAAATGATAAACAACATTCTATGTGCCTACTATGAGTTGAATCTTTAAATGCACATAATTTTTCTTTTGGAAAATAATCAAATAATGAATAAAAATACATCACCAACTTCCAAATGTTTAGATCCCTTCTTGTCTAGGAAAAGACAACTATTTAATTCTAGGATAGTGATGGATGGATATTAATTCTTAAAGTCGGCATAACATATTTGGTATAGTTGCACAATACCAAATGTATGTAAAAGAAGTATATAATACATATAGTATAATATATAAATCCTTCAAGGAAGGAATAGGAAGAGAAAGGAAGGCTAATACATGTTATTTTCTTAGGTTATATCTCTTTATTCTAGCTTTTATGGTTTTGTCTCTATGTTTTCTTATTTTGTGGCTTATGAGTAATTATCTATGATGTAATTTCTCATGTCAATATTGATCACTATGCACTATTTGAATGATAATTTATTATATAATTCACCTAGATTACAACTATAGCATTCTTGATAAGTGATTCTAAGGACTTATGCTAACAATACTCTTTACACATATGTTCATGAGGTATATTTATATTTATGTAGGACACACATAGATTAATACATGATGATAGGTGTCACCTAATCTATGCCACGATGCTAATTTTTGGGTGCATCTACTCCACTATATAGGTGATTTTGTTTCATTTAAATTACTTCACACTTCCTCATTACACTTTATTACATATATTGTGCATGTCATATCCTTTGAAATAACAAGAATAACACGTGTGTCTTGTGCAACACTAACTTATCTTCTACAAATGTTTCCACTATCATTTTTACTATAATTTCTTGTTACATTGCTTTCATTACTTTATTATGTAGACTACTTACTTTACTACTTTCTTAAGTGACTACTTGAATTTTTAAGTTCTATTTGTTTCTTTATATGTGTCCTAACGTGTCTTGATTGTCTTGTGACACCGTGAGTGTCTCATATTTGTGGTTATATTCATATATTGTGTGTACGCATTTACTTCTTGGTATGTGTCCTACCATGTATTTTATTGTGTTTATCTTGTGACACTATGGGTGTACCATGTTTTTGTCCCTATCCCTTCATGCGAATCTTTTTATGTTATTGCTTATATCAACTTGATTTTTTTATGAATTCACTATTATTTTTCTTTTTATACATGTGTATTATTGATACTCTTTCTTATTTATTTTTATGTGCTACATGTTGATTTATTTTCATGTCATGGTCTCCACTATGTGCAACTCCTTGTGAAAATTATGAGTTCCCAACAAAGTGGCCATCATTCCATCCTTCTATGTGATCCAACATAGATTATTATATATTCGTGTTCTTTTGAGTTATGCACTCAAATGTTTTTTACATGTGCCTCAAAATAAGGGGAATCCATCAAGATATATTCTACATCGATATACGGTACATGAAGAGGAAAATACACAAGAACATGTTTTTATAGGGTAAAAACACCTTAGAAATAGGCATAGATATCAAATAGTGATAGAAATCAACAATGGTAAAAATTATATACTTAAGGTGTAGACCTTAGTATGGTCAGACCCTATTATACATTCCCTCCTGGGGTAGATTCTCAAAAAAATCAAGAGTTTCATGTTTTTTAGTGATTTACAAACTTTGCTACAAATTCAAACACATATGACACAACTTAGAGAATTATACAGAGGTCGTGAAAACTTCATTGCTTTTTCATTATAGTACTTATATATATTTAGTTCATTCAAGTTTTCTTATGGTTGTAATAATAGAATTTTTATTGTATTAATATTTTTAGTGTTCCATGTTGAGTTAAAAATGAGAGATAAATGTGTTCAATAAATGATGGTGGTATTGTTGGAATATGGCAAAGTGTGGATTTTGGACTAACATAGTTAAACTTCACTAAACTTTAAAAAAATTATGTTATCTTTATTTGGTTTTTTTGAATCAAAATTATTGGTTTTGACATATGATATCTAAACAAAGGTTCAAGATCGAATACTAGATGTCATGCCCACATTTTAACAACCCAAATTACCCAAATAAATAACATGTCAATCCCATAAAATCAAGGTAATTTAAAAAAAAACATTAATTAAGTATTAAACAATTAATACATTATTAAATCATGTTAAAAATTTAATAAAGGATGTATAAACCTACCTATAGTATTATTTGCGCTAATTACGGATACCATATAAATTGCCATCATTAATTTTATGATCATTTGTTATCCCAAAACAATAAATATTATTATTCCAAACCATAAACTTCATTTGGGAGTATTAAACATGTAAACAAATCACCATAGTGCTATTTACGCAACTCATGGTCACTATAAAAATCATCATTTTATTGCGTCAAAGGGTTCTATTAGGTGTTGTAAATTTTACCCGCCATGGGGCCTAGTCGGACAAGGTAAGAACATTAGTTTGATTATAGGATAGGTTAATTAATTTAGAGTTACAAGAAAATGTTCAAGGGCATGGTCCTGCTTCTCCTTTGCATTGCTTCACCATTTACATACTTAGTCTCAAAGCAATACAAAACATAGTGAGGACATCGTGCATCCATTTCCTTTTACTATGGGGTCTATTTACAAAATTGGTCATGTAGACACCTATAATTTAGCTTGAGCAATTTAAATACTTAAATTGTGTTAATTATCTTCTTTCCTACAAATTGACGACATATCATCAACATGGCACACTCCCTCTTCTATCACCATTAATTAGCTACATTACGCTAGTTAATTAACTCTTCTATCCAACAATACACCAATTAACGACCTTCCGTTAATCAGCTCCCCTTTCTATCTACATTAATTAATTATTTCTAATTAATTAAGCTCCCCTTTCTATCTATATTAATTAATTATTTCTAATTAATTAATCCCCCTTTCTATCTAGACTAATTAATTATTATTAATTAATTAGCTTTCTCTTCCATTAAATCAATAAATCATCATTTATTTGATTAAATCCCTCTCATAGTCTAAATCATGCTAATTATTCCTCTAAAAAGCTTCTATAAGCTTGCACACCTATTAATTAATCACTTTGGTTAATTAATAAAGCCCCTCAAACCCCATGGGTCACTAAAGGACAAACTAAACTCTCCTAAGGTTGACTCAACCCTTTCTAAACCTCCCTTATCCACAACTAACCCAACATCTCTATTATCCCACATGTAAAGGGATGTAGAGATTCCTCTATCCATTGGGCTATATAAAGAGCCCTCCTCCTACCTTTACACCTACACCTACTTCTTGATAAAAAAAAGTGAGCATATAGTAATACACTATAGTCATTTTTATCATCTTTGAGCATTTCTCCATTAGAGTGGAGCTAATCATCATCCTTTGCATTCAAACAATCAAGTTAGTGTTGTGAAGAAAAATGGAGTTAATCAAGAAAGGCCTAATAAGCCATGGCTTGATGAACCTCCATCTTTGATCATCTTGGATCAAGCAACCACTATCTCCTTTTGATAGCTAAAAGATCTACATAGGTCTAGTTTATTGATTTAGCTTTCCAAAGAGTAGAGCAATAAATGTTAGTATGTTAGCTTGAGGTTTATTTTCAAGATTCTAATGCATAGTATTGATGTTTATTACTTGTTTAGCTCTTAGCATGATGATGTATTGATATTTATTTAGCTTTGTTGTAGGACTACTAGGTGTTAGTTCTAATCTTTTTGACTTAGCTAAACAAATACATGCATACATATGGCATACTCGGTGGGACCAGTCCTTAGTCCCTTGACATTCTAGCTCGAATTTTCTTATTTTGGCTAAGCTTTGATATACACATATGGAAAATAATGTTCAATTTCTTATAATTTTTCTATTATTATATGTGTAGGTTTTCATTTAGAGTTGTCGTTCTAATGGGTTGTTGTCAATTTCGAGCTAACTTACTAAAATTTAGGGTGTTTTGAGTTTTTTTTCTTTGGCCATATTTTGACTACATGATGGGTGCAGGCACATGAAACCTAGTACAGGCACACTAACCCTATCCTAGGCACATTAAACCTAGCACAAACACACATTTAAGTACGCACACACTTTGTTTGTATTGTACCTTCACTACTGTTAGAAACTGTCTCAGGTGGCGTACATACCATAATCTTGACGCAGACATCTCTCGGGTGGCACAGCACTGCACACTTTGTTAGAGTTCTTATACCTCCTTTTTACTACCCGGCACACACGCCTAAACCCTAGAACACACCCCTAACCCTGGTGCACATACCATAATCCTAGGCGTAGGCATCTCTCGGGTGGCACGTAGGACACACCGTGTATGAGTTTCCCTACCTCCTTTTGGCTACCTGGCGCATACTCCAAAACCCTAGCACACATACCATCACCCTGGCATAGGCATCTCTTGGGTGGCACGGGAACACTACGGATTTTATTTTACACATATAGGTGTGCAGATGCCCTAAACCACGTGCACATTTCCTAAACCATGCTCGGGTGCTTGTAGTGAGTTGTTGTATTACTTTCAGATTTGTGAAAAATTTGTTTCCTAAGGTACTAACATCATTGCAAGTTTTATTTTGTTTGAATGGATATGATAGAATAAACATAGGAATGAACATTGCATGTTAATTATAAGAGTAAGATCACGTATGCTCTTCCCTCATGCCTTTTGGGGCGATCTTGGGAATCAGAAATGATTCTTATGTCTTTTGTTACTTTAAGAGTATGTTGAATGTCCAAAATTGAGCAAAGATGTATTTCACATTTGAATTAAGTGTTTCCATTTGTTAAACTCTTGGATTTTACGTCACGTATGCTCTTCTCTTGCATCTTAGGGTGATCTTGAGAATCATAAATGACATTTATTCATTTTATGGAAAAATACTAATCCATTGTGCTAGAACCACAAACGCTTGTCAAAGAAAGGTGGAGTTGAAACAAAACCAAAATACTAATACAGTTTCCATGCAGGTTGCCAAAAGGTGTTCAAGAAAACCACATCAAATTAAACAAGATAAAAATCACACCACATTCAAAACATTGTATTTGCAAGTTCGGATAAGGGTACGTCCCATCCGCTTAAAACTAGGACATAACCCCTTTGGCATAAGCCTTAAGCTACAACAATGGGGGTGGTCCTAGGAACCCCAAAGTAGTCCACGCAAGAGGGAACCTTGTGGACGAAACGGGAAGTGCTCCACACAACCTACTTGACTAGTTGTTCCTTGTGAGTTAGTGTTACCGGTTGTTTGTATGGCGACCCCAGTGATAGTACACATGGACGCACTAGTTGCCCACTGTGCTTGAAGGGGGTAAAGTAAAGCCGAGATACTCCTAAATTAGTCATTGCGATTTTTGGGTAAATCGAGCTCACTTAAGACAACTTTGTAACACCTAGTTGAGAGAACCACCTAGGAAGATATCTTTGACTAGGAGCCAACTTTGACCATTTCAAAACAGTTTTGAGTTGTGAGCCATTATTCATCATGAAAAGTGGGAAGCGTTACTTTTGCTTAGTTTTTCGCTTACCCTAAGGTAAGGCAAAACTCAAAGTAAGGCCAACATTTTTACCACTAATTGATCTAATTCCTTCACTTTCTTTTGACACTTTGTTGATCAAAAGAAGAGTGACTACCTTTGCGTTATCAATTGATTGTCTCGCCACTTTTTTGTTTGTTTACACCCATCCATGTTTGTGGATGGGTTAGTTAAATGTCTAAAGTGTGTGGAGATGTTTCATATCATTGGTAGCCTTTGTGATCTTGATACCCAAGTCAAGATCATCATCATAGTTAGGCTTGATTCATCACCTTGAACTTCCTCGGAAAGGTTACCTTGTTTATATTGTATCACTACAATTTTGGTATTTACGTCTTGTTTCTTGTAAACTTGACCTAAATATTTGCATTGTAAGGTTACGTTATACACATTTTAACAATTCTTAGTTATATTATAAGCTTTTAGTTTGATTCCATTACTACCTCGATTTTGAAAAGTGCTACGTGTTACCACTTGTGTGTGTTATATCAATATCATCTTGATATCAATACCTTAATTTCTCACAAAGTTTGGTTAACATATCTTGGTGACATTGTTGTGTCACTCACAATCGTAACTTGTACTTTTTGAGATATAGGTATTAATTGAATTTGGGCTTGCTTCTCGTATACCTTGTTTGGAGGTCACATTAACTTCTTGTTATTACTTACGCCTTGTTCATGTCTTTGAACTTGACATAAGTAGGGACATCTTGTTAATTATCTTACAACACCGACTACCTTTTTGAAACAAACCTAGGAAGTACTTCATTTGATTGATAGGCTTGATACCAAACATTGCATCACTTGTTGACTTGTGCATTTTTAGGCCATCACTTTATCACATTGGTACTTTAACATTCATTATACTCATTCAATTCTTGACATTCTTTTTACATTTCACTTAGGTTTGATAGCAAATCTTTGAACACATTCACAAGATACCTTAGTGAAACTGTTTCACATCATGGCTCCTAAAACAAGATTAGGACTCAAAAGGAAGGCTTTGGAAACCAGACAAGTGCAAACTTGGGAAGCCTCAAACAAACAAGGGTCAAACCCTTTTATTGGCCATGATCTTGGGCCTTTATTCTCCATGGAAAAAGAGGTAGAAGAAATGATAGATCATAGTGGTGATGAGTTGGAATCCCCACATGTGGATTTTGACTTCGACCCCACCTTGTTAGATGAATTCCTTTTTAGAAACAAGGATCAGGTGTTGGCACGAGTTGTAGAATTGGGAGCCAGAATGCCTATTGAACAAGAAACAATCCCACCTACAAATGATGTTAATGAAGAGGAGCAACCCCTTATTAATATGGATGATATCTTAACACATGGTCATGCTTCTACTTCTAACATAGGAAATGATAATGTGGTGGGATATAGAATACCTTTCCTTAAAGTACCACGTAAAGTCAGGATAGAACATGAAAATGTTGAACAACCTCCGTAACATGAAGAAGAAGAGGAACCTTTTGAAGAAGAAGTTACTATTCAACAAAAAATTAGCAACCTTAGTCAATAATTAGCCTTGTTAACATCTCATGTGTAAAAAGAAACAAACAATAATGTACAAAAGACAAAACCTAAGGTCAAAATTAGTGAACTTCAACTAGACAATCAAGGAGAAGACAATATGGAACATCATCGTGTATATATCCCTGCTTCTCCTACCAAATAACAATTACTCACTCAAGAAATGTAATCTATGAAATCAAAACTTATAAGCCTCTAAGAGAGTATTGTGGGGAATAGCAGAAAATATCAATATGAAGAGCTATGTCCTTATCCATTTGAAAAACTATGACACTTCAACCTTTCCCTAAAAAGTTTGACATGCCAAAATTTGACAAATACAGAGGGAAGGGTGACCCACGAGACCATGTAAAATTTTTTTATATGACATGCCAAGAAGTGGCCTACAGTGAAAACTACCTCATATGACTCTTTCCAAAGAGTCTAGGGGGATAAGCCTTAGAATGGTTTACTTGCTTACCTTGTGGGTCTATTTTTACATGTCCTGAACTGGCAAAAAATATTTGTACAACACTTCTAGTACAATATAGAAAGTGATATAACCATGGTAGACTTGTGTGGCACTAAACAATGTCCCAACGAAACATTTGCTAGCTTCCTACAAAGATGGAGAGGGATAGCCAGTCGCTTCCCCTGTACATTCCCTGAAAAGTAGCTTATGAGTATCTTTATGCCCAATCTAAATCCAGACATCACTTTCCACCTTCAAATGCATTGTGTTCGCACTTTTGAGGAGGTTATTGAAAAGGGAATTCAAATAGAGAAAGCCCTTATTACCAAAGGAACTCTTAAATCACACTCTAAGGATAACCAAAGTGTTAAACCTACGGAAAAGCTGAAAATATTCAACAAAAACAAGAACGTGGTGGGAGACGGAATCATGATTCCAAATGCATGCAAATGGTTCAAACCTGGTCAACCTTTTAAACTGACCAAAGGACCTATTCAACCACCACCTAAACATAGAATGTTCACTCCTCTCAATGAGCCTTTTTTGGTCATATTGAAACAATTGGATGCAGCTCACATGGTGACTTATCCCATGAAAACCCTTTGATGACAATGCTCCAAAACCATCATGGTACAAAGAGCATGACTATTGTGAATTACATTGTGTCAAGGGGCACAAAACAAAAAAATGTCTACGAATTTGTCACTACATCCAAGACCTCATTGAAAATGGGGAGATAGAAGTGGAAAACCTAGAAAAAACTCATACACCTAATGAAAATATGGGAATATATAAAGAACCATTCCCTAAACATGGTAAGTCAGATGAGCCAAATCCGGATCGAGGAGAGTCATCCCAAAGTTACAAAGCGGTGAATTATCTATATACCAAGAAGGACAATAATCATTATGATTCACTCATTAGATGTGTCCGCTCTCCTAGTGACCATGTGAACACCATTTGAATGAAGGGAAAGGATTGCACTACGGTAACAAGGTGTGCCTGCCTCATGATTCCTGAACCCTCTCCATCGACCCCACAAAATGGTAGGTACAACCTTTTAGAATAGCTTGAGAAGACATCTTCCAAGATTTCAATCTTGGATCTCCTCAAAATATCAAATGTACATAAGGAATTTTGTACAAAACTCTTCAAGGGTCAGGAGTGCCACTAGAAGTAGATCCTACGCATCTTCAGGTTGTAGTAGCCAATATTGTACCAACTGAGCACATTTCCTTTAATCATAGGGAGATCCCTATTGAAGATCTAACACATAATCTCCCCTTGTATATTGAGGTATTCGTTACCCGCTAAAAGATAAAACGGGTGCTTGTGGACAACGGATTAGGATTGAATATATGCACATTGAAATTAGTTAAGCAATTGGGACATACTAGAAGAAGACCTCAAGTCCCACATCATTACCATAACCACTTATAACAACATGGAAAGAGAGTCAGTTGGCACAATCACATTACCCATGGAATTTGGACCCACTTGTCATCACACAAAGTTTCATGTCTTGGACTTGGAACTCCCATACAATATGCTTCTAGGCCGACCATGGATTCATGCCATGCAGTCGTGCCATCAACGTTCCATCAATACATCAAACTGAAACATGAGGGACACACTGTCATGATATAAGGAGATTTAGAGCCCTTCGCTCACTACAGATCTCTCAATAGTTTTATGCGTAAGGGTGCCTATACGTGTCCCTCTACTGATATAGTTGTTCCTCTTCAATCTGAAGCCATGGAGTCCCGAGTAGATTCAAATTCCCTTAATTCTTGTGCTTGTGATGCCTCTACATCAACTTCCCTTTTGATTCATGGGAGATGAAGGTTCTAGAATATGGTTATGGGGAGTATAATGTGCAACAAGATCTTTTAGTTTCAGACCTCTCATTGTCACCTAAAACTAGAGGCTGACCCAACTATCGTTTCAGACGACCTAGAGATGAGCAAACTATTGGGTCATTTTTACCTGGAGGGTTGCTTGTTGAAGAGAAATTGTTGGATCCACCTACGACTTGGGTCCCAAAAGATACTCAACCAACTTGCTACCAAATCCCTGAGTATGAGAAGTCTAGCTGAATGATGTATTACATGGGCTACGAAGGTCTAGGATGCAAAAATAATGAGCAAGGACCGAGAAAACTAGTTCCTCTCCCACATTTTAAGATGGAAAGGTATGGCATCAACATTCGACCCTATGGATCACACCCCAACGATCAAGATGCCATATGTTCTGAGTGCGAAGATAGCTCTGACTATTTAGATAGTGACATAGATTCCCATTGTAGCCAATACAAGGATCTTGCCTTCATGAACCTGTTCATGAATATTGTTGTCCTCACCATAACCCCCACAGAACCTAAAATTGACCTTGTTTACCCTTACCTTGTTGAATGGGACCAAAAAAATCATGTACCACTTTGGATCTCTTTGAAAATGATGAAGCCATTGTAGAATTCATGGGAATTCGAGATACAATCCCCATTAGAGATCACAAAAAGGGTTTCTACATTGACTTAGATACCTGCGCCTACTTTGGAGAGGAAGTGAGCTTTGTGGTTAGAAAAATTTAAGAAAAATGAGGGAAAAGTTCCAATGAAAAGCCTCGAGAAAAATTCAAATTCCAAGTCACATAGTGAAAACCTCTTTGAGGTGTTAGCTGAAAAACAAATACAAAATCAATGGACAAGAAAAGTGACCACGCCAAGGGTGAAAATCTCATAGAGACACCCTTAGAAGAAGATCTCAACCTTCCTCCCAATCCTACGCGTATGGAGGATTTTCAATAATGCTAGTAGAAGAGACCATTGATGTAAACATTGGCACAGAAGATGACCCAAAAGTGGTCAAGTTGGGAGCTTCACTCTTAGCACGAGAACAGAAAACATTCACCATGCTTCTATAGGAATTTATAGATGTGTTCGCATGGTCCTATAAGGATATGTTGGGCTTGGATCCAACTTTGGTAGTGCACAAATTAGTTATACATGTAGACGCCAAGCCCATCAAGAAAAAGCTCAAAAATATGCACCTGAGGGTGGCTCTCCTAGTTAAGGAAGAGTTAGAAAGATTGCTCATGACAGGATTCATTCGACCCATTGATTACTCGAATGGATATTAAATATCATCCCCTGTGCGAGAAGAATCTGTTGGGATCATAATCTGTACTAATTTTAGATACATTAATAAGGCATGTCCAAAGGATGATTTCCCATTGCCCAATATTGATATGATTGTTGATTCAACTATAGGATATGAAATGCTATCTCTTATGGATGGCTTTTCAAGATATAATCAGATCAAGATAGCCAATGAAGATCAACACAAGATGACCTTCACAACTCCTGGGGTACTTTTTGTTATCAGGTAATGCCATTTGGCCTTAAAATGCAAGAGCAACCTATCAAAGGGCGATGACGGTGATTTTCCATGATATGATCCATGACATCATGGAAGACTATGTGGATGATATCCTCGGAAAATCCAAGATGAGGGAAGATCACCCTGATATTTTGCGGCGTATCTTGAACACCTGCAGGAGTATAAGGTCCGTTTGAACCCAAAGAAATGTGTGTTTGGCATGCTGTCAGGAAATTTTCTTGGTTTCATTATATCACAAAGAGGGATTGAGGTAGACCTGGCTAAAGTTACTGCTATTACTGAAATGCCTCCTCCCAAAAACATTAAACAACTATGCGAACTGCAAGGAAAGATACATGTTATTCATCATTTCATTTCCCAACTTGCCAACAAATGTCATTCATTCACTCATCTGCTAAAAAAGGATGTTGCCTTTATCTAGGGACCAGAGAAACAACAAGAGTTTTCCTTGCTTAAGCATTACTTAGCCAATCCACCTATCCTCATGCCTCCAACTCCTGGTGAGCCACTTCTATTGTATATTTCTGCCACATAATTCGTTATTGGTGCGTTGCTAGCCCAATATGACCTCGGCCATAAAGAAAAATTTGTGTACTATCTCAATCGTACTCTCATCTCTTACGAGCTCAACTACCCTCAGATTGAAAAATCTTGTTTGGCTATAGTTTTTACCTTCCAAAACTTCACCATTACCTATTAAATACTAAAACCAAGCTTATATCAAAAGTTGACCCACTCAAATACCTATTGTCTAAACCCACCCTTACTGGAGAATGGCTAACTGGATCATTTTGTTGAGTGAATTTGACATCGAGTTTGTGCACCAAAAGTTGGTCAAGGGACAGGTTCTTCTTACTGATCAATTAGTAGAAGCACCTTTACAAGGAACAAAACCTATGAATCTGGATCTTCCAGATGCTTCATTAATGTACATTGAGGAATCTATCATGTGGTAGGTACACTTTGATGGATCTTTTACTTTTCATGGTTCATGGGCAAGTGTTGTACTAATCACTCCTTTTGGTGACCCCATACCTCAAGATTTTTACCTAGGTTTCCTTGTACAAATAAAATTATGGAATATGAAGCGCTCATCATAGGGATGAAAGCTGTTAATCAAATGGGACATTCATCATGTTAAGATCGTTGGTGACTCATAGTTAATCATCAAACAAGTCAATGATGAGTACAAAGTCAAGGATGAGAAGCTCATCCCTTACAAAAATTTGGTCAAAAATTTGAAAGAGTATTTTGTGTGTATCACGTTTGAACAGATTCCAAGAGCACAAAATAGATCTGCAAGATCTATGGCAACCATAGGTTCTATGCTACGCATTCCACCGAAAAGTAATGATATGCCTTTCTTTTTTGAAAATCTATGCCAGCCTGCATATGACATGCTAAAATCTTTCTAGCTTGTGATGTTGTTGGTCCCAATTCCCCATGGTATGAGCCCATCTTCACTTACCTTAAAGACAACACATTCCCTCCTGACATCTCCCGTTCTGAAAAAAAAATCCTTATCCGCTAGATAGCCCGTTATACCCTCTTAGGAGGTATGCTCTATCATTGTGGCTACGATGGGAATCTGTTACATTGTCTCGATACAACAGAGTCATTCCAAGTGATTAAAGAGGTGCATGAAGGGGTGTGTGGGGCCCACACAAACGGGATGGTTCTAGCCAAGAAATTGTTGAGAGTGGGCTACTATTGGCCTACCATGGAAACTGACTGTTGCAACTATGTGAGGAAGTGTGTACTCTGTCAAAAGTATGGAAATTTCATCCATGCCTGTCACAGCCATTGCAACCCATCACGACCCCATGGCCATTTTCCAAATGGGGACTTGATTTAATAGGGAAGCTTACCCCTACTTCATCTGATGGCCACACCCACATCATTACAGCTACTGAATATTTTACCAAGTGGGTGGAAGTTGTCCCTTTGACCTATGTAATGGGTGCTCAGATCTCAAAGTTCATCATGAATCATCTTATTTGTTGGTATGGCATTCCTGTAGCCATAGTTACTGACAATGGAAAATCATTCAAGAATAAGACCATGAAAGATCTCTGTCATCAGTTTCAAATAAGATTAAAGTGGTCTACGTTATATTATCCACAAGGTAATGGGAAACTGAAGCCACTAACAAAACATTGGTTTGAATCATGGAAAAGATGGTGAGTAAGACAGTCACAATTAGCATTTGAAATTGACCCCACCCTTTGGGCTTACAGGACTTCTATTCACACTCCTACTAGTGCAACACCCTATTCCCTTGTTTTTGGAACAGAGTCTATCATCCCGTTAGAAATCGAGCTTCCCTCCCTATGAATTTCTCTTAGGGATTATCTGGACAAGGATGAGGATTACAGAGTGGCTAGACTGCAGAGTTGGAAATCCTGGATGAGAAGCGCATCCACACCCTAAATCATCTTAAAGTGTATTAGAACAGAGTCTCTCACAATTACAATAAAAGGATCATACCTCGTCAGTTTGAGGTTGGAGATTTGGTCATGAAAGAAAATCAGTTCAACACAAGGGCAGAAAGAGAGAAGAAAGGAAAGTTCAAACCGCATTGGTTAGGACCTTACATCATTGTGGCCAAGTATGGCACAGAGCATACAAACTTGCCCATCCTAATGGTGATGAGCTCTGCGAACCTATGAATGCCATGCACCTTAAGTGGTTATATGCTTAAACATGGCACAAAAATAGAAAAGCAAACCAAAAAAAGAGTAAAAATGATCAAAATACAAAAAAAAAAAAAAAAGAGAAGAAAAAGAAAAAGAGAAAATAGGTCATCCATAAGTGAAAACCACGCAATTGTGGCACTTTGGATAGGTCCTTGGGTGAAAACTGGTTTTTGGCACCTTGGGAGGATTCGTTGTTCACAAGCATCTTGCATCTGGAGGGTACTTTTACTTAGCCTAGGGATAGTTTCGCATCTGCATATGAGATTCCCTATGAGCCTAATCTTGTTAAGCCTTGATCTGGATTTTCTCCTTTTGTTAATCTGTGAAGGGATGGTCTTTGTCTATTCCCCATCTAACGTTGGGGCACTTCGTGACTTCACCTTCCTATTCGTAAACACGTGGCACATGCCCTTGTATATTCCTCATCTAACGCTAGGGGAATCCACGTTTCGTTCTCACTGTGCATAGCTTCAAAACCTTATAAAATTGCAAAAACATTCAAAATGTTAGAAAAACACAAAAACATTCAAAAATCTTGGAAAACACAAAAACATTCAAAAACCTTAGAAAATCACAAAAACATTCAAAAATCTTAGAAAATCACAAAAACATTCAAAAATATTAGAAAATCACAAAAACATTCGAAAATGTTAGAAAATAAGAAACAATAGAAAATTGTTTCATGAAAATCAAAATAATAGAAAATTGTTTCACAAAAATTAAAAAAAATAGAAAATTGTTTCACAAAAACACAAAAAAATAGTAGAAAAGTGCTTCACAAAACAATCTTGCAAAAACATAACTTTAGTTACTTTGTATCTTGTTTCTTGCTTTGTTTGCTTGCTTGTATAGTTGCTTCTTGTTTGTACATTTGTATAGTTTATTGCTTAGACGTACTTTGGTAAGTTTTGTCTTTTCTTGCTTAGATTAGATTCATTTTTACTTGTACATATGTAGTGTGTTCTTGCATGCTTGTAAATAATTATACATAGTTGTGTTAATTTGTGTTGGTTGGCACTGTGTATTTTGTTAAAATTTGATTGTGTTTGCTTGTTGCATGTACATTTTTTATTATCATCATTCTCGCATCAATAGCATCACATCTAACATCATATAAATAAAAACCTTAGTATACATCACACATGAATGCTAAGATAATCATCACATATCATATCATCAAATGGGGGCAAGAGGGATCGCAAATATCAAAATCTATCCCCCCCACATCAATATCATCATGTCATCCCATCCACTACTCTAAAGCATCAAAAGTACAATCAATTGATATTATCTATGGATCTATCATATCAAAATTAAAACACATGTGGTACAAAAATCTTAACTATCATCATGATACATACACAATGTGAAATCAAATCATATAACATCATGACATATCCATCATCCATGCATCAATCACCAAAACAATAAAGGTCCATCATCTCATAAACAATGGTGCCACATCAAAATGTCCATATATACAAGTATAATAGGTCGTCTCACAAGAGATATACATCATCAATACAAAATGGGCCATCAAAAGGGCGCAACTCAATAATAATGCCTTCATCAGAGGCATACATCAAAAATGCTATACATCGATCAAAAGAATAAATCCTTCATCAGAGGCATGCATCAAATAAACTAGTACATCATATACATCTGTCTAGTATAACACCTTCATAAGAGGCATGTATATCATGATATAAATACAATCAAAGAACATAATGACAATTAATGTTGACTGGAACCCTTAGAGGGAGTGGTTGGTTTGCGTAATGGTAGACCCATAACCTGTGTCCCATGCAATCTTGTAGGATTCTCTCATGGCTGCTCCACTAATACCTGTCGCCTCTCTGATCTCGTCGATCCACTCGACTACTGACTATAGGTCGGTGCCCACTGGCCAACTAGAACTACCTCATAGTAGAGTGACCAGTAATATGAGGCTCTACCCTCTGCTATAGCTAAGTCCCGATGGGTATGAGCTATCACTACTATCTCATCTGTGTGTCGGAAGGATGCTACCTCTACTAATAATCGGGTAACTTTGGCACGGCCCATTGCTCACTTTGAGTGCGGCCGATCTCTCTCAACTATCACTAGTCGTAGCTTACATCTAAGCCTATTATAATAGGCTCTTCATATGAGCCATCTTAGAGGTCATTTGACATATCTGCTGGAAATGTGTGGACCCATCTCCCCCTGACCAACTTGGGCTCTGGCCTAGTCACGCTCTGTTGTCATTGATAGAATATGAGATCGAGCACGATCTTGCTTTGTTATCACTTGTTACAGCTACTACTTTGTAGGGCAGCTAGCTATACCCCTGGTAGCACCACAGGATCCTATCCCTGTACCTATATAGGGGCATGTCCTTGATCTCGCAATCTAATCTTGGGACCTTTTGCATGTCCCTATCCTAGCTCTTGTTGCCTTTGTCTCTGAGCCTATGATGGACCCTTCCCATCATGTGGTTTCCTAACAAATGGATCATCTGGGCCACATGCTACTGCATCATCTCCCTTGCCACTACTGTGAGGGATCTCCGGTGGGGCTTGAACGCTTGTTGTCCATGCCTCATCTGGTATGGTCAACCACCACGATAAAACAGTGGAGTACTAATCCATGTAGTCGACCATCGTACCTAGGTATCTAATCAATTGGGTGGGTCCCATGCCTATGGTACCACCTATAAAATCTATCACTAGCTCAAGCCACTGTATATGTGGCCCTATGGTCTACCTCTCTACTTCCCAATGAGCATACCAAAAATCTAGCTATGGAATCCCCCAGAACCCGCCGGTTGTGGCCGACATCGGTACACACCCGTGTACAACTCTGTGATATAGTTACGGCTACCTAGAAGGAAGTGCTCTACCACATAGATGCTAAGCTCCACTCCATCCTTAGGCCACTGTATATGCTTGTAAGGCCTCCATATAATGTCTCTATCTAGCAGACTCATCAAACTCTTGCCGGTAGTAGTAGACACTGCCTAAGTTCCCTCGTACGTCACCACCCATAGGATCCCAAGCCATGAATTTTGGCTCCTTCGGGACTCGGACATGTAATGCACCTATGGAGCGCCTAATCATTATATGGTCCCAAGACCAAATCTATAATAAGGAGGTCGGCCCCACCATCTTCTGATGGTGGTAGGTAATCAAGTGTAAATCCCAGTATAAATGTGCCAGTATGCACTGGCCCTAGCAGTATCACTCACCACTAAATACTCCATGAACCAATGTGATCAAACCCATCGGAAAGGATGTCCCTATCTTATCAGTGAGAAAAAACCCACTGATAAGTGACATCAAGTAGAGTGGCCCGGTGCAAAGTCAGATCGGCTATACACTCGTGTAACAAAACTGTCATACCCTCATGGGGTATCTCGTCACGACCAAAAAGGTTGTTGATCATTACTATAATCAAAAAATTCACTCATATACTTGATCATCAAGCCTATAATAGGCACGCATAGGATCTGCCATACATCCTCTAATGTGATAGTCATCTCCCTATCGGGAGCACTGAAACACTGGATCTCATTGTGCCACCACTCAATCAAAGTGGTCAGTAGGCCATGGTCTAGTGTAATAGAAGGCATGCAAGCTACAGGGCCTAGGCCCACCACCTCTAATAGTATCACCATCGCACGTTGATATCTTCAAGGTGCATTCTCCCCTCCATTTCCGTTGTGTGGGTGTGTCGATCTCGCGTCTCGTAACACAAGCAATCATCTCTACAAAAACATGATATGTGTTAGACACCGACAAATTTCCTCTAAGTCCTATCATTCTTCTATCCTCTCGCTGATTTTTCTCTTTCTTCTAAACTACCATTTTTTACATTTCCTCCCTCTTATTTCTCCTAGGTGTCTGCGCCCCTTTTGAATGTGTGCGTGCACGTACACGTGTGTGTGTGCACACATACGCATATGCACTTCCCTTTAGGTGCGTGTGCATGCGCACATACACCTAGGGATGTTTGCACCATGTTTTTCGGTCACTTTGCATGTGTATGCTAATGTTTTCATGCATGCGTGTGCACGTAGGTGTCATATGTATGTGCGTGGACACACATACGCCTTTGTATGGCATATGCACATACACACTTATATATGGTACCTTTGCATGCATGCATACGTGCCTGCATCATGCCCTACACCTAGACCCCTATTTTTGCATTAATTAAGGCATTAAAGACAAAATTGACAAATACAGGTCAAGCTACTCATAAAGGAGCCATCGGTGGCATAGCGGGCGTAGTCCTGAACTTTGTCAGCATGTCTCCTGCGGTCACATGCTCTCACCATCATCCTCGATGCTATCGGGATCTCACGATAAAAATTGTTCTATTAGGTGTTATACATTTTCCCCATCATGGGGCCTAGTTAAACAAGGTAAGAACATTAGTTTGACTATAGGATAGGTTAATTAATTTAGAGTTACAAGAAAAATGTTCAAGGGCATGGTCTTGCTTCTCCTTTCACATTGCTTCACCATTTACATACTTAGTCTCAAAGAATACAAAACATAGTGAGGACATCATGCATCCATTTCCTTTTATATGTGGTCTATTTACAAAATTGGTCATGTAGACACCTATAATTTAGCTTGAAAATTTAAATACTTAAATTGTGTTAATTATCTTCTTTCCTACAAATTGACGACATATCACCAACATGGCACACTCCCTCTTCTATCACCATTAATTAGCTAGGTTACGCTAATTAATTAACTCTTCTATCCAACCAATACACCAATTAACGACCTTCCGTTAATAAGATCCCATTTCTATCTACATTAATTAATTATTTCTAATTAATTAATCTCCCCTTTCTATCTATATTAATTAATTATTTCTAATTAATTAATCCCCCTTTCTATCTAGACTAATTAATTATTATTAATTAATTAGCTTCCTCTTCCATTAAATCAATAAATCATCATTTATTTGATTAAATCCCTCTCATAATCTAAATCATGCTAATTATTCCTCTAAAAAGCTTCTATAAGCTTGCACACCTATTAATTAATCACTTTGGTTAATTAATAAAGCCCCTCAAACCCCATGGGTCACTAAAGGACAAACTAAACTCTCCTAAGGTTGACTCAACCCTTTCTAAACCTCCCTTATCCATAACTAACCCAACATCTCTATTATCCCACATGTAAAGGGATGTAGAGATTCCTCTATCCATTGGGCTATATAAAGAGCCCTCCTCCTACCTTTACACCTACACCTACTCCTTGATAAACAAAAGTGAGCATATAGTAATACACTATAGTCATTTTTATCATCTTTGAGCATTTCTCCATTAGAGTGGAGCTAAACATCATCCTTTGCATTCAAACAACCAAGTTAGTGTTTGTGAGGAAAAATGGAGTTAATCAAGAAATGCCTAATAAGTCATGGCTTGATGAACCTCCATCTTTGATCATCTTGGATCAAGCAACCACTATTTCCTTTTAATAGTTAAAAGATCTACATAGGTCTAGTTTATTGATTTAGCTTTCCAAAAAGTAGAGCAATAAATGTTAGTATGTTAGCTTCAGGTTTATTTTCAAGATTCTAATGCGTAGTATTGAGGTTTATTACTTGTTTAGCTCTTAGCATGATTATGTATTAATATTTATTAAGATTTGTTGTGGGACTACTAGATGTTAGTCCTATTCTTTTTACTTAGCTAAACAAATACATGCATACAATTCCAATATACGTTTGTAGAGGTGTGGTACATGGGATTAGGTAAGATATCGAAGTAAATAATTTATTTATAGATACTCCTTCATCGCCTCTTTCACATTTATAGGGAAAGATATCAAGGTTACTAAATATTTTAATACACGGTCTTTTCTCTTAAGGGATACTTTGATTCCTTTCTCTTTCTTCTTGAGTGTTGGGCCGCATGCACTCAACTCTCCAGTTTCTCCTTTAACACAATTTGGTATTGATCACCCCAATTCTTCAACATTTCAATAACTCCAAGGCTCCAAAGTTTAACAATAACGGGAGCTCCCTCTACAAAAAACAAGTTTATTCCTTCCATGATTTGTATCTACTTTAATTTACTTCGTGAAAGTTTAAATTTACAAAAAAAATAAAGCATTATTCACATTTTAAGTTAATGTTTAGTTTCTATCATACACATTGACTACACTACGTGTTATATGTTTCACCATGGAGCATGCCAAAAAAATACATCAGAAGATAACTATCAAGCAAAGACAAAGTGTGTGTGCACACTCAAGCATGTTTTTCTTATAAGCATGTAATTCTTAATTGCATACTTAAAGGGGACAAATTTAGACACTAAAATTTTGTAGTTTATCCTTTGGTAATGACGTGTTTGGTTATGCTCCCTTACTAAGAAACATGATAAGATTCTAATTCCAATCAAGACATATCCCTAGCTCTTTCTTGACTTTCTCATCTCCACACTCTTATTTATCATTCACTCGGGAATTATTTACTAACCAAAATAGTAAACTACCTCTAAGAATAATTCTAGGTCCTTTGGTTCTACATAAAAAGCTGCCTAGGAAAAAAATACGATTCGGGATAAAATGGACTATGGTCAAGCCCCCTTTCATCTTCCAACACTTATTTTAATTTCAATAAATTAAGTGCATAATTTCATCTTCCTAGGGTTGTTCTTATCATAATATTTCACCTATGGAAGGCTATATAAGCAAGTCAATATCACTTCATTACTCACCTGACACTTTCATAAGCTCTTATTAAAAATATCAATCCAAAAGCACTCAAGACTCTACTAGATATTCCTAAATTAATTACACATCATTTAGAGTAGTCACTACTATAGGTATGAAGAACTCAATCAAGTCAAATAATTTATCTCCTCTATTTCAAAGCATGCAAAAGTCTTAGATCCATGTCTTAGAGAGAAAAATCACTCCAAAGGTCTTTAAGGGACAAAATGGTTTAGTCTAATAGTTGAAGCACACTACATCACAAGTCTTAACATGTTAGGTAAATTATTTAATCTATAGTTATCCTACTATTTTTTTATCAATAGATACAAGGGCACTCATAGGGGTTTGGATTAGATCACATTCACACTTGCACATACACCTAGGAGAGTTATGTGAGGCTTGATCTTATGTAAGGGCATGTAGTGTAGTACTTGGATTGATTTAGTAGGGTTCAACCACCAAGGATAGTCCATCCTCACCACACACTAATTTATCCTTTTATTATCTAATTTTTCAATGAAGGGTATTGCAATTATCTAGGGGTTCTACTTTGTTTTAGGTCATTATATGTTTGTGTCAAGGTTGTGTGAACAAGAGTGACATACAACAAAGCATATTTCTAGACAAGAAACAGTACAAAAATTACATGACCTCACTATAAGAAGGTTCAATATTTTATAGTACTAATAGGGACCATACAAAATAAGGGCAATACCATACAATAGTATGGTCCTACACCAAGGAACTTTCATATTCCATTCTCATAAACAAAGCATTTTCAATCTCATATCAACCTATTTTCCTTGTATGCACATCTAGATATTCTCTATTTTGATCTATACAACTAAGTCCTCATCTCCTTTTGTGTATTGGAGCTATAATTCTATCATTTATCATTGTTGCAAGTACTAATGTGTTTTTCTTATTATGTATGGTTAATTATAAATTAATTAATTCATAATAACCTCGTGTTATGAGCTCTTACATCCTATATCTTGTTTTACACATCACATTAACACATTATATTCTTAGGGTGTAAACACTAGTAAAATCACTAGCTCTTATGCCTCACATACTAAACAAGCCACATTTATATACATATTTGCTACTGAACACGCACTTGGGGCTCTGTTGGCTCAATACAATGATGATAATAAGGAATGGGTTGTATATTATATTGTAGTTTTAGTTTCTATTACAAGTGTGATAATCACACAAAATAATATTCTTCATGTATTATTCAATAAATCATGTTGTTATTATTAAGTGATATTATTCCTATAAACAAGGATATTGCTTGATTACTTCACCCCACAAATATATCTACATATTATCCTTTATCCCACTAAATCTCAACAAATCCTAATAATGTGAGTTGGTTCAACAACCAAATAACACATTTTAATATATTTAGATCCGATAAGAAAATATGAGAGAAGAAAAACTTCACATAATATTTAAGATAAACAAAATAGAGAAAATACATACACAAAATAGCATAATACACAAGATATATCCTGGGGAACCCTTTCGGTCGATAACCTGGTGTGGTAACTTAACTTATTTTTGTATTCACACAACCATTTTACCATACAATAATGTACTCTTTTTCCTACTCTATCCTACTACATGTCCAACTATATGTAAGCACATTAGTAGGTGATTGTCACATCGGTATTACAAAACAATAGGTATTAAAACCATAGGCTAAGAATAGAACCCATAATGGCTCCTATAAACATGAGTAGTCTAACCACCCATAATAAACATAGGCTAAAAATACCTATAATGGGGCCCAAAAAATAGGGAACCCCAAAAATATTTCTCGAAGGCCAACCCCAAAATTCCCAATAGGGGGGATGCCCGAGACTACCATGGCCACACCCGAATGTACAATCTAGATAAGTGTAACTCACATAAAATATACAACACATTACCAACAACATTATTTTATTATTACACTCATAATATGATTATAACTACTCACATAATATAATGTGAGCACTAATTTTTTTATTATTAACATTCCCCTTAGTATGAACATTTCAAAGTGTGCCTTTATGGAGCTTTCTCATTATCTTGACTCTCACACACCACATATAAGGATGTGCACAACTCAACAAAGTTGTATTCTCATAAATGGATTTCATGGATGGATATAACCACCTAGGTATGACTAGGGACACCCACTTTTTTCATCCTACACATAAAAATGTTTTTAAACATGATGAACATCAACCTAGGTATGAAGAGGGACATACACATATCTATTCATCTTACACATACATATGGCATTACATAGGATTACCAACAACCCCTTATCAAGTCTTAAGATTGATATAGTATTCTTCTTTGGTTTTCCCCATTATATTTACATCACAAGAAAATATAGAAACTCCACTCACATATTACATCACACAAAAGAATACAAATACAAATTCTAAGACATGTCTTCTCATCGTCGAGTATGGAAGCATAGTCCATGATCATTCCCACTTGATCATGCATAACTTAATTGGTACCCACTACCACTTGACACTAGTATTTACATTAGTCTTTAGGCATTTTTGTTTTCCCACTATCACTATATTAAGCCTCATCCTTAGTGGCTAACAAAATGTCATTGATTTACCTCCTACCTCCATTCCCTCCCTCCTCAAGTTGGATGTTACTCACTCAACATAATGGAAATTGAATCTCAATAATCTCAATGTTGTTTTAGTTTTATATTCTCTTCCCCACATAAAATGTGAAACAATATGCTTTTTAGGACAATAGTTACCCCAAAATATTTCCTTTAATGCGTAAGGAGGATATAACTTGAGTAAAACTAAATATTCTCATTTAATTATAATACTTTACCCTAATTACAATAAAAAAATGTTTCTCCTTTTATAAATTTTCACCTCTTTTCAAGGAAAAAACATTTTCACCACTAAATAAAAATCCCCCTAAAAATTCTAACCATCTTTGAAAAAAATTACCACCAAAATTTTTAGTAATGGGGTTTAACCCCTTTCCTATTATTTATAAAGTTTTTAGAAAAGTATATAGTAGTCACTTCAATTGTGTAGTGCTTAAAATATTGTAATGCAAAAATTGTTATTTGAAGTTTAAAAGGTGACTTCAATAATAATATAACACACTTTATTTAGTAATACCATAGAAGGAGGGATGGTTTGGAATTAAGTACAAGGTGGGTGAGGAGGTGAGAAAAATGGTTATGAGGTGGGAAAATGTTCAGAACTAAGTTGAGGCAATGAATCCAACACACAATCTTGTTTTCTAATGCAATGAGACTATGACAAGCTTGGCAATCAATGTGGAGAGATAAAGTAGTGTTGATGGTGATCCTAATGTAAACAATACCAATTTCTAATGAAAAATGGAAGTAAATTGATACCACTAATGAATGTAGGGTAATGAAGGTGAATGCATAGCAAAACTGGATATTTGAGATTTGATGGTGAGCAAAAGTTCTTTAAATGCATTAGAGTTTAAAATGAACCAAATATAAGGTCATATCATCATTGAAGTGAATTTTAATGTAATGAACTCAAACACAACAATGTGTGATACCCTAAATCATATAACTTAGGTTAATTCAATACTCATTGTGACTCTAGATTGGTGAGGTGCTACCTGGTGAACCTCCTAGTGGATGCCCTCCTAAGGGATCTCCTATCATACCTCTAGATGGTGGCATATATTCATAAGTGGATCCCAATAGATTCCCTAAATCTCCCGAGATAGATGGTCTTGATGATCCACTCACCCATGTTGAATAGGATAGGTCTTTTTCCTTTACCAATATGGATAATTCATATATACACCTATAGTATGCCACCTATTAGGTATCTCTAGTCAAATCCATGGTAAATTATACAAATCCCATTCATTCCAATGTGGCATGGGTTATATCCTACTCCCAGGATAATCATTACACCCTAGTGTCTTATGTGTCTTGATTTTCTTAAAGTCTTTGAGCCTCTTCCCATGTTGTGTCTCACTGTGTATTCAAATTTACCATATGTGTATCCCTCGATGCCACATTTGTAGTGAAAATTGTAATCTATGCTATGATATGGGCCACCTATGTAGTCAATTGAGTGATATCTACATCACGAGATGTTATGGAAGCTTAATGCATTTATTTTTTTGTTATCAATGTGGAAATATGTATCTCTCAAACTTGGATCTATATCTCTAAAACTTTAATAAATTTTTTCGAGGCAAGTGCAGTGTACTCAAATGACCCCAACCCATCCTTGCATGTAGTAGGAAATCCATTTCCCCTTTTTAAACCTACACAAAACTCATCCCTATTATTCCTCTTCCAATTCCTCCATCCATCCCCATGGTCCCTAATGGATGTGCCCCATCCCCTCCTCTATCTATCTTTTCCACTTTGAGTGTGTTTCACACTGTTATTGTAACATTAGATGTCAAGGTTATCTATCCTTTCTAGTTGCCTCTATCAAACTAATTCATTTCCTTGTTGATATGGTTTCCTCTATCAAACTAATTCATTTCTAGTTGCCTCTATCAAACTAATTCATTCCCTCTCTCGCACCTAGGCTTTCATATTTCTTTAGCTTGTTGTTTGTGTCAGGACTGTACTTTAGTGTTTTAATCATCACATGTGACTCTGCAATTAGGATTTCAAAATCTTCAATATTTTTAAATCATTTAGTGAACCCATCACTCGACTCTAACCTTCTTTCTAGGGTTTTATTTTTATGCATGTCATCTACAAGTGGTTGTTTTGGGTCTTTTGAGCATATAGAGCTCCCTCTATCTACCCATAGGGTTTCTAAATCAATGGCTAAATCTGATAACCCATTTGCTAACTCTCAAAATTTTCCTCTTAAAAACATTGAAACATTTGATAGTGAGAAATCATATGATGAGGACACCAACATTTATCAAGAGCAATTAGACAAGCTCACCAATTTTCATCAATATTTGCATGACAATCCCGCCCATCTTTTACATATTCTCCATGCTTTGATTGATGCTACAAATATTGAGATGTTTCTTTGGCACCCCTTATCGGTTGTTCCTTGAATTTCATGGCATCCACTCAGCCCCTTCATATTCCTACTTCCATTCCCACTACTATCGTGCCCATCATTCAACCTCATGATTCTAATACACAACTGGATCTTCTTCAAACACACTTGATTTAACTTCTTTATATCAGGATTTGTAAACTCAAATTCATTAACTTAAATCAGTCACTTCTCATGCATCTCCATCTCTTGATTCTAATTTACTCCTTCACACTCCTTTCACCCCTGAAATTTCCGCTTATCCACTCTCCTCCAATTTTCGTCACCCCTAAGTTTCCCACCTTTAAAGGTCATGGTGACCTTCAAGAACACCTTTGAGAATTTCATGTGGCATGTCTAGATTATGTGAATGATCATACTTTATTAGCAAAGCTATTTCCTAGAATCCTCCAAGATTATGCAATGTGTTGGTTCTATGATCTACCTATCCATTCAGTAACATCATTTACGCATTTAGCTAAATCTTTTCTCACACATTTTCAATCAATATTGGTTTTAAGATCTCATATGCTCAACTTGTATAAATTAAACAAGGATCTAATGAACATCTAGTAGACTACATTTTATGATATAAGAATAACTTAGCTAAGATGTCTAATCTACCCACGGACTCTGAATCACAAGATCTATTTGTCCAAAGTCTCTTACCACCTCTACAAGAGAGCATAATATTTGAGACCTCTCCATCATTTGATTGGATATGCCATACCCTCAAACTATGCGAAAGTAAATTGTTATCTCTAGTAAATCTTAAATATCATGATCAGGCTTCATCTTCTACTCAATATCAAAGAAAATCAATTTTCAATCCATCTACTAAGCCCATCAAGTAAAAGCTATTGTTAATGTTGTCTCTACTCTTGAAAAGGTTTAATGGAAACCTCCAAAATGTACATTCAAACTTGTTGAGATAAATCTTATTATGCTTCCTCCTCCACTTAATCTAGATCCATCTTGACCTAAAGGATGCAATTATAATGAAAATTTTAGATGTGACTATCATTAATGCATTGGGAATTATACATATCGATGTTTCAAACTTGGACATCTCATTTAATATCTCATCAACAACAAAGCAGTGTAATTGAGTTCCCTAAGCCTTTGGCATCTACTTTGGTCAATGAAAATAAAAATCTCAAAATATTTAATGACCCTCTCCCTAAAAATGATAAGCAAGTTGTTGATTCTTCAACTAATCATACATATCGTGTAGTTCCTTCTCCTTCATTAGGAGCTCTTGATTTTCTAGTTGTTCATGTTGATGAATCTCCACCATTTGTTTCATTCTTTGATCATGATAATCATGCTACATTCTCTTCTGATACATTACATATGAAGGCTTCTATTGGACCTCATGTTATCAACAATACAATGATCAATCCATCGATTCATATGAGTGTGTGCTCTATTGCACTTTTGGTCACTATCAACTATCCACTCTCTCATATTACATATCCAATTCCCAAATCTTATGGTTATGCCAAGCTTCTAGTTACAGTTGGGTCTCTCACCTTGTTTGTTTCATTCATAGTGGCTTCTTTAATCAAAGGTAGTGACATGATCTTGGGTCTTCATTTGCTTGTTCTAATCAAGCTATCATTTCCATGAATCACTTGTGTCTAAAATTTGTTTGCAACAGGAAAGTTATCACTATCAAGGGTGTTCCACCATGCACACCGTGGTCGTAGCCTCCTCTTTAGGTTGCCATTACACTTGCTAGAGCATATAAGTCCCTAATACCTCTCCAATATAAAGTACAATATACTCCTAACTCTCCTATTCACACATGACCTACTCATTCTCATTGGTCCACTAGTCCATCTCATCGGCTTAGGTCCACCACTCAGACGACTCCTTTACATAGGTATACATCACCTTCACGGTTTCCTTCACATAGGTACACATCACCTTCAGTCTCCTTCACATAGGTGTACGCCGCATGTGTAGTTTCCTTCACATAGGTGCACATCACCTTCATAGTCTCCTTCACAGAGGTATACATCACCTCCATAGTCTCCTCCTAGGTCTCATGCACATAGGTCTCATTCACTAATACATCATTTGTCTCATACATCACCAATCTCAGAGCATGGTCACACACCTTTATCTCCACAAGCATTGGGTGGAGGACCTTTGCCCTTCACTTTTTTCGGATAGCTTATTCATCATCATACACTTGGGGGTATTATGATTACTTCCCCCTCTTAGCATTATCAGGTGCTTCACATTTTTACTTTTTCACTTTGTGCTTTGTATCTAGTATTTCACATAAATCTTACACATCTTGATATACTTGTATTTTAATTACCCTATGATGTGCTCTCATGCTAAGGTTCACACTTTACTATTGAGGGCCTACTACATCCATGAACCTCACACACTACACATTTCACACTATGTGCATTCATAACACATATTTCTAGTATCACATTCTCGCACATCACACTAACCTATAATGCACTCTAGTTCCACCGGTTCATACTTGATTATTGAGGGGTTAAATATGAATTGAACCTCAGCTCACTCACACTCTCTACACTCCATGATTCATGATCTATATTTCTAAGCGCACATAGTTCAAACCATTTCCCGATGACGCACTCATGTTATATGGTTCATTCTTGACTGTCGAGGGGTCTTTTATAAATGAACCTCATCTCATACTCATACACATTCACTCAAGGACATGTTTCTCCTATCATTCACTTTGCACTCCATCCCATTTCCACTCACAACATATTACATATCTTGGTTACACATACTCTTGCTTGTTTATACTCGTTACATGTACATTTTGTTTCACATGCTAAATGGATACATTGTATGTCATTATCTTCATCATATACACATTTGCATTCACTTTTTTTCTAGTTTTGAATGCAGACTTTGTAATGATCTTTGCACGCAACATAGATGCTTGGTACTATACCTCTTACCAATCCCACCAAGGCTCCTGGGGGCATCTACTTTCATACACATCACAAGTTTTATTGTTTCATTTTATACTACTTCCTATTCTTACTATCACACTACTCTATCAATACATACACATATTGACATACTTTTTATCTTTCTAACATGCTAACGGGTGCTTTATATGTAGTATTTGTCTTGCAGAACTATTTTCCACCATGGTTGTTTGATACTTTGCTTGTTATTATTTGTCATTATTTTTCATTGTATGCCATTGTTTGCGGGCTTTTCCTATGTCTTGTTTGTTCATTTCTTGTATGATTTTAGCCGCTTCATCCCTGATTGTATTGCAACATTGTAAGTGATGTCCCATGTTTGAAACCCATTTTTTGTGGTCTACATTATCTTCACTTACTAGATTACACATTGTCCCACTTTTGTTTACATGTGACTTAGTTTCCACCATGCATATTCCCTCCCTCTAGAGTGCATTAGTTTCATATTAGTGTCTCGTCCTCTCCTTTGGGCCACATCCTTCTATCGATGTCGCGTACACACCCCCAAACAAGGCGGGGAATACATTGGGTGAAATAGTCACCCCATTCAGCGGTACATAGTCATAGTTTAGGGCTGAACAGTACATGAATAGAACAAAAATACAGACACATAATGGCCTAGAATTTGACTTGGTTCATCATCTTAAGCCACAGACATCAATTGCCCAAATACAAACATGAGCACTTGAGTGTTCCTGACCCTTCCTTGGCACCTATGACTAGGGGCAGTTATAGTCACTTTCTCATATTAGCACGCATTTTTAGCAATTTACATAGTGGTTTACACTACACAAGAAAAGTCCTCTAGTAACAGAATGCAATTTATCTTCTTCTTCTACTTGGATCAAACTGGATCAAACTATAATAAAGAAGGATCGCACCTTCGGAAGCAATCAGAGATGGAGAATAACACTAGACCTTTCTCCCGACATTCTTTTCCGTGGCATGAGATCGCCCAAAAACTCACACTTGGCATGAGATCACCCAAAAAACTTGTTCTTGGTGTCGATCTCCCAAAAACTCACTCTTCAACAATAGTTTAGGACAATTTCTATCCTTTTGACTTGTCATGGATCAGGTACACATGTTCTCTTTACTATGTTTTGACATTTTTACTTACTTAGATCAATGTTTCACATATACATGACTTTGTTGACTACTCTTTTGATCTTCTTTTGTAGGTACATCCTTAATACACAACAAGAAGAAACCTTGCATTAGCAAACATCAAGTGACAATGACATTAGGTAAAAATACAACACATCACATACGCTTCACCCCTAGGGTCATTTCCTATTTCTTAGCTTCCACGCTTCATTTTTATCACTCCACACTTTTTCTTGTCTCCTCGCACACTTTCACCATCGATTTACATGGTTATCGTGCACTGTCTCTTATCTACATTATGTTATCGAGTATTCAATCAATAACATAAACCTGGGGAAAATGTAGGCACTAAATCATGCACTTAGGTACATTTCTAGGTCATAATTAAATACCACTATTCATATGATTCCTAAGTGAGAAAATTAGAAATATACAACTATCTTTGGCCTTTTTATCTGTGTTTCATGTCTTCTTTTGGCCTCTTCCACCATACATCCTATTGATAATTTACTCTTTTATCTTTTATGACTCTAGACACTAAAGCACCCAGACAGATGCCAATGCCCAAGTGCCCCCATCCTTTGGTTTCCCCAACCTCTCTTTACTTTACTCACTCATTTTGAGCTTCTTATTTTCTTATGGATTGGCCTTCCAATTGTTACTTGTGAAATTCAACCAAGGAAATCATATAAATATAAAGTTATGTGAACATAATAAAGGACCAAGATTTAAGTGTCTATTACTATCACCTAAGGTTGTTTCCAAATGCATTTCAAAAGCATCAAAACATCCATATAGCTTCATTTCAAGGGATAAGGGACTGCATTTTTGCATACATGCATACAAGGGGAAGCTCATTTTTCATCCATAGGAATATGGGATTGCATTTTCTACATACACGCATATAAGGGGAATCTCATTTTTCATCCACACATCTATCTACAATGCTACATCTAGTTATCGCTCACTATCAAGTCCATCTGCACAAGATCCATCTAGGACATGATTCTTGCACACACACACTCACAAGAACTACATGGAGTATAAAATGTAGGACAATGCTCGGTTATAATCTCACTTAGTTAGGTGACTATTGAGTCGAGTCTTATTCCCCATTTGCATCTTTATTTTTTAGGATTTGATGTGTTTTGGTATTTTACAGGTATCATTTGTTTTGCAGTAGGTTATAAGACGAACTCTACGCTCAACCATCGATGAGATATGCAACCAACAATGAAGATTAGTGAACATATTGCGACACGGGAAAAATTAATTTCTAAGGTCTTTCATTGTCACGGGTGCCCAAAATTAGTCTCAAGTGCCCAGACACCCCTAACCCAACCTAGGTAGATCCGAAAGTTATAGAATTTACCAGGCATAGTTGCCACATTTTTCTCCTCATGTTTATTAGTCTTCTATTCCATCATACTTATGGATAAATTATGAAATCAACTAAGTAATATATTCCCTCTCTTGCACCTAGGGTTTCATATTTCTTTAGCTTATTGCTTGTGTCATATCATGTACTTTAGTTTTTTATTCATCACATGTGACTCTATAACTAGGATTTCACAAATTTTAATATTTGTTAAATCAATCATACACACTCATCTATTGATAGTTTATAAGAATTGAATGCATGAAATACATTTAGAAACTCCACTTGTTAGCATCCAAACTTCACACTTCAGTTTTCCCCTCTAGGGTCAAAAATGTGTTATAGGGCACAAACACCCATACATTCTTGACCCTAGTGTATGGTTTTTACTTTTCTCACTTTGGTTTCAAACTTTCATTTGAACATTAAATTATTTGGGTCATTTACTCCTTTTAAATTATCCTTTGTAACTTAAATCGCCTTTGAAGAAGTATATATAAAAATGAAACTCACCTCATTTAGAACCTAACACTCTTATGGACTCCTATTGCAAAATATAGCACAAAAGATGCCCAAAGCTCCATATACTCTTCAAATACCATTACACATTCATTAGGAAGCACCATCTACAAGTTTTAAGCTTCCCACTAGGTATATGAGACTGCTTCCCACATTTGCAAGCACTCAAAGTCAATCACCCAAGTAGATTGGGAAGAGAGAAACTTGATTCAAGATTTGTCAAAGGAAGGATG